>CM067066.1:18664190-19264190 GCA_033980235.1 Diadema setosum | reverse complement strand
CCTCGTCTTGAGGGATATTAGTGTAGAGAGAAGAAACATCCATGGTAAATAGATATTGGGGGCCTTGTGCTGAGAGCTTCAGAGTTTCAAAGATACGGAGGGTGTCCGAAGAGTCTTTCACATATGTATCCAGCAGTGCAACAAGAGGGGAGAGTATGCCATCTAGGTACTGACTTATCAGCTCCGTCGGGCATCCTATGGTAGAAACTATTGGTCTGCCGGGGTTGCCCTCTTTGTGGATTTTAGGAAGAAGGTAGAAGGTTTATATATTAAGTGTCATATATATATATATATATATATATATATATATATATATATATATATATGACACTTACGTTTGTGTTGTTGTTTTTTGCCTGTGTTAGTTTTGGGGTTAAATTTACTTTTGACAGAGCGGGTGAAAAATAAATCTCATTTTAGAACATTGATGTCAATGCAGACTACTGTAAAACCAGGGCTATATATTTGCGGCGTGAAATTTTCAAAAATTGCCACCTCCATTTAATGGATTATAGTGTAGACGAGAATTTTCCAGTGCATTTTAACTTTGCAAATCTTGGCTCCTTGCGAAATTCGCAAAAATTTCATGCATGCAATTATTTCTGGTTCTGTAGTATCTGTAATACCTTCAAAAATGCAAGTCTACTTGTATTTAATTTGAGGTTATCTGTTTTTTCTGTGTAAAAAAAAGAATTAAAACGAGAAATGTCGCTATGGCGACTGATGCCTCCGCCATAATGCATGATTTTCCCAATAGGTGTATAGTACAATGTCTTCACAATGTGTGATGACAGTTTCATATAACTGGCAAAATATTGAAATGACAGGTTTGTCAGAAATATCTTGAATTTTCAATTTCCTTGAACTGGGTTTGCTATAATTGTCTAAGAGTGCAGGTACACGTATATTGGGGAATTGAGGATTTTTACTTGACTTCTGACCAACCCTTTTATAAGTTTATGCATTGAGTAATTTTCAAGGTATGAAGAAAGAGTGTAATTACAGTACAAAATAGATTTTTCCATTTTTTGCATTTAAACCTGGCCTTTGACCCTAACCTTTGACCTTCTGGCTGGAAATATCCCAGAGAATCTCCATTAGGTAATACATGTATATATAAGTTTTAAAACTAATAATGCAAGCATTGCATATACTAGTACTATAAGAGGGAAATAGTAAAATTTTGAGGAGTTGACCTTGACCTTTGACCCCCTGACTATTGACCCATGACCCCTAAATTCCCTAGATACAATCCCTGCCAGTCAGTACACGCGTATGTACCAAGTTCCATGAAGATACATTGAACCATTTGCAAGAAAAGTGATTATAACATTTTCACCTAACCTTTGACCTTATGACATGAAACTCTCTCTGGAGCATCTTTCCGCAGGAGTACATGTTTACTCTAAGTTTCAAGAAAATAAATTTGGGCATTGCATAGATATAGGGGAAATAACATTTTTAGCATTTGACCTTGACCTTTTGACCTTTGACCTCATCCCAATGTCACTCAAATCTACTCAACTAATTGCCCCATCATACATCATCCTTGGACCAAGTTTGGTGAAAGCTGCTTTATCCAGTTTTGAGTTATCATGTAAACAGATAAATTTTAGGATTTGACCTTGATCTTTGACCTTTGACCTCTGTCCGATTTCACTAAAAAACTAATCAAGTAATTGTCCCATCATACATCATCCTCGGACAAAGTTTGGTGAAATTTGCTCGATCCAGTCTTGAGTTATCGCGTAAACGGATACAATTTCATGATTTGACCTTGACCTTTGGTCTTAAGCCGATTTCACCTAAAATCTATTCAAGTAATTGCCCCATCATACTTTATGCATGGACCAAGTTTGGTAAAATTCCAGTCAATATTACTCAAGTTATCGCGTAAACGAATGTGGATGTACGGACGGACGGACAACCCGAAAACATAATGCCTCCGGCACCACTTCGTGGCGGAGGCATAAAAATGAAAAAGTCTTGACTATTGAATTTTGTCTCCTCAACTCTACTTCTTTGTGTAAATCAAGGCTTTTACCATCTCTCAAGATGTCAGAGAAAGAAGAATTGGATTCCATGGGAGACATAATATTTTAAGTAAAGCACATAATTGTTAAAGCAATGTAATATGCAATTTCCTTAAAAAAATAATTACAAAAAGTAATTAGGTAAAATCAATCACAAATTATGACACATTTCATAAATGAACTAGAAATGTCGCTATGGCGACTGATGCCTCCGCCATAATGCATGATTCTCCCAATAGGTGTATGGTACAATGTCTTCACAATGTGTTATGACAGTTTCACAAAACTGACAAAATATTGAAATGACAGGTCTGTCAGAAATATCTTGAATGTTCACTTTCCTTTAACTAGGTTTGCTATAATTGTCTAAGAGTGCAGGTACCTGTATTTGGGGAATTGAGAACTTTTACTCGACTTCTGACTTACCCTTTCATAAGTTTATGCATTGAGTAATTTTCAAGGTATGAAGAAAGAGTGTAATTACAGTATAAAATATATATTTGCATTTAAACCTGACCTTTGACCCTTAACCTTTGACCTTCTGGCTGGAAATTTCTCAGAGAATCTCCATTAGGGAATACATGTATATATCAAGTTTTAGTTTTAAAAATAATAATGTAAGCATTGCATATACTAGTATATGAGGGAAATAGTAAAATTTTGAGGAGTTGACCTTGACCTTTGACCCCCTGACTGGTGACCCATTCCCTAGAAAATCCCTGCCAGTCAGTACATGTGTCTGTACCAAGTTCCATGAAGATACATTGAACCATTTGCAAGAAAAGTGAAATTGTAACATATTCACCTAACCTTTGACCTTTTGACCTTTGACCTTATGACATGAAACTCTCTCTGGAGAATCTTTATGCAGTAGTACATGTCTACAATAAGTTTCAAGATAATACCTTCGGGCATTGCATGGATATGGGGGAAATAGCAACGTTTTTAGCATTTGACCTTGACCTTATGACCTTTGACCTCTTGCCAATATCACTAAAATCTACTCAACTAATTGCCCCATCATACATCATCCTTGGACCAAGTTTGGTGAAAGCTGCTTCATCCAGTTTAGAGTTATCACGTAAACAGATAAATTTTAGGATTTGACCTTGATCTTTGACCTTTGAACTCTGTCCAATTTCACTCAAAACCTAATCAAGTAATTGTCCCATCATACATCATCCTCAGACAAATTTTGGTGAAATTTGCTGAATCCAGTCTTGAGTTATCGCGTAAACAGATACAATTTAATGATTTGACCTTGACCTTTGACCTTTGACCTTTGGCCGATTTCACCCAAAATCTAATCAATTAATTGCCCCATCATACTTTATACTTGGACCAAGTTTGGTAAAATTCCAGTCAATATTACTCAAGTTATCGCGTAAACGAATGCGGACGGACGTACGTACGGACGTACGGACGTACGGACGGACGGACGGACGGACAACCTGAAAACATAATGCCTCCGGCACCACTTCGTGGCGGAGGCATAAAAATGAGGGCAGCAAACAAATCAAAACACATCTCTTATTACTTGAGTGACCCACAACAGATGCAAGGGTGGGGCATCATCACCACGGCAACAGGATGGTGATCTTCTTCTCCACAGTCTGCTTGGGAAACAGATAGTCCCTCATGATTGATGATGTTCAGTTTCTCCACAGCCTGCTGTGTGTGGAGGAGGAGAACCTCATCATCAGTCGTTTTCAAGGGTGGGGCATCATCACCATGGCAACACATCTCGGGCTCTTTGAGATGTCCTCATGGATGCAGGATGGTGATCTTCTTCTCCAGAGTCTGCTTGGGAAACAGATAGTCCCTCATGATGAGGTCCAGTTCCTCCAGAGCCTGCTGTGTGTGGAGGAAGAAAACCCCGTCGTCCGTCGTCATCAAGGGTGGGGCATCATCACCATGGAAACACAGCTTGGGCTCTTTGAGATATCCTCAGGGATGCAAGATGGTGATTTTCTTCTCCAAAGTCTGCTTAGGAAACAGATAGTCTCTCATGGTGAGGTCCAGTTTCTCCACAGCCTGCTGTGTGTGGAGGAAGAGAACCTTGCTGTCCGTCATTTTTAAGGCTGGGGCATCGTCACCATGGCAACACAGCGTGGGCTCTTTGAGAAGTCCTCATGGATGCAGGATGGTGATCTTCTTCTCCAGAGTCTGCTTGGGAAACAGATAGTCCCTCATGATGAGGTCCAGTTCCTCCAGGGCCAGCTGCGTGTGGAGGAGGAGAACCTCATCGGTCGTCGTCCCTCTCGCTTGCTTCAGGCATCGATAGACATCACGCAGTACTGCGTCCAGGACCTGACATACGAGACAGAAGCGGTAGGGATTGGCAAAAATTTGTGACTCGCTCAATGGGAATGATTAACGTCATGGTTCAGAATGAATGGGCTTACTGTACATCATACTACATAATAAATACATGTCATTGACCAACTGGCTAGTTTAATTAAGTAAAATTACTTGGACCACTTTTTAAGTAGACCTTTTCAGTTGTCGTTAGCATATACTTTGCCTGTAGTAGTCATTAACACGACTACTACAATAGCTCACATGCACCCATGGGTAAGGTGAAGCATGACATACATGACAAAAGAGTTTGTTCCTAACCATTTAAGCACAAGTAATATGTGTTAGAATTTAAAATGTGCTCATCTGACACTGAATTCCGTCTCCAACAACTTTTGATAAAAATGGGGATGGCTTACCTTAATGGCATCTTTTCCAAGGCCCCTCAAGAGTAGAGTCAACACTTGAACAGCTGACCTTTTGACCTCCAGTTCAGGGTCAGTCTTGATCAATGAAGTCACACAGTCCATGATCTGCTCATTGAAGATTGAGAAGTGTTTGAAGCATTTTGTATCAAATCTTCAACAGCAGCAGCATTGAGTAATGAGAATGTGAAATCTGTGCTATAGCTTAATTTTAGAAATTCTTTTTATCTTATTTTTATTTATTTACTTTATATTATTTTACAATTTCTGTCAGCTTTGAAGTGAAGCAGTAGAGATTTGTCAAAACTTAGGGGAGCATTAGAGAATTCAAAGAATAAATACTTGTTATTTGACATTGTATTTGCACAAGACTGTAGGAATAACTTTTGCAAGATATTCTGCCTGGTTGTTCAGGACTTGGTTGTACAGGCTTTTTGAGTTGCCTGTTCTCATGAGGGACTGTTACATAACGACATCATTGTATGTGAAAAAACTCTGCATGTTCCCGATCCTTTTGCGCGTCAAGCCCAAGAGTGTAGAATGCATCTAAGGAGAACTTCACATTCACCTTGATTCTAGGATGGATGATGTCATCAAGTGTGAGAATTGCTGATCTGGGACAGATCCAGGATGCTGTGACAAATCAAATTAATGAGTTCTGGACGAGACAAGTGGAAAACAACCCCTTGGCACTGCTACAGAATGAGGACAATGTCCACATCCATACAATCACAAAGCCTTTAATTATGCATGGTTAGTCACCGAAATGTGCCCAGTCATTGCATTTATATAACGTGTTATATTAGAATTTGCTTTTAAGCATTCCCCCATCACACTAGACATATCTCCTCCCACCCCCCCCAACCAATCCTTGCCCCTTCTTCCAAGATTCTTTGCCCGCTCACCTCATGCATGACAGCACCAAGAGAGAACCTCAGCAGTTGGCACAGTTCCCCTAGCTGTGCCACGGAGCTGGCCCTGACGCCGCCGTCCCCATGCCTTGCCCCACCAAGGAAGGTGTTCAGCAGGAGGTCTCGGTAGTGTGGTGCCAGCTCACCTGTTATTGGACAACAACCGTGCGGATAAATCATCGTCCAGTTTTGATCCGGGTTTGTCCCCAATAACACGGATTGCCAAATTTACCTCACTCTAACAGCAACCGCTCTCGCACATTCTCATCACCTTGTCCAATTTCGGGTGTCCTCCTTTTTTAAGCCATTATTCCCAGGCTCCTCACCACCCCCCCCCCCCCCCCCCCCCCCCCCGCCATCCGTTTCTTCCACATTTCCTTTGGTCATCCTTGATTCCCTGGCTCAATCACTTTAAAACAACATGGGATGTCAGTTTCCTACAGTGCTGTACACTACAGCCAGAAGTCACAAAGCAGTTTGCATTCAGTCCATGGATTGTGCAAATTTCAGCTGCGTAAATGTACATGCGTACAGTACATGTGTACATGACATTTACCTGGTACATATGCTAACAGACATCCAATAATGATCATGCGCTGGCACGCCCAGGAGCAAGGTATGCCTATTTTGTGCTTCTTTTAATCCACTGACTTAATCTCCACCATTAATTTGATTCAAACCACCTTTGTGAATTCTGGCCTTTATGTTTATGCACTCAACACTTTAAAAAAATGGTTAATGCATTCCTCATGGGAATCTGGTATACCTGTATACCAGGTACCCGTGGCGTCAACTGATGTACGGGAACCTGGATCCTTTTGGGATAACTAGGCTGATTTTGGGCCCAAGTTGTTTTTTATCATTTAAGTATAAACATTTTCCACTAAGTGTAAGTGTATAGTCTTTGAAACGTTGTTTTTCAGTGTTTTTTTTTTTTTTCAAATGTAGACCCCTTTTTTTTCTCTCCCAAGTTGGTTGGCAAGGTCATAAATATTCTGCAACATAGTATGGTATTATAAATGTATTACGCATACCAAGTTGTCTCGTAGCCTTCACTAAAGCTTCACCAAGCTTCAGCGTCTTCTCCACACATCTCTCGCGGACCGCTTCGGACTTTCCAGTCCCCTGGTCCGCATAGCTTGCTGTGAAGGTCTTGCAGAGGTGCGTCATGACTCGATCGGGGTGAGTGCCGGCCAGCGCCACCAGACCGTTGATGGATGGGAGGTAGATGTAAGTGTCGTCGTCGGCAAGATTTTCCTCGAAGACTTTCAGCAGAGTTTCGCTCTTTTCCACCGCCTTCGGATCTCTGTCTTGCACAAGTCTACCAAAGGATATAAGGGCGTGGCCTCGCACAGGCAAGAGGGGGTCAAAGAGGTCCCTGAAGGCATCCTCAAATGCCTCACTGGTGGTCTCTCCCACCTTGTCCCCACTTTCTCCCATTTCAGAAGTACCTATCTTGGTTTTACAAACTGGAGTCCTATTGGGTTCAGAATTATCTATACTGATGCTTTTGACAGTGGTCCTGTCATTCACTGTTACTGATTCCCTTTCTGTTTGGATTTTGTTTTCACTTTTATTGATGGTTGCCCGTTCACTTTGCCCCACATCCTGAGGGTTTACGTCAACTTTTGATGAGGAAGCTTGTTCTCCATCATCTGTGACCTCCCTCTGTTGAAGTTTCTCCCCATCGTGCATGACTGTTTCACTCCTCTCACTAGCAAGAGGCTGAGAACATGAAGTTCTGCTAACTTTGGATGATTCCCTAGCCATAGCCTCCTTCTTCACCTGATCGTTTCTGTTTTCTGCTTTGACACCCTCTACTGTTCCCTTGGTAACCACACTCTGGGATGCTGTCCTATGACCTTTGGCAGTCCCAATTCCTATAGCATCTGAACTGGGCATTCTGTCCACACCGCCCGAGGTCTGTGACATCCTAGTTTGTGATAAGGCCTCTGTCATGCCCCTTGCTGCTTGATGCACTGACGTGGATGATACTGCACCGCGGGTTGCTATGGCGATGGCAAGATCTTCCGCCAGCTTCCGAATGGGTTCCACAGAGTGAAGCTTCTTTATGGTGTCCAGGAGAGGGATGAGGTTCTGAAGAATCTGCTGCTCTGCTTTATCCAGCTTGTTCTGGGATAGAGAGAATCAGCCAAGACAGACTGATATGAGCACCACCCTGTATTTCCTAACATATTTCCATAAAATGCTGACAAACTGAGCTTCACATATTGACTTCAGATATAGGTTCACTTATCCTGTTAAGTCTCCATGCTTATATATTTTAGTAGATATATGACAACTTTGAGTACTTGCTAACTTATGATTACAGGTGGATGGAATATTTCTTTGTTCAAAATTGAACTCAATAGAGCAACCAAATGGGGAGAACTGAAGACTAAAAACTCAGCACATGTACAGTGTAATAACTGCTAAATACTCCCCTTTGACAAAATGCATATTGGTTGAGATGGCATCTCCCATGAAGAAGGACTCACCTGCATGGGTAAATACCAGCCAAATACAGAAACAAAGGATGTAGAGAGACAGCAAGACATAAATAAGGTGCAAGTGAAGTCCCGCCCCATACCCACCTTGGGTTGTCCCGACACCAGAGCCGAGAGCAGCGATATGGCCAGGGTGAGGGTTTCTGTCTCCAGCACCCCTGGGAGGTGCGGCTCCGCACCCCTCCTCTTCCACAACCGGTCCACGCACCTCTGGAGAGCCGCTCTGCAGAACTCCAGCATGTAGCGGGTCTGTTTGAGGAGGTCTGGACCGAAGCACTCACACAGCTGGCCCAACACTGCCAGCACCTGTAGAGTAATGGCAGAGCATTTGTATCCTATTAACAGCATGATCAAATAGCAGGGAATCTCAATGTGTACATTGGTCACTGGCAGCTAATTCTACAATGGCAGCATGTACTTACATCAAGTTACATTTACATTCATTTTCACCAAAATCAATTTGCATCTCTCATTTTCCTTCTTTCTTCTTTTTTTTTTTTTGGTCTTTCTGTTTTGTTTTGTTTTTGTTTCTGCTAACATGCTTGATCACTTCCCTTGTGCAGTTTGCTTAGTTGAAACTCACGGGTATGGTGACCTCATCTTCAATATAACAACCCTAGAATTACTGCTCTAATATCAGTACAACTGTATGAAAGACAAATCCCTCCCACTTCCCCCTTATACACACACACACACTTCTCTTCACTGACTGACATACAAAGTAACCATGACTTACCCTGAGTGCATGCTGCACTCTCATGATTCCAGCCGTGTGGGAAGATGGTTCTAGACCGAGCAGGGCAGAACTCCTCCCGTTGCCAGGGGAACCAGTTTGGCTCTTCTCATCTGGCTCTGTCTCCACGTCCAATGATGATGTTACCGATGTCATTTCCTGCAGTGAATGATGAGATGTTATGTTACCTGACAATTTGTTCTGTTCTGAGGTTATCAGCAAAAGCAACTGCTGCTGATTCTCAGTTAAAAATGTTAATCTGAAGAGAAATATTTTTCAGAAATCTCCAACACAAACAATATGTCATCTCATAACACAAAGCAAAATCACACACTTGATTAGCATATCTATTTTCCAGTGTAAGCCCATTATGGCTGTCTTCATGTTCAAATTAATATCTTTAAAAATTAAGGTACTGCAGAACTCTGCTACTTCCTTTACTAAACTACAATTCAAGCTTTCATATTTGCATTGCATGAATCATACACCTTCACAAAAAGATATCAAATGATAGACCTGGGGTACATTTTATTCACTTTTGTTTGATGCCTGTCATTTAATTATTTGCCTCAGTTATCTCACATTGAGTACTGCGATGAAGAAGTCAGCAGAGAGTTGCTCCTGGCCAACTTTGAGGAGCAGGTCTGTGCAGCAGCTTGCCACGTGCTCATGGCCCAGCAGTCTTTGGGTGAACAAGTCCTCCAGGCTGGAATGAGAAAATGAGAAATAGACATCATAGCGATTCTCTTTTCATCGGCAGCATCCATCATCAGATTAGGAGGCAGCAGTGACATTCAAGGAAGCGTGTTTGAAAACAAAACAAAACAAAATAACAACAGCAAACTATAAGGAGAGTTCAGATTTCAGGTCACTCCTATGGACTAGTGCCCTCACAGGATACACAACATACAGGGATACATTCCACCAGTCTATTTATGGTTCTGCATCTCTCTGCAGGGGGTTTTATCTCTGAGGCCACATGAGGGCGGTAGGTGATGAAATAACAGTTTAACTCAATGCTAATTTTTGCATTAATTCCTCAAGTAAACAAGATGAAACCTCAGCAATTATGTTGGGATACCCTCCTCCATACTAATTATTAATTTCAGCCTGTCCATCTGCCAGAACCATCTGCCTGTCTTACAAACAGACATTCCCATAATCATATCCTTGCAAACTATCCAGGTAGTGTTAGGATGGACAACTGTAGTGTACATATTCGGACAAGCAAGTGCGCACATCAAGTTTGTCGGGAAAAAAACACCAAACAACTGTACAAGTGATGGTATGGTGCCACTCCTCACCTTGCATCCCCTTGGTAAATGATGGTTGCACCACCACTGGAACCAGGAGTGAAGGTGACCCTGTTGTGGGTGGTATGGAATGCAGGGTTCTCGATCACACCAGAGATGTGCTGTAGGGATTCCAGAGAGATGTGGTGCTCCGATGTGACGAGGAAGCTGCGCAAGATGTCCTCCACAGGGATCCTATCTCACAGTCATACAAAATAGAAAACAAAATTGACCTACATGAGCACACAGAGAGCACAGACCTCTGCCTAGAAGCTCATTTTTACCCACAAACACATATGGTAACATGGCCCTGTACTTCCCAACAATAAAGAATTGTTTCCAGTGTCCTACCTTAGCTTCTTGCTGAGCCTCGAGTGCACGCTAAGTGTGTCTATGCGCATTTCAAATATGCTCAGCTTGAATTCCCTCATTTGATGACCTCTTTCCTAATGATAAACAATCCTTCCAAAAATTCAAAAAATTTCCTGGTTCCAGACAGTGATTTGGATCACTACCAAAATGAAGTCATCTGTTCCTTGTGTCCTTCTCAACTTATCATAAAAATTTCATCCAAATCTGTTGAGGCAAACACTGCTAATCATTGCATCATGTTGGTGACAATTGTAATATCACCAATATTCAAGCCCTCATTGCCTAAAAACTTTTGTTTGGAGGTTAACAGAAAAAAACAAACCAAAACATACAAGCATGTGTATAGTTTTAGCTCAGAATTACAAACTTGTTTGGTACGAAGAAATGTAGATGCCTATCAATGCTTGTAAGGTTTTCCATTTCTCTTTGTACTGAATGTTCTGTGGTTTGAGGTAATGCTTTTTAGTTATGAACTAAAGATTGAGATGTTAAACTGAGAAACCTGTATAAAATATCATCAGCCTTTTTTTTTTTTTAAATCATGAATAAAGCTATAAATCAAGACGATTTCTACCCACAATGCAGTTTTTGTGCTGGACACCTCTATTGACACATATTTCATACAATGTCTTCCTTCACGCATTTATAAAACACCATAAAGAATGTTTCAAACATCTTTTCCTTCATTTTCCTGGTTTGCATGACCACATAATTGGCTTTACAAGCCTCCCTCATGATCTCCCTCTCACTTACTCCCCATCGCTCTCCAATCCCCCTCCCTTTCTCACCTAAGGTTGCAGACCCCTCCCTTACTGAAGCAGTAGAGAGCAAACAGGGGCTCCAGGACAGGGGCTAGGCACTGCATCAGTCCAGGGCTGGGCTCTCCAAGGCCGGCGACAAACACCCGATGGATGGCTTGGATACACATGGCCAACTCAAGCTCACTGGTCATTGTGTGATTGCTACTGCCTGTATGAGAGATAAAAATTTATATCATCTTTGTCAAATGAGAATCTCCATCTAAGAAGTATGAGCGTGATATGCCACAAACCACAAACACATTTCAGAAATTCATCATTTACACCACCTCCTTGCTTACACACTAGATCATCAAAACAACAATACCCCCAAAGGAATAGAAAAATAAATTGTTGTGTACATTAATTATGTGATTATGATCGTTTTCAGGTAATACACACACAACAGCATGATGACAGAGTAGAGTGGCAATAGAAGGGAATAAACAGATAGATAGAGAAGATATGACAAAATTGATACACTATAGGTAAAATCCTTTCACATATCCAGAAGTTGCTATGTTTCTTCGACGCATGTCTGTCATTCTAAACATTTTCAACACTCTTCCTACACAGTAGTCCATCAGAAAGAATGCAAAAGTTGATTCAAACTCCTTCTCCACCACAAATTTCTTCATGTTTTGTTTTTTTCTCGCACAGCTAATATTCTTCACCTGGCTGAATCCTGGCTGTTAGAGGCTACAATCTGTGTCTCTCCTTACTGTTCTCAATGAGGCAAAAGTTGCACATAAGCACTCATTTCAATATGATAGAAAGCTATAATATGTTTGATTTTACTTTTCTTTATTTCTGCATTCCTTTTTCGTACAAGAATATAACAGGAAACCAATTGAACAAAGTTGCTGTGTAATATTTGAACAGTGAAATAACATGGAAACAGTTAACGGTCGACTTAAATGTACAACATTGTTTTTCTTAATAGTATGCAATGATAACGAGCAGACCGTCTTTTATGCATTTAATGAAAATAAGATTTCACGTACTGTTGTTCACAAGACAAATTAAACAAAGCTAAGTGTAATAAAATTGCAGGAGACCATTGTCATAAGCAGATGATTGATGAGGATAATGGCCTCAAACATACGCATGTATAATACAATCAAAGATAGTCCAGTCACCATTCACTGAGCAGATTTGGAGTGGGAAATCTTAATGATGTAATTATGACATAGTGGACTCCCATCATAACGAAGTCCTCAGGACCGGCAGTTTTCTTTCGTTATATCAAAATTTCGTTATAACCGAACAAATAAACACTAAAAGAAATATGAGCGGAAAATGTTGGGGCCTGAATTTTTGCTTTATTGTTACCGGAATTTCGTTATAACCGTGTTCGTTATAATGGGAGTGCACTGTATAATGGTGGCTTCTAATGACGTATCAAAAAAAAAAAAAAAATAGTGGAATAGTGGGATATGGAGCAGCTTACTCTCATGGGCAGAGCCCTTGGTAGCACCAAGCAATGGTTGGAGGAGAGGATTGAGGAAGTGCTGTTGGGTGAGAGCTGGCTCCATGGTCACCATGGCAACAACACACCTGCTGATGACCCTTGCAATCTGTTTCATTGAGAGGTCATCACCTTTGTGAAGAATTTCCAGGATCTAAGGAATGAAAAGAAAACAAACAAAAAAAGCAGTAGGAAAGAACACTGTGCAAAGTTTGTAGCCTTCATTTTAAATACAGTCTTTCCCTGAACTCCAGCAACTATGTAGATTCTCATATGCAGCTAAATAGCATGTCAAATCTTGGAGCAGTGCTAAGACTGCAGTTGTTAGCCTGAGTGAAAAGACTCTTAAGTGGTGTCATGTAGTCACTGGGAAAAAAAAATTCATAAAGAATATGCAGGTTGCCTGTGATTCAGGATATTGAATTACCCTGAAGTTATCTTGGGATGTGATTTTCATTTCCTCAGCTAAATAATGACATGTTAATATTCAAGGCACTTTGTATGCAACTCAGTTCCTGTCTTGTTTATCTCTATGTCATATTGCTACAATATCCAGAAAGCTGGGTATGACATAGAGAGGTAACTGCAGTCAGAGTTGAAACTCCAACAAAACTGACTTGGCATGTGAATCTACAATTCCAAAACCATAAGATTTATGATTGCATCATACGTACTCACAATTTGTCATAAACAGACATACAAATGAAAACACTGTTTGTAAGATTGCGAGTATGAAAAGGAAAGCAATGAAATTGGCCTGCCTTGTCACACCTACATCTATTGTCATCTTAATACCTGGCAAGACAGCTTCTGATGATAGACATCATTCGGTACACTGGGTGACGGGCAGTTGGCAAGCAAGTGTGCTATGGCATCGCACCTGGACCAGTCTGGCGAACAGTTTTCTGTAAAGAATTGCAAGAATACCATTGTGAATGACAACCTTTAGAAATGTGTACAAAATCTTCAAGTGCATATTGTCTGGTCCATTCTCTTGAAACAAGCAGAGTATGGTAATCCTACAAGTGTATATCATGTATATCCGCTCTGAGTAAATATATTGGTATATTCACTTTGCATCTAATTTCCAAAAAGGAAATGGGATTGAATGTCACAAATGCTTTGTGATAATCCTGACTACGTGTAAGCAACTTTTTAAAAGTCAACTGCACCTGTACACAGACATTGTTCTCAATGTCTGTGGAGAACTCTTAAACACCAATACCCATGTTAACATGTTGAAGAATAGGTCCGAGTATAATGGAGCAGGTGTCTATGGGAATTGCACACTGTCGCAAAATCAGCTCGTCCTCAACAGCTTAAGGGTCAGCACCCACCTCCCAAGTCCATGACCCCCTGGAGGAAGTGAGCCACACCCTTCGGGGCCATGATCTTCTCAGCGAGAAGTCTGCCGCACAGCTTCCTCAGCCATTGGGGAGGTTTAGGGAGCGGATTGCTGCTGCTCCTGCTGCTCTTGCTCCCACTCCCTCCTCCCTGCAGCATCAGTAGTTCCTTCATCACCGAGGGCTGGTAGAGGCGCTGCACCAGGTGCTCCAGCTCTCGTCTGGCCAAGTGGATCTCATCCAACGACAATGCTGTGCAATAAGTAAAAATAACTTGAAAGCTGAGAGCAGCACAGGGCATATAGTACTGAAGTGATGATGTCACAGTCTTTTGTTATAGCTTGGGTCGGAACCATGTGTGTGTACGGATAACCACTCAAGCCAGGTGAGGTTGTCTAAAACCAGTTTCCACAGCTATGATTGGCTGTGACAACACACTGTGGTACTCTATAAGTCCAACAGTATTTCAGCACAATCGATGCCTGTTCAGAATCATCAGTTATACTATGCACTAAAACTCCTTCTTCAACATCAACTGATGTGTGGTAGGAGGCTGTATGAATTTATCATACTGTCGATTTGCAAATTTGATAGAAGAATAGGTTATAAATTTCAGATCACCCTTGACATTCAATAAAAGGAGAACAACAAACCTGAGGCATATGCCTGTTTGCTGTATTTACAGTACACAACTACAGTGTACACTACCAGTTGGTACTGATGAGAAGATTTAAGGAATTTCACTTTCCTTCCAAGTGATTTTTATACTTTTGCAGGTACAGTCAGTACAGTGTGTTATGCTCAGAGGTAATAACATTTAGTCTGCCAGGCAATCATCTTCATTTGACATGTTACTACCCTACTGGTGACCTCCGGCTGCCTCAAGGAGGCAAACATGTGGGTTCTTGGACTTTGTTAACCCACAAGTCATAAAACTCAAAAGCCTTAACATTGAAAGCCAACATACCATAACATACATATCACATCTCACTTGAAAAATGTGGCACTAAAGATAAGTCATTTGTTGAGCATAGAAATTATGTCTATATATTCTACTTCACTGCAGGAGCAAGATTAATAATCTGATGGAAATAAAATTGATGAAATAAATTTGAAATCTAAGAATGCAGCAAAAGCAGTCAATAACTGTAGGTTAAAGAAATGATCTAACACATTAGCAACCTACCCTTATTTTCATTCATATTGGGACTGACTATGGTACCATCTGGTTTCCTTATCTTGATTGTCCTCTGGATGTCTTCTGAGCAGGCAAGTTGCATCACCATTGCCAGCACATCATTCAGGTGTTTGGACAGGAGAAAGCCACCGAGCACCGGCTGCTGGATGCAGACCAGGAGGGTTCTGAACACCCGCATCAGGCGTCGCTGACGCTCCTTGAAAGGGAGTGGCTTCCCCGAAGTCAGCACGGCAGCCCCCATGTCTGACCTGACACTGAGTGGGAGTCCCACCCCGGGGAGAAGAGCAGGGCATACACCTAGAGAGACAATAAACTGAGCAAGGGATGAGAGGAGTTTCTGCTGTGTGAAGCTGAGGGTGTCTGGGGAGGCGGCTGGTGCCCTATTGGGGGTCATCGTTGCCTTGTCACTTGTCCCATCCCTAACCTCCCCCTCGTACTGAGCCACTCTGAGGTGCAGACAGCGAGAGAGACTCTCCAGCAGCGTGAGGCAATGCTCAACATAAGTCCATTTCTGGTCAGCAGCAGCGGAGAGGGAAGATTCCAGGCTGGACTGCTCTTTTCCCAGAACAAATGTTGGCTGTCTGAAGACTCCATCATCCTTTAGAGCTTGGTGTAGTGCTTCCATTGAGGCAAGAAGAGATTTCTCAAACCAGTCATCAGTGTTGCCATCCTTTGAACCTGAAAAAAAGGACAACAGTAATTCATTAACTGAAGGAAATGTGTAGCATATGTACTCCTTACTCAAAAATAAATCTGTGAGTGTATCAAATCTTGAAGCCACTGTTGTTGACTACCATACACCAGCATAATGGTAGAGAATGTCTTTACGCTAACGCAAGACAGGTGACAGCAAAACACACGTGCACTGGGCAATATCCATAGAATTTCATCAATCATTCACTTTCAATTCCATGTGGTCACCTAAGAAGAGACCTATAATCTAGTGGAGTGTGGAAAATGGGACCACTGTTTTTCATTATAAAATGTTTCTGATTTTTTTTATTTTTTTTTTTTATTTCAGTCTTCACAAGACACATATATACATAACTATTGAACTTGAATTGTGCCAATGGGCATGCCCACCGGCACTGCACTGGAGTATCAAAGTGAGCCGCCCATAATTTGACCATAGCACCATCACGCACCATCCAAAATTTGACCACTGGCTACATGTAGAAACCTATGTTTTTGTGCATGGTCAAGTTTGGGCACTGGAGGTTGAACCTTGGTGTGGGTTTTTTACTTTCTTCACCAATGAATTACAATTAAAATTATACCATATCCCCTTTATCCCTATTGCGTCAACATTGGTTTCTTGTTGGAAAAAAGGTGCATACAAGGTCATGTCTGAATAGGCTGGGTAACTTACATTGTACAAGTTGGTCAAAATTCAGAGGATTTGACTGAGTGGATGCTGATGAGAAAGTGTAGCAAGATACAGTTAAATTTACCGGTACTTTGAAATTGTAAGTGCCTGGGCACAAAAACAAAAAGTTAAAAGTCCTGAGCTCAGTAAAAGAGCACACTCAGTAAGATCTCATGGAGGAAACAGCTTACTAATAAATACTATGACCAGTGAATTAGATATCATGTTAGAACATGACTCACAACTGAATACATCTAGTCGGCTCATTCCCTCATTGGCCATCCATGCTAGCCCGACCAGACACTGTTACACTGTTACACTGTCGCGACGTACCATGTACACAGCGACTGGGCTGTGTATAGTTAATCCATGCATGCAGTGATGCATGCACTTATCAAAAAAATTCACACTTTGTCTTAGCCCCTCCAGAAAATCCAATGCTATCTGGTCAAATTCTCCGTTTTCATCAGTCTATACCATGCCATTGATTCAGGTGACTCATTTGTTCAGTACGTCTTTGATTTTCCTTTTCTTGCCTTATTACAACACTGTTTATCATTTTAAGTAGATCTTTGTCAGATTATCTCACAATGAATGGAAGTACAACCATCATTTTGAATACGTGGGACTGTACAACTGTCCGTGGTGTTTACTGACCGGGTAGATCTAACCTCTCCTGACGTGACCGTACGTGAAAGATGATTTTTTTTTTTTCCACAGTATCTTTGACGCAAACATACCTGGAACAGTCGAACATGGGGATGTTAAAAGCTGAATTCCGTGAAATATCGCTTCCAAATCATCATAGGAACCAGTGCACGCCGCTTGATCATGTTGATTCGCCATTCTTCTATCGTCACCGGTCGGCGGCACCACATCGGGTGGACCGCGCCGCCACCGCACCCGGTGCCGCGCCGCGCCGGGCCGGCGTGGCCGGCCGGACGGGTGTAAAACCTAGTCGGCTCAATGAGGGTCGTACACTTCACCTGCCGAGTCGAGCGCGAGTTCATAGCTCCTCACACGCAACCACTCTCGAAGCATCCATAAAATGACGGCAGTGAACTGTCCTTTTCTTGATTATGTGCAAAGTTAATTGTTTTACCCGAGGTACAAAGATGCACGCAATAGGTTTAGAAAACAATTTAGCTGAAATATTAGTTTCTCTGTGTATAAATGCCCTTCTGCACTTACCAAAGTAAAGGCTTGAGGGTATGAAATCCAAACATAGGCCTAGATGTGGATTGAGTGAATGCAGGAATATTGTGGAGTTTGAGGTAAATTGGACAATGAATCCTATTTAAAGTTAGGAATTTTTACAGTTTTGGTGCAGCCATCGTTTGATGAGAAGACTACTGCAGCTTGTGACGTCATGTATGAAGAACGATGTAAAGAAAGAAAATTAAATATAGGCCCTGGTAATTATTTTCATTTTTCTAGCACAATGAAAGAGCGCTTGACTTACCTCTTTCAGAAAGCGGGGAGATGATTTTACCCTTAACATTTTATGTCGGTAACAAGTTGAGGGAATGTGTGGCCCCACTTTTCATAAAAAGTTTTGTATAATTTTCTTTTAATTTTCTATATATCAAGAAATATGCAATATAGTAAAAACTATTCAAGAGTAATAAAGCATCAGGTTTAGACGAGTTTAATGTCATTAAATGCATCATTGATGAAATCAGTTAACCACTTTATTTTGAATTTGTCAGTGAATAAAGGTGCTTTTTCCCCGAGAAACTGAAAATTGCCAGAGTCACCCCAATCTTAGCCTTTTGTCAAGGCCCTCTCGCTGTAATGGGCGAGCAAGCGAGCCCAGGCGAGCGCGCCAGCGCGAGGTCCTCGCACAACCCCACTCAGCTGGGCTCTCTTCACCATTTATACAGCGAGAGGGCCTTGACAAAAGGCTACCCCAATCTTTAAAGTGGGGTCAAGCGGTGGTCAAGCGGTGGTCACGGGCGCCGGACGTGTCCACCTCTAGCTCCGAACTTGGAATCTCTGTTATTTGGATAAATTTGATATTTTGATATTTTGGACTCACTTTGCATGTTTTTGGGCCATAGTTGAGGCATATGGAATATACGTCTTTCTAGAAGCACGCCGTCGAACAGTTTTAAGGTAAGCAAACATCCGGAATTTCGCACTTCGCACCAATTAGACATAACTCAACTTTCCCGCCAATTGGCGTCTTGTGAAACCATGGCGGAGGCTGCCGCCTCACGAGAATACGATAGAGCTGTAGACCCCACAGGGGCTTTTGACCCCAAGGGGACAGACAGCGACACTAGCTATGATAAAGTTCATGAAGAAGATTACAGAGTTGTTTCAGGCAGGCGTAAGAAACGAAAGTACAGAGAAGGCTCTAGTACGGTGGAAGAGATAAGCACCAAAAGGGACTCTATGTCAAATTCCACAGATTCCGAAACGGACTATGACAATTACGAAAACGTCTTTCGTACGCCAAAAGCAAATCCTCCAGATCTGAAAGTGTTTATCACCCCCATCGAGCGTTCCAAATCTCTTCGCAACATAAGTTTACTGGTAATTGCCAAATCAATCCAAAACGTGTCAGGAAGCCCGCCAGAATTCATGAAAAGTATGAACGCAGGAATCCTAGTTAAATGCCGCAACGAAAAACAACTCAGACAAATTTCCGATATTCAGCAAATCGGTAATGTCCCGGTCAAAACACAAAAGCATCAGAGCGCCAAAGGAGTTATCTCAGGGGTACCCATAGAAATGGGAGAGGAAGAGATCAAGTCAGAACTTAAAAGACAAAAAGTGATAAATGTAAAGAGAATAACTAGAAAAACCTACAACCAGGAAAAGAAAGATACTTTCTATAACACCCCAACACGCAGTGTCATTTTAACATTTGACTCAAAACAAATCCCTGAAGAGGTAATTCTCTGCTTTCAATCATTTAATGTAAAACAGTGGATTCCACCTGTTGTAAGATGCTTTAAGTGTCAGCGTCACGGTCATACGGCAGCCAACTGCCGTTCAAAGACCCGATGTGTCAGATGTGGGGAATCTCACTCTTTTGAGGAATGTCCCAGAAAAGAAAATCCCAAATGTGTTAACTGTGGCGACGACCACTCGGCGGCTTACAATGGATGTAAGATGATAAAGAGAGCGAAAGAAATACAAAAGCTAAAGACGGTACATAGTTTGTCATACGCCGAGGCCGCAAGAACGTATCGGGCAAAAGAAGAACAAACAAAAGAAAAGACACAGAAAACTCCTCTTCCCAATCGAGTGAGCTACGCCTCAGCGGCAACCATGGCAACCAATAGCGGCAGTCTGCCGGTAGCCGGTGCCGAAGGGTTGGCAAGAACAAAACCACAGAAACAAACGGCGCCACGCATTCTCCCATCTCTCCCTTCCAGTACTGTAAGCCAAGCTGTTGAAACTATCAGCAATCTGATGGTGGGAACAGACAGGAAAACAGATACGAATAAGGGTAAGGTAGTGGAAAGCCAAACATCGAACTCAACTACTGACAAAACTGAACAAAAAGGAAATCCACCTGGAAGTAACTTTCTTGTGAATGCTTCAAACGAGGAAATAATTTCCTTTGTGGTCAAAATTGTTCTAATTTTCGTAAGTGAGCAAACGGAACCAGAGATACTCGCACTCATTCGTTCTCTTGTGGAACAGGTATTGATCGAAAGATCAAAATGCAGCAGTTAAACAGAAACCTTTTCATGACTGCGCTGGTCATTCTCCAGTGGAACGCCCAAGGGATGAATGCCCATGGAGGGGAATTGATTAGATATATAAATTCTGAACATGTAGGAGTAATTCATTTGATATGTATACAAGAATCTTGGTTTGCGGAAAATACTGAGTTAAATATTCCCCAATACACCACACTGTCAAGAAACAGAAAAAATGGACAACGTGGTGGAGGTGTAACTATATACGTTCATGACTCAGTAAGTTTTGAGGAGGTTCAAATTTACGAAGAAATAGAGATGCAACTGATTGATATATATTTGGACGATTATGTGTTGTCGGTAGTGAATTATTATAATCCTTGCAAGAAATTGAATGATGATACTCTGAATATATTACTTTCGAAGGTGAGAGATGTATCGAAAGTATTGATAGTCGGTGATTTTAATTCTCATAATGTATTATGGGGTAGTTTACGAACAGATCTCAACGGTAAATTACTTGAAAAGTTTATGATGTGTAATAACTTAGTTGTTTTAAATGATGGTTCTGGAACAAGACTGGATAGTCACACCGGCAAGACATCTTGTTTAGATCTGTCTATCACATCGGCAACCCTGGCCGGTAAATGCATGTGGCAAGTGTTAACAGAATCACTTGGAAGTGATCATTATGTAGTATGCACTCAGTTATACATTAACGCAAATCCTTTTCATTTACGTGAAATCAACACAGGAGGCGAAAACCAATCTTTCAGAAAGATCAACTGGAAGAAATTTGCCTCCTTATGTAATGATCAGTTAACTGTTGATTGTGTTGACAAATTCGAGAAAGACGCCTCTTCAACAACGTTGTTTGAAGAATTTATGGTACGCTTAACCAAAATATTAGGAATATCAAGCTACCGCCCAAAAGACATAAAGCGTAACCCTGTCCCATGGTGGACGAAGGATTGTACGGACAAAATAAAACAGAGAAACAAAATACAGAGAAAGTTAAGGAGACAATGGTCAAAGGCTTTGCAAAACGAATTCATACAAAGGAAAGCAGAAGCCCAGAGGACCATCCGTAAAGCCAAACACGACTACTGGCAATCCTTCAGTGCGAAACTAAACCGCTTCTCCTCAGTTTCAAAGGTTTGGCAAACAATAAAGAGGTTAAACGGAATACCTGTGAAACAAAAAAACATGCCTGCTTTACACTCCGAAGAGGACATTATCATCAACGATAAATGCAAAGCACATGTTTTAGGAAAATATTTCGGTAGTGTAGGCGGGAAAGAGGAAAATGATGAGAATTATAAGGATATATGTGAAGTTTGGGGATCGGTGAGGACAGATTCTGACAGCAGTCGCAAATTAGTTTATAATGAACCTTTTCAGTTCCGGGAATTAGAGAGAGCACTTAGTTCAAGAAAAGGCACAACGCCTGGATTTGATGGAATAGGATATGAGGTTTATTGCAACATGCCCATACATTCTAAAGAACTTTTACTATTAATTTACAATCGAATTTGGGAAACTGGTCTTATACCACAAGCATGCAAACACTCAATTTTGATCCCAATCCTGAAAGCAAATAAACCCCCCACAGAATTGAGTTCTTACCGACCAATTACATTATTACCCTGTTTTATGAAAATTATGGAAATTATGGTTAAAGAGAGGATAAACTTCTTGGTGGAAAAGAATGATTTAATATCTCCGATACAGAGTGGATTCCGTAAAGGCAGAAGCTGTGTGGATAATATAATTCACCTGGAAAATGAAATACAGAAAAATTTGAAAGTGAGTATTAAAACAGTCGCAGTATTTATTGATTTAGTTAAAGCATATGATAGACTGTGGCCCGAAGCCGTCCTGGTCAAACTGTGGAAGGCAAACATTCGAGGGAATTTGCTACATTTTATAGCAAACATGCTGTCAAAGCGCACCTTTCAGGTGCGTGTGGGCAATGCACTATCTGAAACAATGGAGATGGTTAACGGATTACCCCAAGGAAGCCCTTTGAGTCCCATTCTGTTCAACCTGATGCTCAGGGATATTCCAGTTGGGCCTAACCCCAAAGTCCTATTATACGCCGACGATTGCGTAATATGGCAATCAGGTAACGACACCACCGAGGTTGTGTTATGCTTACAAGGATACTTGAATATACTTAACGAGTGGTTCAAAAGATGGGGCATGCTCATCTCATCCCCCAAAACAGTACCAATACTGTTTTCAAGATCCAACAAAGAAGAGCCCATTTTATTCTATCTAGACAAACAACCACTTATTCAGAGAAAAGAACACCGATATCTCGGAGTTATTTTAGACAAGAGGTTAACGTGGAAATCTCATATACAAGACTTAGCATGTAGAAGTAAAAAGAAAATAAATATACTTAAATGTTTGGCATATGCAAAATGGAGTGGTGGAATAAAGGATTTGATAACAGTATATAAATCCCTTATTCTTTCTTTATTGGATTATGCATGTGAAGCATATGACTCGGCATCTGATTTTGTCAAAAATATACTCAATTCAGTTCAATATCAGGCTCTGACAATATGTTTGGGTAGCAAAGTCGGAACCTCCCTGAGAACTCTCCAAACAGAGTCAGGAGAGATGCCCTTAGATATGCGGAGAAAATTACTGAGTGCAAGGTATATCAAGAGAATTGAAACAACTCCCAACCACCCCTTGCTGGAAGATGTAGGGGACTGTTGGCAATATAGATTTTATGATAACAAAACTTGTACAAGTAACTCCTTTGGAAACAGGATAAAGCAGATGAAAGAGGAAGTCTACCTCGATATGCCTGTTGAACCGGTAACTCCTTTAACTATCCCACTTTGGCATGTCCCAAAAGTGAATGTCTCAACTGAGTTAAGTGGATTAATATCGAAGTCAGATAATCCATTGTTTCAAAATCAAATGAGTTTAGAAATTACACAAAAGAAGTGGAGTCACTACTTGCATGTATACACGGACGGATCCAGAAGTCAAACAGGCATAGTGGGAGCTGCTTTTTTCGCACCCTATTACAAATACAGTGAATCGAAAAGACTGCAGGATTTCACGTCATCATATAGGGCGGAACTTGCTGCAATTTTTATGGCACTAACCTGGTTGAGACAACTTAGTAATGTGTATACAGGAGTAGTAATTTTTACTGACAGTTTAAGTGCTCTCCGGGCCCTTGAAACATGTAAATTCGAAGATGCTTTTGTGAAAGAAATACACGTTCTTTCGATGCACCTGCTGTTCAGGGGTATGATAGTACACTTTGAATGGGTGCCCGGCCACTGTGGCATCACGGGCAATGAGACAGTAGATAAAGCGGCAAAAACAGCCCTACAAGAGAAACATATCGGAATCAATAATGGACTCAATAAGATGGAAGTTAAATGTGTTTTGAGTAGTTATTTTAATAAGAAGTGGCAAAAAAGATGGGAAGAAACACAGTCCCCTTTAAAAGAAGTACAGAAGTATGTAAGTGGAAAATATGAATGCAGATTAAAAAACAGGAAAGAACAAATACTTATTCATCAAGTCCGTATGGGTAATATTGGACTGAATTATGATAAGTGGAAAGTAAATTTACATGAAACAGGCAACTGCCCCTATTGCCCCGAAAAGGAAAATTTAAGTCATTTTTTATATGATTGTCCGAAATATTTGATAGAGAGAGCCATGTTGATCGCAGACATTGGAGGCAAAGATCAACGGGATATCAGAAAAGTATTATCCACAAAAAATGTTGATCATTTGAGGGCATTAATCTCATATGTGAAGAGAACAAGAAGGTTTTTTAAAAGACTTATATAAGTCTTCTAGAGTTATACAGATAATTATCTTTTGAGTTTTATTTAATTTAGATTTGCACACTGCACAACCGGATGTTTGCTTATTATATAATGAAAAAAAAATGAATTATTGTAAATTATATGTTTATGTAATGGAAAGTATATATGAAATAATATCATAATTTTGATGTTTATATATCGCATTCGGGAGTCTGCTTGTGCACCATAATATGCGTTGGGCAGAGGGTCCTGAGTGCGGCAAATGAGGGATCTAGGTCTGTGTGCGCGACCGAGAAGCCTGCTCAATGTAACGAGCCGGGCTGATCAGAGTTTGCCATCAGCATGCACCAGAACTTATTTGTCCCAACCGTATAACAGCAGACACATAGCGCGCATAAAAATGATAGTAAAAAGTTATAATTTTTCATTGATCTATTATATGTAAAATAATTATATTATAAAGATAAAGGCGTAAATATTCATATTTGAATGACGCGCCTCAAATACAAAAACAACAACAACAACAACAACAACAGTGGGTGACGAAAGCGAAGTAATTAATTACCGCTCCTTTCGGTTCCTTCATGTTTGTCTAATATACTTCAACGGATTTGGCCTATTCCGAACAGTTGATAATATTTTTATAGATAAGAATGATATTTTGAGTAGGAATCAGTTTGGATTTCATAATAAGTATAGTGGATATAAGGGGCTATACTCAACCTCGATGGCCCTAATTGACATATGATAAAAGATTGTGGAGACATTTAAAGATAACTCCTTTATGATTGCATTTTCATATATTCATGAAAGGCTTTTAATACTAATCACAGTATTATTTATCAAAATTACGACACTACAATGATATTCGTGGAATTGCTTATGATTGCATCGTTCATTAGTTATCTTTCAAATCGCTGGCATGTACTAAATTTAAATTATCTGTTTCAAATTGACAAGTTTCCTATTATATGCTGTTACTCGGGGCTCCTTGCTTCATTGTATACACCGACATTGAGAATTCATCGCTTATTTCTTTTCTTCTCTATGGAGACGATACTAATCACAAGTAGATTCCGTGATCTTTAAAAGAGCACTTGAAATTAATTTGAATTGTGTAAGAATACCTATGGTTGAGTACACCAAGTTCCTGGAGGTTTATATAGGCTCAAAGTTAAGTTGGAAGCCTTCCAACAACATTTTATAAGAGAAGTAGAGAAAAGGCCATCAAAAAGCATTACAAGGTATTAGACTCCGGTAACATTTTGTGTAAAATGTCTGGCGAATGTTCCTACGCTCATCCTCCCCTTATTCTCTGAATACTGCAATTTGGCATAGCAAACACATGCCAGTCGCATCTTAAAACTAGAAATGTCGCTAAGGCGACTGATGCCTCCGCCATAATGCATGATTCTCCCAATAGGCGTATAGTACAATGTCTTCACAATGTGTGATCCATGACATTTTCACATAACTGGCAAAATATTGAAATAACAGGTTTGTCAGAAATGTCTTGAACTGGGTTTGCCATAATTTTCTAAGAGTGCAGGTATACATATTTGGGGAATTTTGGGGAAGTTTATGCATTGAGTAATTTCCAAGGTATGAAGAAAGAATGTGATAACGGTACAAAATATACATATATATATATATATATATATATATATATATATATTTTTTTTTTTGGGGGGGGGGGCATTGAAACCTGGCCTTTGACCCTTAACCTTTGACCTTTGACCTTCAGGCTGGAAATTTCCTGGAGAATCTCCATTAGGTAATGCATGTACTAAGTTTTGAAACTAATAACGCAAGCATTGCATGGCTAGTATATGAGGGATATAGTAAAATTTTGAGGAGTTGACCTTGACCTTGACCCCTGACTATTGACCCATGACCCCTAAATTCCCTAGAGAATCCCTGCCAGACAGTACATGCGTATGTACCAAGTTCCATGAAAATACATTGAACCATTTGCGAGAAAAGTGATATTGCAACCTTTTCACCTAACCTTTGACCTTTTGACCTTTGACCTTATGACATGAAACTCTCATTGGAGAATCTTTATGCAGTAGTACATGTCCACACCAATTCGAAGTTTCAAGAAAATACCTTCGGGCATTGCATAGATATGGGGGAAATTGCAACATTTGTAGAATTTGACCTTGACCTTTTGACCGTTGACCTCTTGCCAATGTCACTTAAATCTACTCAACTAATTGTCCCATCATACATCATCCTTGGACCAAGTTTGGTGAAAGCTGCTTCATCCAGTTTTGGGTTATCACGTAAACAGATAAATTTTAGGATTTGACCTTGATCTTTGACCTTTGACCTCTGTCCGATTTCACTGAAAAACTAATCAAGTAATTGTCCCATCATACATCATCCTCCAACACAGTTCACAAATTATCAATAGCAGTCTGAGGGTACATTTTCATTGACATATGATTATATGTGTCACTTCGAAGATAACCATCACATTGTAGCCTATAATTATGGGTATAAGCAAAACAAAACAAAACAGAAGCACTGTACTTCAATTCACCGCAAGTCACCGCAAGGAGATGGGATAGGGAAGTACTCCCACAACTCCCTTCTCCTGCTTCCCTCATCATGTACTTTTTCACCATTTGATTCTCTCATCTGCAACATTCCTTCCATGAATGCACTTTCACCCTCCTTCACCGCCCCCCCCCCCCCCCGTGTCACTTTCCTTTTGTAAATTTCAACGTAAAAGGTGCCTATAGCCTAAACAATTTTCGTCACACAACTTTTATTCTTCATCATCAGCAAACCCGTTGCGCTGCATGATCCACATCCCTTGCGTCTCCCATATCCATTAATGGGGATCGATTATTTTGCATTCAAAATTCACGATATTTTAATCAGTTAATGCAAAGGAATAAAAAGAGAAGTATTATTAAGAAATTGAAGATATCGGAGGGTGTTATTTTTATTTTGTAGTGATGAAAAAATTATAGCTGAAGAAATCGGGAATTTTTATAGTAGATTGTATAGTACATTAGATAGAAAGGATAGAAGACTGGGATGTACGTTTTTTTCAAGATTTACCAAAATTAAAGGAGGAATCTCATATGGGTTTTCTGTTAAGGAGATACAAAATATATATTTTAAGGCCAAGACAATGTACATTAAATAGCCGATTAAGAGAGTTTCAGTTTAAACTGGTGCATGGTACATTGTTTATACAAATCACCATCTTTTCAGGTTTGGTTTTACTGCAAGTAACTTATGCTCTTTTTGTGAAAAAGAAGAAGAAACATACAAACATTTATTTTACACCTGTGAGCATGTGAAATTAATCTGGGAATTATGTGAAAAAATGATAGAAGATGTTGATTTAAAAAATTGTACTTGGGAAGAAATTCTGTTCGGGTGGAAGGAGGATAATAGGGCAAAACACCAGTTGTTAAATCATATTTTAATTTTGGTTAAATATTTGATTTTCAAAAGTAGAGAATATGGAAAGCCGCCTACATATAATGAAATAAAAAATAAGATTTTAGAGGATAGATTTGAGGAAAAGAAATTAGAATCAATGAGGGGAACTTAAACCATTCATTTCAGTAAATGGGAACATTTGAAAATAAGTATGGAAGGACCCGGAGCCAGATGTCCACGGGGAAGGGGGAAGGGAGGTGAAGGGTAGTTGGGAGAGGGAGGGGGGAGGGGGAGGGGGAGGGGGAGGGGGAGGGGGTGATTAAAGGGAATATCGATTCCATTTGGTTGTATATCGATTTTATTTGGGTGTAATTGATGTGTTAAATATTTTTTTTTCTTATGAAGCACTGTCATGCTGAAAGTACAGCTCCATTTAATATGAATATTCTTTTTTTTTTTCTTATGAATGCACTGTCATGCTAAAAGGACAGCTCCATTTGATTTTAATGAAAGTAAGTAAGCAGTGTATGTTGTGTTTTTTTTTTCGGTGCATTGTATATTCTTTACGAATGCACTGTTTCTGCTGAAAGTACAGCTTGGTTTGATTTCGTTATAATTGTGTTTTGTTGAATCGTGGATTCTGTAATACATGTGATTCGATTTATCATGAAATTGTATTGAATATGGAATCAATAAAAGATTATGGGAAAAAAAAATCCGTCAGTGCTACTCTGAGATGCCTGTTTTCTTAGAAGGTTGATCGTAAAAGGAGAACGTTAATACAGGCCAAGTCCAAAGTCACCCCCCTCCCCCTCCCCCCCCCCCCCCCCCCCCCCCCGCGGCCTTTGTCATACGAGACAAGCTTTGCCCCGGGTCGTGATTGCGGGAAGCACTGTTTGGCATCCGTTCAATCGTGTTATGTGTGGGGAGTATACCGATGAACGATAACACAGACGCCCGATTAACATACAATGCTCATTTAGTTCCTGTCCGCTGGCCCAAGTGCAAATTAGGCCCATTGTGTTTTTCAACCATCGGTATCGCAGCTGGTCCACTCATACGGTGGCGTTTTGTCAGTGAGTCAGCTTACCTGTGAAGTACAGAGCGCGTTTGTAGAAAGCTCCAATTCTGAAATCAATCCAGATGAATCGGGTAAGTTTTTCTCCTTACTTTCCTACCTTTTGAACATCTCTCTTCTCAGGGTTACCATTATTTTTATATAACAATACTACAACACCGACGGTTGGCTTGGATAAGCGATATCATACTTGATTTTATTATCTTCGTACGGATAGTCAGTTGTTCATACGTTATATGCTCAAAAGACGTAACAATATCATACTACGTGCAACATCTTCGCATAATGATGTGATGTATTTTTGCCTTACACCGCCGTTGTCTGTATGTTTTTTTTTTAAATGGTCTAGACTGCCCGAACCCTGACTTTCTTTAGTCAACGCATGATGCCTATATCATCATGATGTCGCATGGTAGTATTATTCTCGTAATAGTGTGCCAAATTGTCCTTCATCACGGGGATAATGAAGTATCCCACTTTTTTAATCGGCCAAAAAATACGTATAGGTCAAAGTTGGTATAGTCCCTCGACAAAACGTTGCGCAATTATGATTTGTTCAAAAGCACGTCAACTGACCTCCAAATGCCTAGTGAAGGAGAATATTTATTGCATCAATAAATTTCATCCTGGCATCTGATTTAATTATAAGACGAGGTACAAAGGGCAACCAAATGATCAGTGATACGAGTAACCGTGATTGTTTAGCAATCTTTAAACTTTAAATCGCAGATAACTACACAAGAGCTGGCAGATAAGATATCAATGCGTCAAATGGACGATTTTTTTTTTTTTTTTGCCATCATTCAAAATGTAGGCTGTAGAGTGTTATGCGCTCATTGTCACGTAGTAATACAGTAAGCAACATAAAGACGTGAGCGTATTTGATTGCACTGGGTTCCTTTGAACTCTGCCGAAGTTTACTTCGGCTAATGGTAAGGTATATTGTTCCTATAAACAAACGTTCGATGACATTCTGATCATCAAACAGTATCACTATTTTGCCTACTCCCATAACGAATAAATAAGCTAGCATATTTCACACTATATGGTTCTCGATCATGACGTTTATTATCATGGCCGGAATTAATATACGTTGCTGCACTTTTTTTTTTTTTTGGTTCATTGAGAGATTGCAAACGGACATGTTAAAAATCCCAAGCTGCAATGACTGTATATGTTGTGATGCTAGGATGTTATATTATTGTTTGACTTCGAGCTGATATTTTTGTTTTTATCTGATTGTTTTGCTGGATATCGTTAATCTTATGTTGGGGTTGTTTTGTAGCTCCACAGTAAATTGCATCCACTGAAACTGCATAATAAAGAATGATTCCGAATCCCGAAACTAGCTAGACCAGGGACCCGGGAAGGCAAGCTATATCATTACCTTTACCTTTACCTTTACCGAAGATACTGGAAGATTGCTGTGTAGCAGCAGTCGAGCTTCCAGGTCTATCCTCATCTACACTGTATCGTTAGTTCAAAAGAAGGCAAGGCAGACAGGCTGGTAATTACTGCTCATCCCACATCAGAATTGACTATTGACTATCATGCTCTTCCTTTCCCTGACTTCCTCTTACACAGCACTTGTAATGCTTGTCATATTTACTAAGTTGTAACCCTGGTTCTAACATTGAGCTATAGTTACAGCCTCAAGGCTAGCTCCGTGCCCGCTCAAAGTTCAAGGAACACTTAAGGGGGTATCTCACCGGGCTTGAATCTAGTTCGCGACTACACTGTAGTTCGCGACTCCAGATTTTGCTAGCTGCAGAGACGTCTCCGCGACGTCTCCGAGACGTCTCCTGAAAATTACAGAGTCTCCGAGGAGTCGCAAGAAATTTAAACATGTTCGATTTTTCGCGAAGTCTCCGCGACGTCTCCGAGACGTCTCCATCAGTTGCGGAGACGTCGCGGAGACTAGTTATATCTGCGATTGCTGAGACGTCTCCGCGATGTCTCCGAGACGTCTCCGAGACGTCGCCGAGACCTGCTGGAGACCAGAAAAACTGGTGACAGGTCGCGGAGACGTCTCCGCGACTCTATTTGACGCTGTTTTACCTACTTAAGATCCTGCAACGGCTCCATCATATTTGAATTTTTTTAACACTTGCCATAACTCGTCTCAGAGACGTCTCCTTGGTGAGACCGCAAGCCATTTTTAAGTTGGAGACGTCTCCGCGATTGCTGCGACTGATAAGTTGGAGACGTCGCGGAGACGTCTCAAATTGGTGAGATACAGCCTTAGAGATAATAGTTCAATCGGCTACATATTCTGCACCAAGTGCAAAAGCCCAGTGGTTTAATTAGTTTCGATGGATTGCGCACAGCAATGTGGTCTGTGTGTGGTCAACAATAAGCAGTGCTCATCTTTTGACCCTAACCTTACAATTTCAGTCTATACTCACGTAGTTAATCACTCTTTTATCTTTGACACTTGCTAAGCGCATCTCGCAGTATTGAAAGACAGGACCTAACAAAAGATCATTCTACGTTGGGCACTGCAGACCTTGATACCATGGATCAAGGATAAGTAAACAGTAGTGCTCATGTTGTTATCGCGCCTTTGTGAACGGCATTCAGTCAGATCAAGTACTGCACTGCTGGAGTAACAAAGTCTTGAGTGGGCTCGTCTCATGAATTTCGCGAGCATAGTGGCACTGATATCTCGTTTTCCATGAAAATGATTCATTTAGTTATGCTACTCTAAACCTGTGCCTAGGCTAGCGCTGAAATATGTTCAAAGGACAAGAAGACTCACTCTAACGCATAATTTCAAGAGATAATTATATGTATCGATATTACCATTCTGCACATTGCACACAGCCCAGATGTTTGCTTTATATCTTAGCGTTTTTATACAATTTTATGTAAATTTATGATAACTTCGGCGTGAAATAGTCCCAAATAATTACGAGCATTGGTCTAGCCCCCCTCGTGTATTGGAGTGGCCTATTCTAGGCAGGTGGACAGCCAATCACGGTCCCCTCCTTTCTGAGAAGCCTGCTCAAGGTACCGAAAATACGATCGTCGATTGGGCAACTCGAACTGGGGCTAGTGAGGGAGACTTTTTGATATTATGAATTATTTTTTGAATTATTTCCAATAAACAAAAATAATGTAGGCTAAAATTAGAAACTTAGGGTAATTTTATAAATAAAGATTTGGCGTAAATATTCTTAGGGGAATGATATAAATGATACAAATAAATTCAAATAATAACAACAACAACAACAGCAATCACCCAACATAATTCTATAAGGAATCATACAACATTTTGCTTGTACGTATGTGCTGCTGGGTGTTCTTACCAGACGAATTTTACGGAAGCGAAACGACTCATTCGTGACAATATCTAAAAGCATTGCAGTTTACAGGTATAGACCACGCACTCAAATTCTTATGATACTTGACACTTTTTTAATTTGTCAAGGTTTCACTAATCGATCGCTTATTCCGATCTTACTGCTTATTTTCATACTATTTTTTCTTCTAATGGGAAGTTTTCTCTTTTATCGGTAAAATAAACATTACACAGCCAGGAGAATGAACATTCAAAACCTGGTATAGTTCCTTTTTTTCGACATCTTACCTGATCCACTCTCGAACTCCCCAACTTCCGTAAGTTCCTCAATTCTTGATCCTTTGATGCAGTCAAAATTCCGGTATATAAGCTGTTCTTACTTCAACTGGGTTCATAATATACTTTTATGAGAAAATTCCCCTTTTGTCGATAGATAATACACATTCAAAGGGGAAATAATTATTTCAAGCTGGGATCCAACCCTCTTTTTTATTCGAGTTCCCCATCTGTCACCAATTTAGACGACTCGCGCAGGCCACTGCTGCTGCTGTATTGCCATTATAGTCCTCATAGAACCGTCGAAATTCTGTTGTGTGCCTTTGCTCTTATGCCTCGGCAATTCCTCCTTTCGTCCACTTCCTGATGGCAGACATTCTTTCTCTTTTCTTTTGTTTTCAAAGTGACTTTCTCATTGCTGGTTCTTGACATAGGAAAACTTTTGCAGATTTATAGTCTTGATCGATCCTTCTGATTTTATATTCCTTTTTCTTGCGGATATTCTCCCCTATTATCAGGGAGTAGAAAATTCGAACCAGTGAGAATGAACATGTAAAAACGAAGAGTTTCGTCACAACCGAGTTAAGTCTATTCCTGTCAATATGGGATATTTGCGATTAAATCTGCTAAAAACAAAGAAAATGAGAAGAAAATATGTGATATCTTTGATCATATACATGTATAATTTCAAGAATATTTTTGTTATGCAACAACTGAGGTATCATCGGATAGTAATTGTGTTCTATTTGATGGTGGCCTTACTTTAAAATGTTTAAAATGGCCTTTAACCCGTTTTGCATGCGATCAAACTCTTTAACCCTTTGTGTTCTTAGAGTGCCGACTGACACAAAAAAACCCCATGTCGATAGCACTGTACACACTGTCCAAAGCCCTTGGTACAGAAAGGGTTAATGTAAGCCCAACTCCCCTTTCATTCGATGTCATAGCGTGCACGGGATTGTGTAGAACAGTAAATACAAGTTCATTGAGAGGTGGCTGCTTTTAAGGACTGGTAGTTGACACTTGATGTCCATTTATGGCGGCATTAGATCTGTGATAAAAATATATAGTGTCAGTCTAGAGCGTATCAGGGTACACACCTTAATTACCCCCGAGGGCAAGTATCCCCGGCTAAATACTGGTTAGCGATAAGGTTAGAGTACAGATTAGGGTTAGGGTTAGGTTTAGGGTTAGAGTTTGAGTTAGGGTTAAGATTAGGTTCAGGATTAGGGTTAGGGGAAGGGGAAAGGTACGGGGTAATTGCCCTAGACCCGTCTAGAGATATTCAAAGTCGATCAGACTTACAGATAAAGGGGTTAAGATTTGACGCATATTAGTGATATAGCGAAGAGGGAATGACTATTATATTTTCATCCCACACCGCACTTCTGACAGTTTGCTACGTGACAATATTTTTGATGTCCTGACCTCCGACTTTTTTGAAATGCAACGAATTTCTTCATACGCTGACATTTTCACCCGTGAACTTTTTTTTTTTCTACATTTCAATGTCGATGGAAGATACCGGTGTGTGAAACATGCAACACATGACTGTGGTAGGTTTGTGAACCGTATAACTGCAATAGTCTCATTAATTAATGTGTGAAAGAAATTTTTTTTTTGTTTTAGTTCTTCATTGTAGGCGAGTTTAGATGTTTTCACATTTTGAGATATCGATCATCCCGTGAAACCTTCAGACGATAGTATCAATGAGCACAAAGGGGTACACTTGTAGGTTGCAACTGTGATTGGAACAATAGTGAAACAAAATTGCCTGAACAAATCTGAATGTTGTTCGCATGGTTATTTTTTTTTTTGACTACCTCTCTCTTTATATCTATAGCGTCAAACGCACACCTTCATAACATGTATGTTCGGTCACGTGATTGTTAAGTCATTTGGGTGCCACTCGTTCTCTGAATATGCAAAAAGCTTGCAAGATTTATGAACAATGTGATGCTGATAATAATAATAATAACAATAACAATGATGATGATAATAATAGTAATAGTAATAATGATAATAATAATAATAATAATAATAACAATAATAATAATAATTATAATGATAATAGTAAAATCGTTATAAGCATAATTTACACACAATTGGTAACAACATGATAGCATAAGTATATACAATCATGTACTAGTATCTCCTTTCTGGTGGGAGGGGGATGGGTCTGTGTTCAGGTCATGTTCTATCTCGGATGTACCAAGGAATTACCAGACACACCTTGGATGTACGAACGTTATCGTTATTATTCTCGTTGTTCGACCTCATCATTTTGCAGATCATGTTGAACTGGACACTGCTGCTGATCGGGCTCGTCTTCGGCTCTAGCGGCTTTGTCACCACTCCCCGTAGCTCCGAGGGCAACCACCATCCCCACCACCACCGCCACCACGGACATCGTAGTGGCCAGGATGTCGGCGTCGCCTTCCAAGAGACGGTCGTCTATCAGGTATGAGAATATTTTACTCCTACCGTATACCCTTATACAACACTCTAAAGAAAAATGGATTCAACTTTGCACCTTTTGCCTGTGACACTTGCAATTGTAGCACCTTTAAATACGGTGCAACTTTGCACCTTCCAGACCAGTGAGCACATACAGATTTTAACATAGATTCATTCGTGGGATTTTATTTATAAGAAGGCATAGCATAAAAAAGTCTGTTTAATCTAACATATTCTTACGGTTACTATTAAGGAAGTGCATATTTTACTCAGTCTTTTCTAAATCAAGAAGAGTAAATACTCAGTATACCTGTAGTTACCTCAACAAGTTCATATATTCCACTGCAGATACCAGAGGGTAACGGTCCAGTCGAAGGAGTGAAAGGTAAGAAATCAACCGTTTTTGTGTCAGGGACTTTATTCCAAAGTTTGTTCAACGCTATAATATGGAGTTTTCAGGTGCACGTCAGAGTTCGACACTCACGAATCATACAGTCAACGAGTCATAAAGCCCATGAGTCATATTACAGTCCACAAGTTATACATCCAAGGAGTTATGCAGCCCTGAGTCCGACACTAGACAAATAAGGTCCATGAGTCTGGCATTAGGAAAAGAATGCCCACGAGATCGTCACAATCACATTCAGCCCCGTGATTGAATGTCGAACTCGTGAGACGTCTTTACCTTTAAATGGCGACCCTTTTTTTCTACTTAGTGTGGAACTTGTGGGCCTTGTTTGCCTAGTGTCAGACTTATGGAAATTTGTTGCCTTGTGTCGAAGTCAAAGGCTGTATAACTTGTGGTCTGTTTGACTCATGGATATTCTTTTTTTTTTTTCTTCTTCTTCTTCTTCTTCTTCCAAATGTCGAACTAGTAGGCTGTAGACTCGTAGGTGTCGTTCTGGTGGGACGGCCCCGGGATTTTCTGTAGGCCTACCAATCGGCATTCAAAGCACACAAAGATCTAAGCGTCGTTTGGATGAGCGTTTTTTGTTTTTTGTTTTGTTTTCTTTTCTTTTTAGCATGCCTGCCAGTGATTTCTCATAATATAAAATGTCATTTTTTGTACAGTACAATATACTGTGAGAAGTTTTTAGACGATGAAATCATATTCTGATTTAGGATTGAAAACAATATTGCTGTTATGACATAGAATTTGGATACGTGTAGAAAAGTATTCCATTCAGATATAATCAAAATGCAATTGAAATGCCGTGCATCGTTGGATTTTTTTTTCTACCCTTATTTTTATTTTCATTTTTGTTTTCAGTTCTTAGAGAGAGAAGCCAGTTTCAGATACGAATTTATCTCGTGTGGTTGAAATAACACATATCATTTGAAGAAAGTTAGGCAGGTTTTCATTGTGTGTTTTTATTTCTTTCTGTAACAAAGCCTGCAATGTCAGTGGCACATGGTACAACGGGCATGGCTCTGAGATGATCATCGAAATTGAGCCTTCTGGTCACGTGACTGGGGAATTCAGGACTGCCGTTGAGCGTGAACTTGGAACAGCTGGTAATATTCAGTGACCGTTATGTTGGCTAAGATCTTTGTTTTACTTTAAAATTGATTTCATAAGAGACTTTATAGAGAATTCAGAGGGAAAAGCATTGAAAGGCATCACATCAATGCAATGTTGAGTTAAATCTACATAATGTTTGATGATGAAAATGTAACTATGTTTGAATAATGGTTACAGACATGTTCGATGACCTATTCAGCTCACTTTATAGCGGTAATTCGCGGAGAATTCTTACTATGTTTAGCATACAAAATACTTGTTCGTATAAATTATGTAGTTATAAGTTAAGCTTGACACTTTTGATATTCTCTCTTATGACATGCTTTGTTTCAAGGATTCAGAATTTATTTCGTCTGTTCGTTGTATAAAACGGCGTAATTGCGCCTGTTGTTTTTATCTTCGTTGAACAGCAAAAGAGTACCGGTGTATCAACCAATTCCATAAAGATAGCATTCTCGGATATAGAATTATATGAAAAAAGAAAAAAACACGTCACGACCATTTCCAGTCATTTCGTTAGCATAATGGTACAATTATAATAAGGTACGCCCTGGTACGGCAAGCATGCTCGGTAGATTCGTATTGAAAATTGGGTAATAACATTGCTTCCTTTACCGTCAACGAAGGGATCATCCCTGGCCGAGTTACAGGCTGGACGTCCGCCGACGGCTCTCGAAAGACGGTCAGTTTCTCCGTCCTGTGGAACGGCGGCACGTCGGTCACCGCCTGGACTGGTCTCTGTCACGTCTGCAACGGCGTCGAGGTCATGAAGACCACGTGGATTATGACCAGTGATGTGGACAGCTGCGGGGACCACTGGTCTTCTAACAGGTACGTAACACGTAAACGTACTTTTCTTTTTGCCAATTATCGCTACACTCTTTTGGCTATCATCGTTCCTGCACAGACAATTACTGTTAAAATATAAGTCTGGACGTTGAACGTCGTTTGTAATGTGACGGTTGACTTATACAAAAGACTCCATCCTATAATATGAATGGTGAAACTATCAACGTGAAATTCCACATGAGTAAACGAGTTTGTATAGACATAAATTTAAGGAAGAAATTACCTTTATTATCATGTATTATGAAAACAGTTGCTAATCAGTTGGCAGTGGATTCAGTCTCGGTCTCGAGAACATTATTTGCAAAGTTAGCAGGAAATTTGAACGGCCTAACCCAGAGTAAATTGAGAAAGATTAAAAGAAAGAGAGAGGGGTAAGGAGGCAGACAGGGCAACCCCCCTCAAAAACAAACAAACAAACAAACACACACACACACACACACACACACAGATATAGAGGGAGACAGAGAAAGGACACTAACATCAGGCTGCAGACACGCTGTTCTTAGAAACGTTCAATGTGCAAGTTCATACTCTGAGCCATTCTTCTTGCATTCTTCCTGCGTCCATCACAGAATCGGTCAGGACGACTTCACTCGTATGGAACAGGCCCCCGGCCCTCGTCGCCATCTGGGTATCCACACACCATCCGACTTCGCCGCCCAAGCCCGCCCCCGCACCCAGAAGCCTGACGAAGGTGTGCTTTCTCAACTGAGGCAGGATAACTAGAGGGCCTGTCTAGTCTAGTCCAGTCAATCACGACCGAACGATGGTGGCGCTGTATTTTGAGCTCTCAACAAAATCTCTTTTTAAAGTGCTCAGAATTTGTTGTGTAGTATACCCGTATACCAACATTACTAAAGTGTGAAGTGTGTGCCTCCGTACTCATTATCAAAACGTTGCTGTAAAGCAGAACTCTTCCCGATCATGATAATGCCGTGTATTAAGATAGATATTGATCACACATTGTGAATGCAGGTCTCTACTTATCGTAAGGATCGCTTCCATAGCTTGGCAGGCATGATTCTAGTCAGGATGCAGCGTCGTATTGCATCCACACCTTCAACAATACCGTTGTGCTGTTTTAGTTTGATTCAGCGTACTTTAACACTTACAGGTATACACGCAACATGGATAGGTTCTACTCATGTTTCAACATTTTTTTTTTTCAAGCCAAGACTACCCACGACATTGAAGTCATTGAAACGTATCATGCGAAAGGATCCATTTTCATTCATTCTTAAAGTCATTTGAGGGGTTTCATGGCAAATTTAGATTGATGAACGAATTTGTCGATCAGTTGTATAATTTCATATTTGCAAACCTGAAAGACAGCAATGATGCATTAAACGAATCATACATTAAGGTTTTATGCAAAAACTGACTAAAACAACAAATATCTTGATTAAAAAACACAAACAACGTATTGTTGAGATTTCACCGCATTTTATTGTTCATATATTTTGTATTGTTCATAAGTACAGATGATTTCCCCCATATGTACAAGGAAATTGATATGATGTCAGTTAAAATCTATTTCATTATGTTCGACTTTATTGTCTACTGGACCGCAATTAATACCCAAAATGGACAATTAAATTAGCATTTGGCAATAACACTAATATCAAGCATGATAAAATTCACAGTAGAATATAACTCCTGTCATGACGAATATCCCTGAAAAAGAAGAGCAAAAACGCAGTGTGAAAACTAAAGATGATTCATTATTCATTTGTTTTACTGTCTTTCCGTCGACTAAAACATCCCTTGAATGCCCGTTTATATTTTCTAAATATATTTCTTGCACCTTCACCCAATTTAGAGCATTTCATCGTTGAAGAACTCATGCAAACGATCATAGCTTTGTCGTAGTGGAGACAAGAAATTAACGATTATGTAACCACCTGCATGCCAAGGCGGAAGTGAAAGTATTACTTTAACAATGTTAGCAAACTACTTTATTACTAGGCATTACTTCAATAACACATATGATATTGTATCATGAATGACGGCAAGGTTGCAGCAAAATTCATTAATAAAATCCAAGTTGACAACACAGCAGCATCCCGATTCGTTTATTATGCTTTTACAGTCGTGAAACAATGAGTTCTCACATACTATCAATAAATTTTGTGTTCACTCACATAGTAGAGTCGTAAAGGAAGAGTCAACCACGAACAGCGCAGTTTAGTGAGAAGAAAGAGTAAAGTTGATATAATCAATTAGTGAAATACACACACAGAGACACACACAGACACTGAAAGAGTGCTAATCGTTAATATACTTGTATTATGCAGAAGAAATAAAAGAAGCTGTTTCATTGTCTACAAAATTTTGTTTTTGATGGAACGATGTATCTTTGCCTAGAACGATGTACGTTGTTGCATGACTGTAACTACAGCAATTTAAATTATTAACGAACAAGACTATTTCATTTAAATTACCTTCCCCCACACCTTTGTAATCAATGTTGACAGTGGTATTTTCAAAATTGTTTTTAAAATTCTTGACTAACCTGATACTGTTAAGTCCGTTTTATCAAACTATTCTCTTAATGGGTAGCTACCTATGAACACGGTCACAAGTGCATCTTTTCCTTATCCTGAAGACAATTAGTATTCACTGCTGGATAAAGCATGTCAGAAAGTTAACATACCTGAGGTAAATAATTTATGTTATAGTTTACATGTAATGTCAATGGTCGTAAGGTATAAACAAATAAAAGAAATCCATCATTATCATAGACCCATAATACTCCACAAAATGAAGATTATTAAGGGCAACGCGTTTGGGAATATATTGGCGATTGGTATCAGGAATATACCAGTTTTGAATTTAGCCATGTTGAATTTGACATACTTTATCAAATGCGACAGGTTTACTTTTAGAATATTCCCCCTTGGTAGTTTCAACTGGTGTAGGAAAATCAGCGGAAAATCGCTGCAAATATAATATAATATTCTCTCTTTTTATTTCCTTCGTGCTCTGACGTTGATATCAAATGTCAGTGAATACGTTTAGGATGAATCGAAAAAAAAGTAATAAGCATCCCCTACGCACAACAACTTTCTAACTATGATTACATTATTTTCATGATCACAACTCAAGACTTACACCATTATGGCAGTGGGAATAATGGCTTCATGCAAATGACATGAGCATTCGGAATAAAGAAAATCAAGCCCAAAATAGTTTTCTGTCCGACTGGCAAGTAATAAGCAGCTTGAGAAAAATAATTGATAATGTAATACAATGTGATAATGTAAATATGAAATTCAGTGGAACACGTGAATTCGGTAGCCATTTGGAATACTCGTTGCTCAGACCCATGGGCAAAGCCCGCCCTTTATAATTTTAGATATATATTCCAATTCTCGTTCTGGCTTAACTGCAGCGTAACATCCCGCTTCTCTTACAGGAAAAACAGCATACATCAATGTTCCATCTTCAGGCAAACTGTATACTCATATAAATGTCGAAACATTTCTAAAATCAATAAAAATCATCCATCAATAAGTTATTAGAAATATATCGGATCAAGTTGATAGAAACTCATACTGATGATGAAACACTAGATGGATCATGGCATTGACTTTGCACTTATAAACTGGCACTTCGAAATAACCGTGCTTTCTGATTGCGTATACTTTCTCTCTTAATAGACATGAGGGTGTGTTTTTTTCTTACATATAAAAAACTGAATTCAAATTTGATCAATTTTGAAGTGATTTATTTATTAAAAATTTTAAGTACACAAAGTGGTCCTCATAAGGTGGGACCGCTATGTTATTAGGGCCACTTTATTTCACTTTGTTTTTAGATATCTAATCCATTTCAAAACCGATTTTCAACAAATAAACTTTTAACTCCTTTTATGGAGAATTGTATGATCTTTGATATTATATATAAGTGATTTCTAACAATCTCGCAAAAAGTAAAAACCTGAATCGCTATCTCCAACCAAAACTATTCCATCCCTTTAACACCCTCCGTGATTTTCACAAGTAAATGCTGGCAATTCTCTACATTGGTTGCTATTTTAAATAGTTGTTGCACTCCTTAATGATAACTTACGATTGTTGTGATATAGACATTCCTAATATTCTAGCTGCCCAGATGTTAAATGGGCCACATATAGGTGATTAAACTGCTCTGTCTCTTTTTCTAAAACGGGGAATAAATGCACACAAGTGTATTTCGAGATCCCGTCATATAGATCGTCATAATGGTATCGTTGTAAACATTAGCATTTTGCATTATATTCTTTTTCTAGAACCAATCTCGTTTTATTCTCCACACCAATGAAATGAAATAAGGCGAACCTGATAACCGAGACAGCACGCGCAAACAATGAAAATATCCCAATATATTACACCATATCCCCCAAATAATTCTTCACCAAGGAGTGTCGAGGGAAAGAACCTGCAATGCACTGCTGTCACATATTACTGGAGATATGATAAACCCTAAAATACACCCCTAAAATAAAATGTTCCATACCACCTAGGCACTGGCCACGCCCACTCTAAAGCTTCATCAAGTTATACATCTATTAAGATTGTGATCAGAGAACAGTCAGCTTTATATGTCGCCAAACCTTTGATCCAATAGAGATGGGAATGCGATGTAAACGGCCCTAGTTTTTATACAGCATTATTCTCTAGTCATCGTGTTTTGCTGATTTCTCAAACATGCAGGATGAATCTGTTTTATTGATGTATCTGGTGATTGCTCTTGGTAACGGCGTTGGACAGAGTTTAAACCAAATTGAAACACCTGCTTGATCAACGATCTAGTCTCTCATAGCTTCCATAGAGGGTATCTAGCTGCTCCTGGTGAATCTAGAAAATAGTATACCAGGACAACCCCCATTCTCGCCCCACCCTTTCCCTCATCCCCACGGAGTATATGGGTTAATCACCGCCTTGATAGGACTTTTACGCGATGTACTACGTCATCAGGTCGGGATCGACGACAAGGCAAGCAGGGAAGCCGGCGCACGGATCTCGGACGTACTCCGTGAAGACACCAAAAATGCTCACGAGCGGGAACATGATGAAAGCTCCGAGCATTGTCCCGAGCGTGGTGAACCCGCCAAACCACAAGAGCAGCTTGCGGCTCTCCTCTTCAGCTCGGAGTATGCCGGCGATCGTGGCCCGGCAGTAAGAGAAGCACAGACCCTGAAGAATCCATGCTAAAAGCTGATTGAAGAAAACGAGCAAACGAGACCAGACGAAAGGTTATTATTTTCCGTTATCATTTTGATCAATAATTTCCTAATGTAATTACTAATACCAGGTAAAATTTATCTCCTAATAAAAGTGCACCGATGTGGTGTTGCACGCTGTTTTTGCAAAAATAAAAAAACAAACAAATACAACCCATCAAACAAAGTCGGCTAGTACTTTTATTGAACTCTTAATAGATGATTTAGTATTGCGGAAGGGTTTTACCTTCGGTACCCGACACAAATTTATTATGACATTATTCATTAAAAACTTACCTTTACTTTTGAACACGGAAGAGTAAGCATTCTAGCGGCAAGTATTCGTAAATGTTACCAGATCCGAGGAGTTCATGGATTAATAAAAAGGGCTATAGTAATCGACGGTGATAACATGTTTCAAAAGCAACCATGACCCAAGGAGTCTCGCTTTAACATGGACAATCATCAAATTAAACAAACAACAAAAAAAAAAAAAAACTAAACGACCATCATCACAATACTTCATAGAGTTCATGTCAACTTACGATTAATACTTTTCCAAAAGATCGGTCGTGGAATGGTGGCGTAGGACTAAGTAAGGCGGCCACCATACAATACGAGCCCGCCATTATGCCACCGGCGGAAGTCAGGGCAACCACCGCATAGCTGTTCGTGGGATAGATCGTCACCAACAGGAACCCTACTGGTGCGCTCATCTCAGCGAAGGTGGCCACCAGGAGGTATATGTCCGCACCGTATGCACCTGCCGAGTAACTCTCGATGGACGGAAGAAAGCCGTAAGTGGCCCCGCTTATTATTGTCAGGGTGACGAAAAGAAACGCGTATCTTCCCGAACAGGAACGGGTCTTGCTCGCCGAATCAGTAAGGTGTTGTCTATCATCATCAGCGTCTGATGAACACTGCTGCGAGCTGTCTTCCATGCTGTCACTGGCGTTGTCTTCTCCCTCATCGTCTAAGCTGGAAGTTCTTAAGGCTTTCCGTGGAAAATTCCCGGTAGGATCCAGTGAGTTGTAACCACTATTTCCACTGTGGGGAGTTTTTGCTGCAACGTCTTTGTTGCGCCCTTTCAGTATACTCTCACCCTCCAGTTTACGTTGTTCCCTATGTCGGAGGCTAACCATCGGAAATTCCTCATCTTTCGTACGGCAGCCCTTATTGCACGGATCACACGACGTGAGACAGCAACACCAACATTTTCGAGGGTTCTCATCATACTCTGCCGTATCATTGTGTTTGATGATTTCGTACTCTCCTTGGAGGATTGGCAGCCATCGAAGGAGACAAAATGACGCCGCACTGATAGCTGTAAGAGAGAATATGAAAGTGAAGTACATCTGGGGAGAAAAGCGTTCGCCATGATCCATGCCCACAACCCATTCTGTGCAGTTGTGGATCACAGTGATGTTGGTTTCATGGTCAACTGTTACATTCAGGTAGGTGGAATTTGCTAGGCATTCTTCGTCGGCTCCAGAGCCCTGTATCAACACCATCAAACTTGGGAGAATGGCGCTTAGTCCCTCGCCTATAAAGTATAGATTTAAGTAGCTCTGCTTCAGGCCCTCAACGAAGGCAATGAATGTAAGATTTGATGTGCTGTCAACGAAAGATATGAAAAACGTTAGCACCAAGAAAGCAGTACTGTGGTCAGAGCCATCCAGGGGCCAGAAAGTATCGTCGTCCCATAAGAAGATCAGGAGGAAACTTCCGACCCCCCCAAGAGCGAGTACGATATATATCGCTGGGACCTCCAAGCGATAGTCTTTAGGGACCACTCTCTGGACGACTACAAATATCAGCGGACCAATAACAGCCCCTTGGGTTACGACGATGACATAGGACCCTATCTTGTACCCTTCATCTATACCGAAATTAGTCAGGAGTGGCAGTTCCACCCATATCCCACTTAAAGTCACCCATGTGCTCATACCAAAGGTCATGAGCAGCACCGACGTTAAGATTTGTGGAAGCGACACTTTGCGATACATGGTGTGAGTCCTCCGAATCATGTATAAAGTAGTAAACGATATCACAGCAGGGAGTATATGTTATCTTCTTATCGACGTCTCACAGAAGAGAGCAGGCAGAGACATTGCTTTTCGTCAACAGCAATGCAGATTCGGACACCTTGCGTTGAGTCGTGAAGAAAACCAATGCAAACACAGGCTGTGGTTATGTGATCAGCGTCAATAGGATGTAAACTGTCGACTGCTTTCCATATCCAATGCTAGTGCCATCATCATATTTAGTTTTATGGCATTCTGTTATAAGGAGGAACAGGAGAGAGAGAGAGAGAGAGAAAAAAAAAAGCTTGGCTTTGATATTGAGAATATTAATGGTGACAATAGACTACAGCATCATATTGATTTTGACAACAGGACAATAATCATGACGAGCATCATATGATTTCACATGTACTTTTGGTAACAATTTACGGAAATTTGAAAAATTATTCAAACCCAATTTTCTCTTCAGAGCGATATTTAGTTACCACAGCAGGGCTGAATCGCATTGCTATTCTGCCCCAGTTATTTATATAATGAATATTAGATTTGCTTTTGTAAAGCTTGCAAGGACTTACAAATGTAAACAACAAATATCATGAAGAGTTCAACCAATATAATAATGATGGAAATTAATCTGTACAGCAAAATACAAAACTTGGAAAACGGGAGAAAGGAAAAGTCTTTTAAAAACATTTTTATGTCATTAAAAACATTTTTCTCTACAATAATTTATGTTCACTCTAAAAAAGTAAGCCATTAATAACGACCAATATACAGTCCTACAAACGAGTACAAAAATTGACATCGTCCATATCGTAATGAATACAGTAGGGCCTACCTCATGGGGAGCAAAAAATGGTCCGAATCTGTATCACTGAAGTTTCCAGCTTATGTCCTCAGTTACGAGGCATGCGAAGCATCTCCAGAGCTGGTCCGCTGTTTTGTCACGGTCTCAGAGCAGTCGGTCATAGCAAGAGGTCGCGGACTGTTGTATATGCCATCATCACGTGAATTGCGGTGGATTTTACGCACGAAAGGACGGAGTGAGTGCTCTCTGATTATATCCTCGAGTAGTCTGTGATAAAAAAAAAAGGAAACTACTATTTAAAAAAAAAACCTCGAAAAAAGTTGGCCTCGATCAAACTTGTCGAAGAAATGAGCAAAATGGGAGACGGATTTGATGCACCATCATGTGTATACGACTACATCTAATATTATAATCGAGAGAGCTGTTTTTTGTAGAGCTATCTCCTCCGAAGCCGTCGGCTCCGGGCCCCCCAGACCGGTGTCGTCGGCAGCGGGAGGGTCTCTTCTATTTTGTCTGAGTTTGTCCCACGGTGGGGGAATGAAGGGTTTGCTCTTTTCCCGCATGCTTATAAAAGAGATGTTCTGGTAATTCATGGCACTTGGTGCTTGAAGCTGTTTCAACGTGAAATGATTCGTGTGATAGCTTAGATACGGTCGTAACCAAGTGATGGTCACGTGACTCACAAAGATGATCGTTTTACGCCTCTATGCGACTTTATTATGTAGGCTGTTTGGTCTGGCGGACAACCACAAAGGGTGGTTCGCGCATCAGAGGTAACTTAACTCAAAGGTTATTGCAGCATTACATGCCTGGGAACGATGCTGGCTTTTCATCATGGGCGTAAATCCCGGGGGGATGGGGGGATATATCCCCCCCCCCCTGAAATGGAGGAGGGGGGGATGGCCTGTACAATCATCCCCCCTGAATTTTTAGGAAAAAAATGGAGGAAGCAGAAATGTGATATGTATCAATTTTGGCATATTGCATGACGTTTGTACGCCGGCCTTCAGACAGGTAACAGAGCTGAACTATATATGCTATCTTGTAGGAAAATGTATACACAATTTTCTCAGGCGCTCGCTCGCTTCGCTCGCTCGCGAAGAAAGTAACATCGACATACACTGCGAGGTATGGCTCAGACGTCGACAACGTCAAATAGTATAGGCCTACATGTAAACATCCTATGACGCGAGTAACTGGGGACCATCTGCAAAATATGTACGAAAACAAACAAACAAACAATAACAAAAAATATATCGCCATAATTGAACCCCCTCCATTTCCTGAATCATTATTGAGAAACGACAGTGACTGATGACTCAGTCAGGATACATCTATGGGCATACCCAGGGAAGATCAGGGGCGTCGAATCTATTGGGGGGGGGGGGGGCAAAGGGACATTTGCCCCGCCCCTATACGGATGTGTTTAGGCAGACAAATCATTTATCCCCCAAGCAATTCCCGAGATGAGGACAAATCTCGAACTTTCTTAATGGAAAATATTGTCCAAATATCGCCAGAATTATGCACCAGATCGTTGTATTGCAATCATAAACATGCAAATGCTCTGCTATACAGGATCCCTTTCGATAAACCTTGTACACTTTTGATATTGACGTATATTTCCCTAATTTATCAAAGAGTGTGGAGCAGATCTTTCACTTAAAGGACAAGTTCACCTTCATAAACATAAGGATTGAGAGAATGTAGCAATATTAGCAGAACACATCATTGAAGGTTTGAGGAAAATCGGACAATCCGTTCAAAAGTTACGAATTTTTGAAGTTTTAATGCAGTAACCACTGGATGAGAAGACTACTGCATTGTATGAATAACTTAGATGTCACATGCATACAACAATATAAGGAAAATACAAAGAGAATTTCACAAAATTTCATCTTTTGAAAAAAGTACACATTCCCTTGACTCGTTACCGACATAATATGTATGTTAGGGGTAATATCATTCCCCATGCCTTTAGAAAGAGGCAAGTCAAGTGCTCTTTTATTATGTGAAAAAATTAAAATATGTTGAATTTTCTTTACATTTTCTTTATACTGTTGTACACATATGACTCACAAGCTGTAGTAGTCTCCTCATCCAGCGGTTCCAACACAAAAATTTTAAAAATTCATAACTTTTGCATCGATTGTCCAATTTTCCTCAAACTTTCACTGATGTGTTCTACTAATATTGCTGCATTCTCTCAATCCTTATGTTTATGAAGGTGAACTTGTCCTTTAACAAAAGCACCCTCATATTATGAAGAGGCGTCGATGGGGGGGGGGTGGTTCCCCCATAAAAGTGGGACAAACAAAAGCGAAAATTATAGCTACAAACGGCAGTTTTTGGAGTGTAAAATGTCAAAATGTTAAAGCTCGCTCGCTCCGCTCGCTCGCATTTAACCGCTATGCCATTCTCCTGATGTTGCTGCCAGTGACTGACAGCAGTTGCGCCCGGTGCGCCCCCCTTAATTGCCAAAGCGAAAAATATAGCTACAAACGGCAGTTTTTGGACTGTAAAATGTCAAAATTTTGAAGCTCTCTCGCTTCGCTCGCTCGCATTACTAATCATTATTCCATTCTCCTTGTGTTGCTGCCAGTAATTGCCAGCAATTTTCGCCCGGTGCGCCCCCCCCCCCCTAATTTCCAAAGCGAAAAATATAACTATACAAGCGGCTGTTTTGGGACTGCAAAATGTCAAAATTTTCAAGCTCGATCGCTTCGCTCGCTCGCATTTAACCATTATGCCATCCTCCTGATGCTGCTGACAGTAATTGCCAGTAGTTTTCGCCCGGTGCGCCCCCTTAATTTCCAAAGCGAAAAAATACAGCCACAAACGACAGGTTTTTAGACTGTAAAATGTCAAAATTTTCAAGCTTACTCGCTTCCCTCCCTCGCATTTAATCATTATGCCATTCTCATGATGTTGCTGCCAGTAATTGCCAGCAGTTTACGCCCGGTGCGTCCCCCTTAATTTCCAAAGAAAAAAAAATACAGCCACAAAGGACAGTTTTTTAGACTGTAAAATATCAAAATTTTCAAGCTCACTCGCTTCGCTCGCTCGCATTTAATCGTTATGCCATTTTCCTGATGTTGCTGCCAGTAATTGCCAGGAGTTGCGCCCGGTGTGCCCCCCCCCCCCCCTTTAATTTCCAAAGCGAAAAAATACAGCCACAAACGGCAGTCTTTGGACTGTAAAATGTCAAAAATTTTCAAGCTCGCTCGCTCCGCTCGCTCGCATTTAACCACTATGTCATTCTCCTGATGTTGCTGCCAGTGATTGACAGCAGTTGCGTCCGGTGCGGCCCCCCTTAATTTCCAAAGCGAAAAATATAGCTACAAACGGCAGTTTTTAGACTGTAAAATGTCAAAAATTTCAAGCTCACTCGCTCCGCTCGCTCGCATTTAATTGCTATGCCATTCTCCTGATGTTGCTGCCAGTGATTGACAGCAATTGCGCCCGGTGCGGCCTTCCTTAGTTTCCAAAGCGAAAAATATAGCTACAAACGGCAGTTTTGGGACTGTAAAATGCATTATTAATGCAAAAAGATTTCATCGTGGGAGGGGGAAACCTCCCTACCATACCCTCCCCCCCCCCCCCCTCGCTTGCTTCGCTCCCTCCGTGGCACATAACCGCTCCTCCTAAGATCAAATCCTGTCTACGCCGGTGATAGGCCCCATTATTTAGTAGGCCTTCACAGTGATGTCGCACGGGCGGAGCAAGAGCTGAAATACCACGATTTAGTCATTCAATAATATATTGTGAATATTTCATTTTCTTATTGTTTTTTAAAGAAAAGAAAACAAAATTTCACCAATAGTGTGCACCAGATCGCTGAATTTCAGGTCTGAAAATACAAAATCTTCCTCGTGTGGGAGAGGGATACACACCCTCCCCCCGTTCGGTCGTTCCGCTCCCTCTCACAGATATCTCAAAAACAAAAAGAAAAATGTTTTCATACTTTTAGGGTCTCATTTTCCGCCGAAAGTCATCTGACAAGCAAAAAAAAAAAAAAAAAGCAACAAGAACAAAACGTCTTCATATTTTTGCTGCCACTTTCCTCCCACTATAACTTATTCCATGCAAAAGAGTGGGACATCCGATCCCTGTAAAGTGTGTGTCTGTGTGTGTGTGTGTGTGTGTGTGGGGGGGGGGGGTTCACCAAGCTTCCCTCCCCCCCCCCCCCCCCCCAAGGCTGCCGGTCCGGTTATGGGCTTGTAATCGTGGTGATGGTGACCATCCCCCCACTCCTCAGTACGGATTTACGCCGTTGCTTTTCATAGATTGTAGAAGAGAAGAGAGATGAATTTCCACTGGTAATACAAAGGTCTTACATCAAAATTAAAGGGATGGTGAAGTATTGGTTGAGGTGAGGATTCAGCTTTTAACTTTTTGCGGGATACGTAGAAACCACTTATGAAACGTTAAAGAGATTGCAATTCTAAGAGGAATTCAAACTTTATTTGATGAAAATTGGTTTTGAAATAGCTGAGATATCAAAAAAAAAAAACCCAACAACACCGTAGTGAAACAAGCGATCATGATAAATGGTGGGTCCCATCTTTTTTAGAATCGATTTGTTTTGGATAACCCAGCCGTTATTAAACCAACAAATGAAGAGCTTGCTTCCAAAATGCGCTGAATCCATCATTTTCAATGAATTTAGCGCCTTTTGGAAACAAACTCTTCAAATACACTTTGAAATCATCTTAGAATTAAATGCTCTTTCATATTCAACAAGAAGTTTCTAATTATCTATTAAAAAAAAAAAGATCCGTCAAAAACGGTTGAAACCTATAAAGCCCCATCTCAACCGAACCTTTACCATTCCTTTAAGTTCAGCCGTGCTTCCTCTGTGAGAAATAATGCTTGCTTTAATAGATCTCCTCAATCATCATGATCGAGTGTTTTGTCATTGATTTTCAAGGACTAATAATTTGTTCTCAGCCAATCAGATGAAGGATTTCAGTAGCTAAAATCAGTTGTCAGTGACTGACAAGTTTAATGAAACGCTGCCTTGAATGACTACACAACTAGGGGGAAAAAGTACCTTATTGTCTAGGGGCACTATACCGGAGGGGGCCGTGGAACAAGGGGAATGCACCCCCTCCCCCCCCCCCCCACACACACACACACACCAACAAACACACACACATTAGACTCGTTAAAAATACAAAAGATTGGAAAAAATCTCAAAGAATTCCACCCCGAAATTCTTCAAGTTTGACAATTATCACCCAAGTGTGAGTGAATAAACTTATTCTGCCGGTCAGCGATTATGAGTTGGATACTAAACAGAACTTGTGAAAAGCAAGGGTGAGTGAGAGTCAAGTACAAAAGCGCATGACTATACACTTTCAAGCATCATTGAGCCAACACGGTCAACCGAGAATCTGCGGGGGCGCGCTCGCATAACGATTTATATCTTTTGAACTTCTCCTGTTTTTTGCGCGGTTATGATGACAGCCGGCACACAGTACTATTATATGCGACGGAATTCCGTGTTCTATGAGTACACGATTAATTTTCACAACTGACAGCCCTTTTGAAATACTGAGGAAGTACTATTGACGCATGACCGGTGGACCTGCCCTTGACTCGCTTGATCACAGGACCTATACGATCATATACCAATACTTTCCACAATAAGTCAGATAGGACTTTTGCCATTTCACGCTTCGCAGCAGTATGCGCCTTTTATTCGAAGACGGGGCAGAGGGGTTGAACTGTTTGGTTGGTAATAATGGTAAGCAAATCACTAAGTTATGTATAGAAAGGGGAAAATGGCACAGGGGCAATTATGCCGTAGTTCCCAGCTACCGTCTCAGGTTATTGCAGTGCAGTAGAGTTCTATACAGATTTATATGTAGAGTTATATAGCAGCTGAGCTATTATACATAATGATGTGATGTGATGTAAAGAGATGTGAAACAAACTATAGTTGGTAAGAGCGTTATACAAAATGCATAAATTGTATTGTGTCATTGAGGCAAACAATGTATTATTATAGGAGTAATTCAATCAGAGGCCCACTTACTTTCAAAAACACCCCATATTATTCATTTAACAATCACAGCAGAGTGGGTAACATTTGAGGACAAATCAACGTCTGGCAAAAGTGCTGAAGACATCATTATTAATTTTCACCACACAATTATCACAAGTAAATAATAAAATTACCTAGAAGGGAATTCCGGACGGTTTATTTAATTTGACATCTTGTAGCACATAATCGATTATGGCACGTATAGATTTGTTGAATTTATAGTGCTCAAAGTCCTTGAGCAGATAAACCAATACTCTCATGGAAATAAATAAATGAATAAATAAATAAACAAATAATATATATATATATATATATATATATATATATATATATATATATATATATATATATATATATAAAGGGGGGTTCACATGTTCCAATAATGTAGCAACGTCACTTGCTTTACAAGTTCTCCTGTGTAGAATTTCTGCATGCTTTCTTATTTTGATCTGCATCCTTGAACACTCGATCACGCATTTTTATGCGAAGCTACCATGTCATCATCCTTGTTCATTGTGATTATTTATCAATTTAAAAAAAAAAAACAATCTTTCAATTTCAACAATTCCTCAACCCCAAAACTATAAATTATGAAACTCTGTACAGAGTATATAGTAAATTTATAGATGTTCAGATGTAAAAGTCTAAAAAATAATCTGGAGGTCTCATTTATTTACTGCTTGAACGAGTCGATACATTCAGAAGACAATATACGGGACATAAACTCAAGAGATGTTTGTAGTAACATCCATCATGCAAGACAGTGTATTAGGCATGGCGAACATCAGGATTGGGGAGAGTCAGGTGACAGGGTCTGCTTTTCTCAGAAGCAAAGAAAAAACCTTCCTTTCACAGCATGCGTTATATTTTCAGCATAAAGCTTTCGAGAAGTGATAGAGACCAGCTTTCTTCAATGGAAGAATATGGAGAAAACAAAGGGACAAAGGACTCACAAATAGAAAAAAAAAAGGAGGAGCTAGCGAAGGAGAGATAGAGAGAAGAGAGAAAAAGGGACTAACAATGATGTGTTTTAAGACATTTAAACCCACACCCTTTTACGTCTAAATTATATGTATTTCGTATTTTCCAAAGTTTCAATGACAAAAAAAAAAAAAAAAAAAAAATTGATCTGTCGTCTTTGGGACATGATACATATATGGTGTAAGTTTGAAATTGATAGGCAGAGGACTTTCTGAGCTAACCTCTGCACAACTTTTGTCCAGAAATAAATAAATAAAGAAAAAAAGAAAGAAAGAATACGTACAAATACAGAAGGTGATCCGAGAGGATACTCGGATCACCTAAAAAAATGCTTCCCTGTGTGGCTACACGAATGACGAATGTCAATGACGAATGTTACGGGCCTGGGATAGTGTAAAAACGACGAAGATTTGCCCGGTGCAACTGCGGTGTATGACGCAAATATCAAGATATCCTTGAAATTACAATTTCTATAAAAAATTATACAAGAAGAGAAGACTACGTTTACTACAAAAGTAACTATATGCAAACTTAGTTAGATATTACGGGAAATCAAGCTGAGAAAATGTAGCGCAAAATTACAGAACAATTATAACAGCGTATTCTGCGTACCACTTACACGATGAGTTGGCATACGTTACGTGGTACGCCGAGATGAGGGAGAGTTTTCTCACAGTCGAAATTATAGAGAAAATTATATCACAAGGAACTGCGAAAATGTACACCTTAGGCTGCCATGGTATGTACGCAGTGCATGGCGTCATAAATGATCATGCAGAAAAGCTGAAGTTGTGATGTGATGCCGAACAAAATTTGACGAAACCTCAGACAACACCCTCAACTGTCGCTGAAATCCTTAAAGAAAGAAACATGAAGCATGCACATTAACACAACTGTGAAAGAAAATTTCTGTCAAAGAGCTAATCCGGACGAACGGCACAGTATTTTTCGTCGTTAACAACCACAAAGTGGTAATATCCCTTCAGAAGTGGAACCTCATACAATACAACCATTGATTGTGATTTTTTTTTTTCCGAATGATGAGTCCGAACAGCTACGATGATTATTTGTATTGAGCACCGAACGAACGGGTATATCCCTAATCCCGAACACATCACCTATTCCAATATGGGGGTTGAAAACAAAGCGTCGTGTCGTGGCTGATATCATCGGATCAGATCTTACTGGGACGGCTTCAAGGATTTTGGGGCTTTCTGTAAACATGCATAACTCTGCATATAGTATTGCTTCCCCAAAGAGAAGCATCTTTAAACATCAATCAATAATTGAACAGAACACGTGATAGACTTAATATGTTACATATTTCGTGAATAAGCACATGAATAACATATAACATATGCCCTTAATTATTGTACTGGAACTATCATGACTATGAATGTAAAGGTGGTTAACCGTTGAACTCTCGAGAAAATCCGCTGTGAACACTGCCAAAAACCTCTTGAAATCTGCTTGGCAAGAGAAAAAATGTTGAGCCATTACAGTGGAGGATAAGATACGTCAAAACATGAACAATTTTATTTATTCCTCTTGTGAAAATGCGATTATGACAATTGTGTGTCATTTTGAACCTGTATTTTGTTTTGTTTATGTGTTTAGGTCTTGTATCTGTGAGCCGTGATCTTTGCTACTGGGAGTCCCTTACCTAAAAAAAACTCTGGCCTGGAGGTTTTAGCTCTTGTCAATACCGTCCAATTGCATCTTTTTACTCTTTTTTTTTTACTGGATAGTGAACGAACTGAATTCAGCTCGTCGCGCTTCAGTATACCTGCATATCAAAGGAGATACACACTCGCGATCGTCATTCCCATTTTGCATTCAGAATCTTTATCTTTGCTATATTGCGCGTGTTCATGGCAAAGTAAACAAAAAAAAATGTTTTTTGTGCAAAGGTTTTCCCATCCAATATAGCAAATGGTGCATGCAAGTGTATAGATGTACGTCATTCAATTTCCCCTAAGTATTATGGGTCAGAGGTGAGGTGCCAGGGATAAAAGGTGACAGTAGGATTCTGCACATAGGTATGAGTCCAGAAATCATATTTAAAAATTACGACAAAAAATGTATTTGTGGGTACGTGAACTTGCCCTGTATATCACAGACCCCCCCCCCCCCCCATGCTTAATGGTGATATTTTCAACTCTTACAACAACAACAACAAAAAATACCATTGTAATCTCTAGGGCCTACATTAACACGGCCTTTGATAATTTCTATACTCCTGACAAATTTTCATCGGTCATGGTTATTCCTGGCATTTTAACTTCTGGCATTTTCTTCTTTTTTTTAATGTCTGGCATTTTAACATTTGGACTTTGATACATTTGTCTTTTCACATTCAAGAGAGCTCATCTGAGCTATCCTTACAAAATATGCTGTCCTTTATGATCCATTAAGTATTTTTCGGAGAAGCTGAACTGCAGAATATTTACACTCTTCGGCAGACTGACAATGACTTTCAGACCTTTTAAATCGACTGCCATTTCCTTGGGGGTTTTCTGTTTTTAACTTGGAAGAAGCAAAGTGCAGCATGCATTTTTTTTTGTTCTTTTTATCTGTCGCCGCTAGTTTCTCATCGTAGCTTCATGTAAGGAAAATTTTGTTCTCTGCTCAATAGATGGCTTCACAGTTATCGCTTTAATGACACAAGTTATAATCGAGGAGAAAAAATGGAGTCGCTGTTTTGACATGCTTTTACAACCTGCTTTAGAATCTGAACGGGATAACGAGTTTTACACATCGTGCGACATACCGTTGTGCATGTCGAAACCATTGTCCAACCAGGAGTAAGTTTGATTTGAAAGAGTCGCAGTGTCGTTTTTGCCGATCATTAAAGTCTAGCCAGGTCGTACGAAAGATATATATATATATATATATATATGAGATATGAGAAAGGAAGGAGAAAATCGGTGCGTAGCTTTGAATTTATTATTCCTCTTACTGTTCCTCTTTTTCGGAAAAGCGCAAGAGTTGAAAAATTGGTCTCCGCCGGGACTCGAACCCGGGTCATTGGCATGGAACGCCAACGCCTTAACCGCTCGGCCACGGAGATGTCATAGCGGTTCAGGCAGACCCAAGCTCGAATACCCGACGGACCAACCTTTCAACTCTTTGACTTTATGCACACGTTCCTTGTTTGGGCAGAGAGTTATGAATAATAACCAGCCGCGTGCCTCAGCTGGATCTTCTAATGAGATTCACGTATAGCGGTGAATTGGGATAATGTTTTTTGTGAAAGAAGTCACCACTACAACAGCTTTTTGGCTTCTCCTGGATAATTTTGCATATGTGAGACATGAGAAAGGAAGGAGAAAATCGGTGCGTAGCTTTGACATTATTATTCCTCTTACTGTTCCTCCTTTTCGGAAAAGCGCAAGAGTTGAAAAATTGGACTCCGCCGGGACTCGAACCCGGGTCTTTGGCATGGAACGCCAACGCCTTAACCGCTCGGCCACGGAGACGTCATAGCGGTTCAGGCAGATATATATATATATATAAATATATATATATATATATATATATATATATATATATATATATATGTATATATATATATATAGATAGATATATATATATGTATATATATATATATATATATATATATATATATATATCATATCATATCATATCATATCAAAACTCATTAGTGACGAAAAAGAAAGGAAATTCGAGTTCTACGCGATTTGATTTTGGCTTTTGAATATGTGCATCCAAATTTGGAGAAATAAGTTCAGTTTCTAAAAGAACATGAAAAATAAACGTGAATGAAGGAAAAGAATATTATTCCTGAAACAAAATGTGAACCAAACAATATTCTTACAGCCGTATAAGTTGAAGAGTTTTAAGTGCAGCATGCAGTCATAAGCATAAAAATATGCGAGTAACGTAACTATATTGAATGAATAAATCAATAAATGCTTTCAATAAATCCCATAAAGAACATGAAAAAAAAGTTTCGCATGTATTCAAGTGACATTATGAAAATTAAATTTCAACCCTGATGTTATTCCTTGTACATGAATATATCATTGAAAAAAAAAAAGGTTTTTGGGCGGCGATTCAGCAGCTATGGATTACAACCCTTCTACTTAAAAGTCATCCTTGCTATGCTGCAACTCTATACAACTAGAATCTAGCTGTACTGTGGTTATTATTAATGCTCTTTTTTTTTCACTTCATTCTAGGAAACGTATGAAGATTTGTACACACATGCACATTTCAATGGGAGACCTGTGATGAGTTTAAGGCCGTGTCACACCTGTCCGGGTATGCCTTGCTTGCGACTTGCGAAGAACAATTTTTACTACCCGGAGGTCCCCGCAGATGACCCGCACATGACAGTACCTAGCACGTATCTCACCAGTAGTCGCCCGGAGGTGCGCACGCAATTTTTTTTTTTTTTTTTTTTTTTTTTTTACCCGCAACCAGGCCGTGTCACACCTTTCCGGGCAAGCTACGCGGGCTTGTGGCGAGGAGGTATTTTTCAGTACGCAGGAGATTTTCCTCGGGCGAACAAGAATGTTTGCAAGTTTCGCACTTGTTTCTTACCTACTAGACGCGTGCTACTTAGCTTCTACTTGCGTGCATTCTGTGTGACCTGCGTGAGAGCTCCTGAGACCGATCCGTTTTCTGTTAAGGGCGACTTATGGGTGCTGAGAAGTACCTGTGTTGGAGTTGCCTGCGAGGTGCTGCCGGTAAGGGTCTCCTACTGGTGTTCTGCGTGTACCTCTGCGAGCGAACCCCCACGACTCACTCGGAACAAGTTTTGAGCATGCTCAAGGCCTTGTCATATCGTATCTGGGGAAGTTTTGCGGCTTGACTTGCGGGGAAACAAATTTGCTATCCGGAGCTCTCCGCAGTTGGTCCGCACCTTACAGTACCTAGCGCGTATCTCGCCTGTAGTTGCCCAGAGGTGCGCACGCAAGTCCGATTTAACCGCAGCCAAGTTTTGAGCATGACCAAAACTTTTTCCGGGTGAGTCGCGGGGACGCCCGGAGAGGTCCACGCAGAACGCCAGTAGGAGGCATTAGCTGCAGTACTTCGCAGGCAACTCCCACGCAGGTACTTCGCAGTCCCCGTATGGAGCCAAGATAATGACATTCCGTATAGGACTTTTGCCATTCCTTCAGAAGAATTCCTTCACTGAGTTGTCAGCCCCCACGCGACTGGTACACAGGTCACACAGTATACCTGCAAGTAGAATTTAAGTAGAACCCTTCAAGCAAGTAAGACACATGCACTGACTCGCCCAAATCCTTGTCCGCCCTCAGAAATTGTCCGGTTTACTGGAAAATCCCTACACGCAACAATCCCGCGTAGCTTGCCCGGAAAGGTGTGACAGGGCCTAGACATGGTTGCGGGTAAAAAGATTTGCGTGCGAACCTCCGGGCGACTACGGGTGAGATACGTGCTAGGTACTGTCATGTGCGGTTCATCTACGGGGACCTCCGGGTAGTAAAAATTGTTCTTTGCAAGTCGCACGCAAGGCTTGACCGGAAAGGTGTGACACGGCCTCAATGGCAAAATATCGTATAGTAAGAAAATACAATTGAGCAGTAGACATTATTGTGTATCATACAATTGAGCAGTAGACATTATTGTGTATCGTGTCCTTGCTGCAATACTATAATGATGAACCCAAGCATTTTCTTGCAACATTTTAAGGGAATTAAACCATTTAATTCACACCATTATAATGGTGTAAATTAAACATGGTTTATTTCCCTTACCTGTCACGCATGATTGTCTAATTAATATACAGAATATACACATGCCAAACTATTTAACACACAATACACACATAACATACAACACGAAACACACAGTCCTATCCCTATAGTCTGATAGCAGACAGTGAGGGAGAAAGAATGGAGCTGAGTATGCTGTGTCAGAGTAGGATATCCTTGGTTTACATTTTAATATTATGGAGTTATGGAAATCTGAAGTTTTCATTACGCAAAGCACGCTGAACAGAAAGTAAATTGCAATGCATGTATGACTGTTATTCTTTCCGAGTATATTACAAAAGGTACAAATTGCACGTGTTCTTATCCAAATTCTTCCCTCAGATTCTTTTCTGAATATCTGATAGTTGGGGGTCTTCGCAGAGTAAGATATCCATTTGGTCTAGTTCCAATAAAAAAAAAAAAAATAGATAAGAACCCGACTGTTTTAACCTATATATAGTAAAAGTATACAAGTATTTTTTTGCACTCATTATTCAACCTCCTTAAATTCTTTCAAGAGTTCTTCACTCACATTACAGAAATGGTGACAGTTAAAAGATACTCACATTATAGTACCTGATGCACAAGCTCAAAAAGATTTCTCATTTCGGCCCGGTAGTACTCCATGACTAGTGCGCGCACGATGGCCTAGCTTGAAAAGATTTTGACCGAATGTTACAATTTGCCTATATATCCCAATCTTTGCATGATTCACTGATCCCTGCTTTTTTTTTCTCTTTCTCTCTCTCTCTCTCTCTCTCTCCCTCTCTCTCTCCCCCCCCCCCCCCCTCTCTCTCTCTCTCTCTCTCTCTCTCTCGGTATGGAGTGAACTCAACGATGCATGAATAATTATTCTGAAAAGTATGAAAGACACTTTGCACGCAATAAGATCGTGGCAAGAGTCGGCGGTTTACGTACTGTATGTAAACTATTAACGTATATATGTGTATATATATTTATATACTTTTTTTATTGTATCAGTGTTTGGTAGCTGTTTCACTCCTCTGCTTCCAACACACACACAGACATACAGACAGACAGACAGACAGACACACAACACACACTGGACATTGTAATATTGATAGTATGATGATAATCATTAATAACGACAATGATCATAACGCAAGATTTACAAAGCTTCTGTAATGCGGTTTCGTCCGTTTGTTTACTTTTTTTTTCGAATAACAAATTCTGGTTTGTTGAAATAAGCTTGAGAGAATATACATCACGCACGTTAAAACTATTAGCAGATGAATGAAAGAGCCAAAACATGGAGGTACTTCTTCTTTTTTTTTTTAGCGGGCTGATATTTTAAATGGAAAGAATTCATCTCCTTTCACTTGCCTTTAGGGTAAAACGTTGGTAACAGCATCACACCTTTGATGAATTTACTGCAGTTTGCAAAATGAGATTTGAATCTAGGAACGGTGACTTATCCAGGTAAGTGAAAATACTTACAGAACTCATTTAAGAACATGCACACCTTCTCACATAAAATGAGACATACAAATGGTCGTCAGGTTGTTTTTTTATCCAATTTGCTCGAATCTTTCTAAACTTGTTTTGATTCACAGTAGTGTTTTTACTATAATTCAGTGGTCATGACGGACAACCTCTCAATTATCCCCTTCCTTGCCAAATCATTTCAGATCTTTTCTTCTTTATACCAATCTTCTCGAGAAAAGGAACGCCACGTCCAGAATATTATTACAGTTGCACGATATGTCTTGTCCGATCATTTTTTTTTTCAAAGGTCAAAAAGACCGGCGAGGTTTTGACAGAAGTAATCTTCCAGCTCTCGCTAGATTGTAATCCAACACAATTGAAACTGTATCACAAAAGATTGCAGCATAAAGGTCCTTTTTGTATGGGTCACGTTTCAGTGTCGTTGGGCAAGAAAACTGACGAAGTTGAGAAACTTGTACGATTTTTTTTTTTAATTCTATTTTAGGTAAATTGTTTTACATTACATATTGTTGCTTTGATTAACGATTTCTGAAACCGTTTTGTTTCATTTTGTTCGATAAAAAATGGGATTAAAAAAATGGGGGAAAAGACGCACAGGTTTTCCCTCTCGCACTTCACGCGACTTCAGTATTGTAATCATCATTACACAGATACTAATTTTGTTTTTGTACGTTGCATACTGTTAGTTGGTCCCTATATTTTTTTTCTGACTTTCCATAAATGGGGGGGGGGGGGGGGAGGTTATCGTCCAATGAATCATTTGCTCTGGTAGTTATGTTCACCCATTCGTAAATTAATATCTATTTCATCCATAGTGATAACATCTCTTAGTAATGACAAAATATTGCTCCTATATTGCTACCTTGCTCCTTCTACGGTTGTTCTGTAGATATAAAAACAATTGCTTAAAACATAATTACTTCCGCGTCTTGTACCGTATCTCCGAGTCAAAATTAATGTTCTATATGCTATATACAGTCAGTTTTTGGCGCTGAGCAGCCCATATGCATGTATTTACCTCATACATTCTTGTTCATTTTGAAGCGGATGGTACTATATATGCATGCCCGAAAGCTCTTTTACTCAAAATGCGTACAAATAGTCAAGGAAAGGAGCACTATTGTGGAAGAAAAAAAAAACAACCTTTGGTTCAAAGTTCTTGCACGCCGGGAGATATATTAGCGAAACATCGACGAACACCGGTTTGCCTCGTACACTTTAGAATTTGTTTACTCGAGAGAAAAGGGAAGAAAGAAGGGGGGGGGGGGTTAAATAGGTATGAACTTTGCTGGCCCACAAAGAAGAAGAATGAACCTGAAGAATAATTTCAAAGAGCACTCCTACAACCGTCACGGTCTTTTGCAAAGGCCTTCACGTTTCTAACTATGGCTGTTTTCACGGAGCACGCCAACGATGTTGGTAAAATGGCATTTTTTGCGCACTTCAATTGAACCAGAAACAATTTTGCGCAGTTTGTGTTCTCACGACGTTAAACTATGTGCAAATGTCGAGTGTTGCTAAACTACTAGTCAGGTCGCTTAGTGAAATTACCCTTACACGGCGGATAAAAGCACCAAATTTGGAGAGATGACCCCTCAGGACCTACTCATTGATATTTGAGTAGGAGCCCTCTGTAATTTTGTTTTTTTTATTTTCATGGTATAAATGGTGAATTTCATTTTGCAGAAAATATCGCGGGCATGAAACTTTCGCAAATTCGCGAGGAGCTAATATTTGCAAAAGCAAAATGCGCGCGATTCTAAACAATGCATTTGATGTCAGTGGCAATTCGCGGAATTTTCATGCTGCGAAAAAGACCGTCGGCTCTAAGTCACGAATCATTCCTGTCGCGAAAATAACACCGTATTTATGTATCTGAGGGAGTAAAGTAACAATAAAACGAGGTTCACATTTGTTGTACATGTTTCAAGTTTCATGGAACTGGAAAACAGGAACCCAATCTTGAATTCCTAGATCAACAAAGCATTTGAAACACGGAGGTGGTTGAATTAATGACCGATTTATGAAGAAAAAAACGCTTAATGCTGTTAAGGTGTCACAGTCCCTAATATTCCCAGTTTGATTACGTATACAATATCAAAGGGGCTTGGAAGGTTTTCTAATGTCAAGGGGGTGGGACATCACTGACCCTTGAACACGCCCCCCCCCCCCCTCCCTCAACGGTTCGCATCCCCCTCCATCCCCCCCCCCCCCCCCCCATCATTAGAAAACGTTCTGCAGCCCCTTTAATATCGGGTCTATATTTATGTACATGTATAGTACATAAGTCTGAACCGCCAATAGTACATCACACTGTGACACCTCAACAGCATTTTCTATTCATAAATCGTAATATATTCAATAACCTCCATGTTTCAAATGCTTTGTTGATCACGGAATTCAAGATTGGGTTCATGTTTTTCTAGTTCCATGAAAAATGAAAACAAAAATACAACAAATTTAAACCTCTTTTTTGTTAGTTTACTTCCTCAGATACAATACAGTGTTATATTCACGACATGAAATTTTCGCACATTGGAGCTGACGGTCTTTTCGCAGCATGAAAATTCAGCGATTTGCCACTGGCATCTAATGCATTGTTTAGAATCGCGCGCATTTTGCTTTTGCGAATATTAGCTCCTCTCGAATTTGCGAAAGTTTCATGCCCGCAAAATTTTCTGCAAATTGAAATTCAGCATTTATACCATGAAAATGAAAATTTTACAGAGGGCTCCTACTCAAATATCAATGAGTAGGTCCTGAGGGGTCATCTCTCCAAATTTGGTGACTTTAAGCGACCTGACTATACTGCCTGTCACGAAATGCACGCATATGCTACAACGCAAACTTTCCAATCACCACGGGCAAATGTTTCGAGGGAGAGTTGAATGTTATCTTGAGCTGGAAGTCAAATAATTTCATGTTCTCTTTTCTTTCTCCTTCGTTGGTTTGTGCATGCACACACTCCAATTATTGTTGCGCGCGTGTGTGTTCCGACTTCTTTTCTGAGGACCTATACTCACACAAGCATGTTCGCCATGGTACACTGTAGAGTTATCTTACGTGCATTCTGTGACTTAATTACACAGTTCATTCTTTTTCTGGTTCTTAAAATTGTTGTTACCATTGTTAGATGTGTGTTACTATGTCAATTTGTAGACATGAAATGAAATGAAATGAAATGAAATGAAATGAAATGAAATGAAATGAAATGAAATGAAATGAAATGAAATGAAATGAAATGAAATGAAATGAAATGAAATGAAATGAAATGAAATGAAATGAAATGAAATAAAATGAAGTCATGATGGAGTGCAGGTACGACGGTCATGCACGTCACGTGGCGTTGATTTGCCCAAACACGCACCAAAATGTTCGTAAGAATGTCTCAAAAAGTACGCAAACAGTTTTCGGATAATATGTCGTTGAATGATTAGAAGAACTTCGCTTCTTTTGCAAAACATACGCAAGACATCTCCAAACTGTCTTGATCTGTTATGGGTTTAACGAAGATTTTGCGAACATCGCGCACGTCTTACGTATATGCCGTACGCTTATAACGAGGTTAAAGACAATTTTGAGAACAAAATCTGAGCAAATAACCCCTAGAATGCGGGAAAAGATAGCAAGAAATTAAAAAATTTAAAGAAATTACAGCCGAACAACAACAACAACAACAACAACAACAATAACAAAACACCCACAAACAATTGACAACGCTTACCAACGAACCTTCTCGTCGCTTTGGCTATCTTTTGCTGACTAAAATATGGACGTCATTTTTTTTTTCTCCATCAGTTGCATCGGTCGTAAATCGTCCGCGCGTTCCGTGAAAATGAAGAGGGGAAGGAAGAGGGGAAAGCCGAAGCATTGGTCAGCGATCTGGGGGGGGGGGGGGCATTTCATGAAGCATTTTGTCCGTGAAATGCCCCCCCCCCCCCCCCCCCCAGCTCGCCTCTCGGGGTGGTTTGACTCGGCGTCACTCTGCTCGCTCTTCTTTCAATTACTATACTAGTAGAGCAGTTAAGCCCCCAAAATCATGAGAATTGCGCAAAAAAATTGACTAAAGCATGAAACTTTCACCAGTGTTAGTACATACCATAAGATTCATCTTAAGATCGGGAGGTAAGTCTGATTTGACTTCTGATGACCTCCAGAGGTCAATGAACTTTAAATATCAGAATATTGATGTTTGGAGGCATTTGATCTTGGTTACGCTGCACTAAATATGCATTTGTACTACAAATCTTCAGTTTCCACAGGGTATTGACAGGTTTCTACCTTTGACCTCTGATGACCTTTAGAGATCAATGACCTCAAAATACCATAATATTGATCTGTGATGTTATTAGTTAATGATAAACATGGTTAAGATGTGCAAAACAAGCATATCTCTTTTCGCAATGAAATTGTCTTCATATTCCAAAGAGCAAAGACAGATTTCTACCTCTGACCTCTGGTGACCTTAAGAGGTTTTTATGACCTCAAAATATCATAATATTGATCTGTGGTGTCATTAGTTAATGATATACACGGTTAAGATGTACAAAACAAGCATATCTGTTTTACAATGAAATTGTCTTTATATTCCATATTTTACCTTTGACCTCTGGTGATCTTTAGAGGATGTACAAAACAAACATATCTGTTTTACAATTGTAGCCCAGATGGCTACTAGCACATAAAATATAGAATAGAATAGAATAGAATAGGATATAGAGTAAAAGAAAACAGAACACTGCATTCGTTTTCCTAATCACCCTGTGACGTCAATATGCTCAGTATTTCCCCTTCTTGGAGTTTATGAAACCGTTTATCTTCCTTCCAGCTATTTTTGTCGAAACCACCTCTCCCAAGAAAACCTATGGTCATAGGAATTTAAGTTAGACATTGGCTACTTTCCCCGCTAGTGGTCAGTTCCAATGGCTCTCCATCACCAAAGTCCCGCACCAAATAACGGGGAATGACATGATGGCGTGTTTTTACCCTCTGATCCCCAAACATAAATGATCTTCTGAGCTGGAAGGTCGCCCTCCTGCCAGAAGTGATCCCTCTAAAGGGCTTTTTACACTCGCAAATTTTGGCTTGGTCCCGTACCGACGGTGGGGCTAAGGGGAGGGGGTCTTAGCCCCACCAATAAGGAATTAATTTCTAGTGAACACCACGCCCCAATATAAGACTGAGCCAATGAAATGCTTTAGGGAAAGGAAGTTCGTTAGTAATTTACTTATAAAAAAAAACCAAAAACCTGTTTGAGCCGAGAAATCAGTTAAAGTGGCAAGCTGTAAATGTGATGACCAATCCAATATCTATATGTATCTGTACAATAATATGGTCGCCGGCATGGATAAAGTTGTAAGGAGCTTTTGGGAACTTACACAATAATGACGTTGTCTTTATTATATATATATATATATATATATATATATATATATATATATATATATATAAGAGAGAAATCGTTCAAGAGGAATGACTTTAATTTGCGTTTGAAGACATTTCAAGAGATGTAGTCTGATTTGGTAAGGGGCAAATCATTCTACTGTTTGCAGTCTTGTAAACATACTTGTATCTTTGGCGAAAACTGTTCGAGTACGTGGACGGTGATAAGTAGGCCCCTTTAATCAATTTGTATGAACCGAATGGTTTCTTTTGAACATGTATCGTGTTGAAAATTCTTGGCAAAATTCCAGGGAAAACGTGTGCATGAAAATTCCGATGTTCAAAGCATGTGATTGGAAATGTAAACAGTATGTGCGAATGCTTCTATGTTTCCTGCTAAAGTTATTTGTTAGTGGGGAAAAGAAAAGAAAAAAGAAATCTCGCTCTACCATGTCTACACCACAACGCCTACGGATATCTAAGCTGGAGATGGGTTGGAATGTCTTGTTTAGAGCACCAACCTACGTATACAGATTAATTGGCACGCCATCTTTTGAAGAGAAACAATACTTCGTTTAACATTGTTAGTGGGGAAAAGAAAAGAAAAGAAAAGAAAACAGAAGTCTCGCTTCATGAGCGATGTTCAGATCCCGCTCTAAGAACGCCTATACGGATGTCTAGGCTGGAGGTGGGTTGGAATGTCTTACAGAACACCAATTGTAATTGCAGATTAATTGCCACGCTATCTTTTGAAGAGAAACAATACTTTGTTCACACACGATGAAAGCAGAAAGACAACCACTGATAATCATCCGCTCGTGCGAAATCAAGCAGAAGTTTTTCAAAACATTTCAAGAGGCATCTTGGTGAGTTACAGTCTGTTAAACAAGTCAGTATAATGTGAAAAACAAATTGAAGGCCACCTGCAATAGGCCACCTGCAATACAGCCTTGCATTTTCCGACATCACAACAACTTCACGTGAAATAATCAACAGGTTTCATAATCATACTCGTGATGGAGAGGGAAGATAATAAACAACAACATTGCAAGATTGATAAAGACAACAGACGGGAACTGATACCATGTAAAATACGTAAACATGTACATATGTATTTTGATTTCTCCATGCATTTTCCAATATCATTACAAACAATCATTGAACACAGGATTTTTTTTTTATTCTATGCATTGAACACAGGATATGGTGTTCAGCTCACTGTGTGCAGACTGAGCACGATCCGATAATTCGATCAGAACCTTTGCCTGAGAAAGGATTGTAGCCTATCCCGCGAGTCAAAAAAAAAAAAAAAAAAAAAAAGCTTTCTTATCATCTCGTGCATCCTGTACTCTTGTGCGATGCACCCATCATAGAGACAAGCTTGCCTTCACCCTAACTGTTTAGATATTGCCAATGGAAGACTCTGATGATCGCACGCCAGTGGCTGTGCACCTGGAAGAACGCTGGTCTGACCTCAGGATATCCAGTTTAGTCGTGGTGGAGATTGCCGATCCGTCCAATCATGGACCAGTAGGTCCATGGTCCAATGTAAGCTCAATCGCGTGCTTCGTAACTGAAGACGCAGATGCTGCCCTGTCTCAGGTTGGTCTTGAAAGAGATCGAGGGTATACATCTAGACCAATTTCAGCAGGAGGTTACACCAAGGTGGTACTAGGCGAGCAGTTCGCCTAGTACCTCCTTCGTTACACTGGATCATCACTTGCTGGCAGAGAGTTTTAACCGGATGATATTACCCGCTGCAATATTACCCTGATTCACACATTGGATGCAAACCGGATGGCGGCCATATTGGAAACAAGCAATATTTACCGGATGGCGGCCATATTGGAAACAAGCAATATTTGGGCTTGGGGGCACAACTCTTGGCCAGGCCCAATTGTTAAGGAGTATCGAGTACAAAGAAGACAATAAGAGCAAATAGTAGTTCCACTCCTATTTGGAAGTGAGGTAGCTAAAGATGTCATGTCATCTCATGTCATGAGTCATTCATCGGAACCATACATACAGCCCACGAGCTCGAAACTAGGTAGCATTGCCCATGAGCTTGACACTAAGTTTAGGCAAACCAGGCCCATAAGAGTCCGACACATGGGGGGGGGGGGGGGGAGGTCCACAAGAACTATACACTGAACATTAAGCTCTCTGAAATACATACATGTATTAATATCATACCGTGGGCCAAGTTTTCCTCATGTGAGTGTCGAGTTCGCGGACCGCACAGCTTGTGGGCCTATTATATTTGATGTCGAGCTCATGGACCTTGTTCATCTAGGCCCGAATTCACGAAGGTGGTACAAATGAAACCATGGTTTAAACCATGGACAAAAACCATGGAGCGCCAAGTGTCGCACGGAATATTTCGCTACGAAATTGGTCATTTCGTCGACAAAATGACCACTTCGTTAACTAAATTATCATTTCGTGGACGAAATGTTCAGTTAGTTACAAAATGTTGTTATTTCGTTACAAAATAATCATTTCATCGACGAAATGACTGATTTCGTAACGAAATATTCCATGCGACACCTGGCGCTCCATGGTTTTTGTCCATGGTTTAAACCATGGTTTCATTTGTACCACCTTCGTGAATTCGGGCCCTAGTGTTTAGGTCACAGGATGTATGACTCGTGGGCTGCGTAACTTACGGGCTGTACGACTCTTGAGTTGCTTTACTTGTGACGTACACCAGATGAGGTGGGCCTGTTGTTTTCTGGTTAGCATCTTTCACCCTTTCATCCAGTTCAAGGGACTTTGCCATATGCCTGTTCACATACTAACCTTAGCATCAACCCAAAATATGGTGCTTTGTACTCCTCTCTCCACCTTCCATGTTTATAAGCGTACAAAATTTTGTCCAGTGCAAATTGGATAACGTTGCACATAATTTCATGCAAGGTAGGCTGCATAACTAACCCAAACATAGATATTATACAGTATGTTCCAAAAAATATATACAATCAGATTTTCGTATTGATAACACCCACTATGATTAGATTGTCTAAATGCTACTTCAGGGTCTTAAAATATAGAAATTTAGCTCTCTTTTGCAGTAAACCCCATTCGATTTGATTAAGCAGTCACAGAGAAATGTGGATTGATGTAAAGCATGTCATGAGTCTGATTCTTCCAAGTTTAGCACTTCAATGATCTTGTGTGTGAATACAATAGACAGAACTTGGAGGGAAGAGATTCCTGACATCCTCTACAAAATTCCTCATTTCTCTTTGACCGCTGAAGCAAATCGAATGGGGTTTCCTGTAAGATGTGGGCAATGAATTACAGTTTCATACCCTGAATTTGTATTTAGATTGATTCGATATTTTTAAAGATATCATTGCGGAGGGTCCCGTTGTAATATTTTTTTTTTTTTTGGGGGGGGGGGGACATACGGTATTTGAGGTCATTGCCATCACTGAAGACACGTAAGCTTCATTTCTGAAGTAATTGACCGCTCACATTCCTGAGACCTTTTACTATGAACCAATGCTCTGTGGAATATGCATACATGCTTTGATTATAACGTCAAGGCGTGATTTGTAAATGATTAAACTTTTAGGATTAAGCCAATGAAGCCAAACATCAATATTTGTAATCCTACACAGATTTTGATATTCTAAAAGTTTGACCTCACACTGTCCTTAGATGTCAAAGTTGGATATACACAGGGTAATGACCAATGTTCTGTGGAATGAGAAGACACTTCTATTGTAGCATAAATGCTAATAGCATAATGCATGATTGCACACCAGGTATACAGTTAACCATTGAATATACGTCAAATATCAATATTCTGATATTTTGAGGTCATTGACCTGTCACAGGTCAAAGGCAGAGACATGTAAATAATTTCCCTTGATCTGAGGAATAGTAAAGCGATTCAGTTGTAACACAAAGGAATTTTTAAGACATCGTTATCATGTTTATAATCAACCAAATGCACCAAATATCAAAATTCTGATAATTTGAAGTCATTGACCTCTGGAGGTCATCAGAGGTCAAGGGTAGAAACCTGTCAAGGAACGGTGGAACATTGAGGCAATTCCGCCGAAAACCCCCCACAAACAAACATGGTTTTAGTACATCATTGCCGTGTTTATCATTAATCATTGACAAAATATCAATATTCTGATATTTTGAGGTCATTGACCTCTGGAGGTCATCAGAGGTCAAAGGTAGAAACCTGTCAGGGTTCTATGGAATATTAAGACAATTCCACTGTAATAAAAATGAGTTTTTAGTACATCATTACCATTTTTACATTCATCAATGACGCAAAATATCTATTTTTTCAAAATTTTGAGGTCATTGACCTTTGGAGGTCATCAGAGGTCAATTCAGACTTACCTCCCGATCTTAAAATGAATCTTATAACATGTACTAACACTGATGAAAGTTTCATGCTTTAGTCAAATTTTTTGCGCAATTCTCATGATTTTGGGGGCTTAACTGCTCTACTAGTATAGTAATTGAAAGAAGAGCGAGCAGAGTTTCATGCTTTAGTAAAATTTTGCACAATTTTTCGGCTTATATGCTCTACTATACAGGACGAGGGCATTTCGAAAAAAAAAAAAACCACAACTATATCGATATAATCACAACCCGATTCACAGAGAATACAAGTATTTCAGCAGTATCTCCCCTCCCCTTCCCTCTCCTTTCCTCCTCTCCTCCCACCCCTTCTCTTTCTTTCCACCCTTAAAGGAGTGCTTCTGGAAGTATATAGTACCATATTTACATCATAATGGTAGGCTTGACCTTGTAATGAACTTTCCGTATCTTTCCTTTGTACTGACAAGTTTTATTAAGAAAAAAAAAAACTCACTGAACCAATGCAAGCACAAGGACACTAAAGACAAAGCTAAGAACTAGATTTGATTCATTGCAATATGGGAAACACTTTCTGCGTCATGGTTCATAAAATAGAATATTGTACGTTACAATGCCACTGTCGTTCTGACGTTTTGAACTTCACAAGACAAGCCTTGCATGCAATTTTTATAATCTATTGTGGTATCACGTTTGTGGTGCAGAATCGAGTGCGCGCGTGTTTGTTTGTTTGTTTGTTTGTTTGCTTGCTTGCTTGTTTGTTTGTGTGTGTGTGTGTGTGTGTGTGTGTGTGTGTGTGTGTGTGTCGGGGGAGGAGGAGGGGGAGGGTGCTTGCCGCTTTGCCATGGATGCTTATAGGCGACATAGTATCTTTCCAGTGATAAGAATTTGCGAGAAGAGCATTAGGCCTATCATTATATTATTCAAAGTTTTAAGAGCAAGGCCTATGATGAAACTGATTTTGCCTCCATGGTTATTCCTTACATGGGTATGTGATATACCATATTATAATAATCTAATTCAATATCTGGTAAATGACATGGGTCACTGTAAGGATATATGGGTGGAAGCGAATAGTCTGCCGGTGATAGTAAAATAATTAGTGGCTATAGGGGAAATAATGACTGCGTGACAGTGAGTGATGTATCCAACCTGAAACGATTTTTTTTTTCTTTTGGCGACTTTCTGATGATGAAATGTTTCCCTCAGTCAGAACCAACTCCTCACCCTCTCTATCAGAAGGTTTCTAAGGGATTTGTGCCCTGCAAACACACCAGCAACATACATTTGATATTAGGAGTGAACATGGAATTACACTAGCAACCAATTACAATCCGGCGTGAAGGATTCATGCTTTCTACCCCAACTCAACTCCCGATCCCTATACCACACAAACAAGGCACACTTAACTTTGCATTATACTCGCGGGCCTTTAAGGGCATAGTTTATGCGTAGTGTTTAGTTCAAATTCTTCCAGAAGCATCAAAGTTGGCCCACAGGTTACTTATTATTATCACACTTTTTTATTATTTTTGATGGGGGCCAAGATTGGAGCCTCCTGGGGGCAGCCATATTGGTCAAATCCAATATGGCCGCCATCCAGGTCAGAGGTCAATATTGTAATTCAAAACCGTAAGAGCTAGTATTAGAAATATTTCCGCCGGTGAGAGGTTTTTGGTGTTAGAGAATAATTATGATCCTGGTATCATTTCAACAATTTTTAATATGCACTTCTTAACAACTGGGCCTGGCCAAGATATCGAGTGGTGCCCCACATAATTTTGCTTGTTTCCAAAATTGCCACTAAGATATGCTGAATCAGGGTACACTGGCAGAGGGTGATACCATGCACCTACATGATCAGGTTACAACTCTATGCCAGCAAGCGATGATTCAGTGTAACCTCCTGTTGAAATTGGTCTATATAGATCTATTACCCGCCATTACTTTCAAGACAGGGCACCATTGAGTGCATCTTGAAGTCAGGATGTCTTCATTTTTTTTACTACCTCATTGGTCATAGTTACATGCGATCCCTATACGAGATAAGGAAGTTGCGACAACATGTTACCTCTCCAGTCCAGTTAGTCTTCTTTCAATTTCTGCTGTTACGGTCCACGTTTCACACGTTTTGAATGGACCTGATGGAATGGAACGTGTAACAAACTTTTTGTTGAACGATGGTGGGTATACTCCTCCTCCTCCTTTACCTTGATCCCCTTTAGACGCCCACACTCACACACATACGCTAAGAAAAACAAATTGATAAATAAATAAACAAACCAAATGTTCATCTTGTTGACGAGAGATACATTTGACAAAACCAGTAGGCCCGACTATATACCAATATTATGCGTATACATCTTAGTCAATCTGTGAGGATATAGTGGGTTGTGAGAACTTCATGTAGCAGTGGCGGATCCAGAGAGGGCGCACCCCGCGCCCCCTCTTTAATAAAACAAAAGAAATAAAAAGAAAAAAATGAAATGAAACCCGGAAGTAGCACCGAAATATAATTGTTTAGAAATATTGTTTGCACCCCCCCCCCCCCCTTTACGAAATTCCTGGATCCGCCCCTGTGCAGCACAATTGTAGTGTTGTTTTCCTTCTGTTCTAAAAATTGTGCATTGTCACAAATCAAACAAAATGCAAATAAAAATCCTCTTTCGAATGTGGCATGCATATTATACTGTCTGTAGCATTGGAGTGATTGTACTGAATAACAGATACATCGTTTTAGAGGGAATCACAAAGGGCTTCATGACATAATTATTTTCTTTCAGATTGCTATTTCACCGCTTTTATCATCAACTGACAAACGGATAGTCTGGAAGGACGATATCAGCTTTAACAGAGCATACATAGACGTGACACAGACTGCACTACTCTACAAATACTGTAGCAGCTCAACTTTTCTCTGTTTCTCTCTCCTCCACAATCTCCCTCTCTCCACGCTCCCCCCCCCCTCTCTCTCTCTCTCTCTCTCTCTCTCTGTGGGTCATTAATCCTCTCCGCTTGTTCAGTTTCCCTATCATGTGTTATTTTAGCAAACTCTTTAATGATAATTTGGGAGCCTCTGCTCGCCAGAGTGTGTTACGGCGGATACAAATTCTTAGTAGTGGAACAAATATTAATTCTCTCCCGTGGTTTGTCAACGGACACCACCTGACGTCCGCTCGATCGTCTTCTTTTAGACTGCCGCTGTAATGTACATATATATAAGGCCGCCCATGAATAATCCAAAAACAAGGTACAGTGTAATCGCTTGTCAACACTGACCATATAGTCCAGATTCTGGGCGTTTTTTATCATTACGCATCCACGCGCCGCTCCACAGCTTATCGCGCTATCCCCTGTAACCGCTCGATGCCAACAAACCTGTCCCGAGATGCGTGCGTGCGCGGCAAATTAATACACGAGCGTACGGTGGGGCTGCATACGCGTGCTGTAGCGGTGTGTGCGCGCGGTATAAATGATCACACAAAACAGTCCAGGCAGTGGACTAGTAGCTACACTGACCACTGCTTTGTAAACTTCTTGAACCCCCTTGTTTTCCTGCCTGATACCAATTACCATGTACCAGAGAGGTGAGTCACCTCTCTGCTGATATACAATGGTAGCCCTACTACATATCGACCACCCTTTTTGAAACCGACCGCGTATAATTCGCGCACTGAACACTTAGTACGCACTTCTCTGCGCGCAAAGCACATAAAAATGGATTGGCTTTGAATGTAGATGAGGATGGTGTGGGAAAACGCGATAATTCACTGTTCATTAATGGTTTTAATCAAGGACAAAATTTCGAATGAATATTTTCACCGAATCGTAATGACAGCACAATGTAATGTCTATGGAAGTTTCTAAAAAGCTTCGTACAACACGGTGTTCAATACAACTCGGTTTGCGTGCATTGTCAATGCAAAAACAGCGGTCGATCCTAAAAACGCGATTTACCGCGGGGAGGTGAAACGAGGCCACGCAAGTTCGTCGGCGATATTTTTGCACTGAAACTTCGAATCGAAAAGGGAACAACGGCATTTGATAGAGCTGGATTTTCTCAATCACGTAGGTCAAGTTTTTTAAGTGAATTTCACTGTTAAATATTCTTATCAAGCAAATAAACATTAGGCGGTCGATTAGTAGTAGGTCCAACCATACATGTACACCGACTGCTCTTTGTGCAAAGATCACAGTGTGTCACAATTCCATCAGTAACTTGCTCCGACAACTCGGCTCGGTGCAGAGCCTCTAATGAAACTTCCTATCTACAATGTACGCCCAGAGTGCCTGATGTCTTCCTTTTACGTATATTACGACTTTAATTAGTGAGTAGGTGCTGCTGTGGAGTGTATGCTTGCAGCTGTGCAATACGAACAATACACACACACACACACACCCTCACACACACACACACACACACACACACACACACACACACACACATCTTCCCTGACTAAAATACCGTCTACCATGCATGGATGCGTACTAGCTCATTGTATACTTTTTTATGCTTGTGCTAGTGGGTTGTTGTTTTTTCTACGTTGTCGCTTTTGACTTTTTTTTTCCTCGTATTTATTCCAGGGAAGTAAGCTCTTTGATCTTCACATGGCCAATTGGGAACCCAAACGTTCAAAATTGTTCGAATAGTTTGGTTTCGCAGGAGCGTTACAGTGACAGCGATGAACAATAATCAGCAGTGTGTTTGTTATACACACTTCTCGTCTATCATACTAAAGCATCTCTGCTTCTGAATTGTTTTTATTCATCGAGGCATGATTACATCTTATAAAGGCTGCGCATGAATTGGAAGTATTTTGTTGACACAAATTCTGAAGCGTTTCCCCATGTTTGAATGACGGTGGTGGGCTCTTCGTACCATACAAAGACAACCGAAAACGGTCGTGCGATACATCGCGGAACGAAAATGGTGTACAATGGTGTAAGTATATGCCAACAAGAAGGAATGGCGCCATGATGAGAAACACGCATGATCGAAAGCCGGACGGTATCGCTTCTAGGTATCATGCTTATTCGTCTGCTGTTACAACTAATATCCCTTAGTTTGGTAAACATGTAAGAAACTGCTTGTGTAAACTCGCTCTACGTTGGCGCTAAATTGTTCTTTCATTTTCTATACGCGGCCACGTGTGACGTCTCCTGTTTGTTTTGTTGTTGTTGTTGTTGTTGCAGGGTATTGTTTATAATCATGGTTGACATCCGTCGTGTCACATGATAATAAAAAATCTTGGTTTTACAATGATGAACAAACGCGTAGGAGTATAAAACAATGTACCTATTTGGCAGTTAGAAAATAACACGTTTTGGGGTGTTTTTATAATTCTTTATTTTTGTGATCAAAACACACACACACAAACGAGGGTTGACAAAGCCTACAAATGCAACGTACAACCTCACAATACAAATGCAACCCCAAGAGACATCGATTCCGCCAAGACTTAAGTAGCTCCCCAACATTGATTGCTGATTTTTGTCATCTACATTAATTTTCAATAACACATGGCATGCATTTCGAGAAGAATTTGTTAATGAAACCGTTTGTCCGACCTTTTGAAGAGCAGGCACTGAAGATGCATAGTAGATCGACTTTTGTATGATCTCTGTAATCAGTAGAATTCAACTCTGATTTAATTTCGTACCAGCTGAAACTGATAGTTTGGAGTGAGGTATAATTAAGACAGTAATGTGTACATGCAGGCGTGTAACAAGACAAGAAAAATCGATGTACTCACCAACTATAACGATAATATTACCAGCTAAATAACATTTCGAACTATTAGAATAATGGGATACGGCAGAAACATTACAGAAATTAATCAGTACTCCCACTTAGAAACAATAATTTGATTGTAGCTTATAAAAGAGTTAGTTTATCCTAGTTTATGAAAAAGGGCTCTCTTAGAGTCGGTCATTTATTTTGTATAATGGACGGCTGCAAGAATATAGCGACAGCACTGGGCACGAAAGTGTTCCTACTATTATAAGCCTACCTGGTTACTTGGGGATCATACATCCCATAACACGAGCCCGACACTGAAGAGTCATACGGCACACGAGCTCGACATTGGAAAAAAAAAAACAGAAAAACAAAACACACACACACACACACACACACACACACACGCACACACACACACACACACACACACACACGCACACACACACATACACACACGCACACATACACACACGCACACACACACACACACACGCACACACACACATATACACACACACACACACACACATCAAGCCCCGTAATGTAATATTCGTGTCGTAGGTCTTTTTTTTTATTTCTATAATTTATTCATTTATTGCCTAGTGTCGGACTCCATGGGCCTTGTTTGCCTAGTGTCTTGCTGGTGGACCAAAGAGCTCGTGGGCCTACTTTCCTTGATGTCGAACTCTTGAGCTTTGTTCACTTAGTGTCTATCTCGTGGGCTGTATGACTCGCGGGTGTCGGACTCGTGACGTGCATCCGATTCTTTGCATAGAATGGATTCCATTTTACATTTTACAACGAAGCAAGATACGATGCGATGAATTAACAGTGTGAACGCGAGAACTAGACCTATCATTGTCAAAGGTGAAAATCAATGGAAGCGCTGGGAAAGACAAATCTAAACAGACACTGCACTTGTTAGGGTAAACAAGAAAAAGATTAACTACTTCATATGAACAGATAAAATAGTCTGTGTGTTTGTATATAAACGATTCACCGTTAAAACCGGGGGGGGGGGGGGAAGGGGGTGAGATGAGAAATAGGACGCTTCACTGTGAGAAAATTAAAGAATAATAGGAGCGTGGGTTGTATTTCCTTTATTCCACACGTGAATGCAACGCCAAACCCTGTTTGACCTTTTCAAAAGGCTCTATAATGAAAGAATTTATAATATGTTTGTTTATTATACTGATATACAATGTATTCCATTTATCTATTTCAATCTTGCCGCTGCACGAAATCGTCACCTCCCTGCGTTTGAGGCATCACCGTGGCATATTGAGCTCTGGGCGATAATTTTCTTCCAACTTAAAAGTTTTTAGACATTTCTTTCTTTATTAGTTAAGTCGCATCAACATAATGCCTATATCTGGACATTTACCTGTACACCTGCATAGGCCTATATGTATGTATGTATATATGTATGTATGTGTGTATTTATTTATTTATTTATTTATTTATTTATTTATCTATTTGTTTATAGATAATTTGGCTCTATTAGTGTGCAGGAAACTTTTATTTATTTATTTATTTATTTTTTGTCACGAAAGTGCCAAACTCTCACCCCTGCTGTGATATTCCTTTGCGATTCTTACCACAAGAGCGTGTTTAGGAACGTGAAGGATTTGATGACTGCGGGGGATGCACAGTGTGTATTATATATATATATATATATATATATATATATATATATATATATATATATATATAGTATGTATATATATGTATATATATATATATAATTATATATATATATATATATATAATGTATATATATATATATATAATGTATATATATTTCCCCCTTTCTCTGCAGAAGGGACAATAAGGCCGTGTGAAACAATAAGAAATGAAGCAAGATACGGTGCGATGAATTAACAGTGTGAACGCGAGAACTAGACCTATCATTGTCAAAGGTGAAAATCAATGGAAGCGCTGGGAAAGACAAATCTAAACAGACACTGCACTTGTTAGGGTAAACAAGAAAAAGATTAACTACTTCATATGAACAGATAAAATAGTCTGTGTGTTTGTATATAAACGATTCACCGTTAAAACCGGGGGGGGGGGGGGGGGGGAAGGGGGTGAGATGAGAAATAGGACGCTTCACTGTGAGAAAATTAAAGAATAATAGGAGCGTGGGTTGTATTTCCTTTATTCCACACGTGAATGCAACGCCAAACCCTGTTTGACCATGTCAAAAGGCTCTATAATGAAAGAATTTATAATATGTTTGTTTATTATACTGATATACAATGTATTCCATTTATCTATTTCAATCTTGCCGCTGCACGAAATCGTCACCTCCCTGCGTTTGAGGCATCACCGTGGCATATTGAGCTCTGGGCGATAATTTTCTTCCAACTTAAAAGTTTTTAGACATTTCTTTCTTTATTAGTTAAGTCGCATCAACATAATGCCTATATCTGGACATTTACCTGTACACCTGCATAGGCCTATATGTATGTATGTATATATGTATGTATGTGTGTATTTATTTATTTATTTATTTATTTATTTATTTATTTATCTATTTGTTTATAGATAATTTGGCTCTATTAGTGTGCAGGAAACTTTTATTTATTAATTTATTTATTTTTTGTCACGAAAGTGCCAAACTCTCACCCCTGCTGTGATATTCCTTGCGATTCTTACCACAAGAGCGTGTTTAGGAACGTGAAGGATTTGATGACTGCGGGGGATGCACAGTGTGTATTATATATATATATATATATATATATATATATATATATATATATATATATATAACTAGTATGTATATATATGTATATATATAATGTATATATATTTCCCCCTTTCTCTGCAGAAGGGACAATAAGGCCGTGTGAAACAATAAGAAATGAGATTTTTTAGATGGAAAAATCGCAGCCTTTGATGTGCAGACTATGTCGACGTTGTTAGCAACATTAAAAATAAAAAACAACTTTATTGCTTTCTGAAACAATTTACATGCATTGAGTATACTTGGTAAATGAGTTTCAATGGTTTTTCAATAAATACCCTGTGCCAAAGCGGGAGGGGATGGAGGAGGTTTTCTGTCTGTAAGACTGCATGGGTAGAATATGTTTGGAATGCATGACTATGTCACTCAGTGTTTTATAATCTTCATACATGTATTTCGATTTGATTAGATCTATTTATAAAAGCACATACACCACCATCTTCTATACGTTGTATTCTGTTTTTAATGCTCACTGCACGTCATTGGGGTCATTTTGAAAGTAACTGAATTTAATCAGTTTAATTCCTATTCCTACGTCAATTATTACAGTTGACCGGTTTCTGTTTCGTATGACGAAAACGTACATTTTGTCAATCTGTTAATCAACATCTGGATAATATCCTCGTACAAATTGCATGATTTAGGCCTATGAGAAGATAGCTAAGATTACATGCTTTAATTCAACAATGTTACTGAAACTTTGAACAAATTCTGACCAAAAAAAAAAAAAAAACTTGAAGAAAGATATGAGCACATTTTTTCATTTCATAAATCATTGCCTACTTCCGTTAATTTTTCACAGATATGTAAGTTGATGTTTTAATTTTCCCCCTCTTCTGAATTATTCCTAAAGAAAAATTCGTCATTGAGGTCCATCATCATGAAGAGTGCAACTAAAATATGAATCAAGTCCAAAAAGAGATCTCCATAAGTGATTGATGAATCAGAAACGAAATGACTGTTTTTCACGATACAGAGATAATTCGTATCAAGGCATACAGAAACGCTCGTGCTCTTTTAAGTCTTGAGGATAATGATTCACAGAATTTGTATAGCGCCATATATCTCTCGGAGAAACAATCAAAATGAACAGACTCCTCCAAGAGAGTTATCAGTTGAATGCCTGGTGAAAATGTGAGTCTTGAGTGAGGATTTGAAGTGATCCAGTTTGTCAATATCAAGGATAAAAGATGGGAGGAAGTTCCATTGGCGAGGAGTGATAGAGGAAGATGCCCCGTCTCTATATCCCTTGAGATGTGTAATGGGCATTTGGAGAGTAAGACCAGATGGACGAAGGCCAGGGCAAGGCCGACGCCGCCATTTTAGGGAAGACAGGTATCGTGGGGCCTGACCATGAATGGCATAGCCTTTAAAAAGTGAGCAGTAGGATCTTGAAATCAATTCTGTTCTTGATGGGATGCCAATGCAGCTCAGCCAGGACAGGGGTGATGTGATCATACTCCTAGCTCGGACCAGTGAAGAAACGTGCCGCTGCATTCTGTACTGCTTGATGTCTTGAAGTCAGTTTTCCCGTCCGTCTCAATTGTTAGGCTCAACTAAGCCCCGATGACTAATTCTTGCACAACGCATGTGGGCATATCTTTGCAAGGGTCCGGGTCGAAATCCGTGAAGAAACCCAGAACGCTCACCAGCGGGAACATGATGAAGGCGCCGAGCATAGTCCCTATCGTGGTACAGCCACCGAACCACATCAGCAGCTTGCGGCTGTCCGTCTCGCCCCGCAGTATCCAGCCCACGGTGGCCCGGCAGTACGAGAAAAAGAGTCCTTGCAGAATCCAGGCCAGGATCTTATATCGATGGAAATGGATAGATGAAATATCGTAATAAGTACCATGGCTTTACAAGAATCCTGCAAAATTGTCATCTTATCTTATCTGTAATTTCTGGGACGTATCAATCTGGTCTAATAGGGAAATGTGACTAGTATAGTTCAGACAATAAAGACTTACCAATATAATCTAAGGCAAATATCTCAAAAAATTGCAGCAAAACAATCTTCAAATACAAGTAGGCCTCGAATCTGTTCTGGGCCCTGTTTCATAAAGCTGGTCGTAAAGTTACGAACAACTTACGAGCGAGTGGTGATCACTTCTGATGTGCTGTACTTATCAGAATTTCCATAATTCAGCACAAGAACTGATCACCAGTCGCTCGTAAGTCGTTCGTTACTTTACGAACAGCTTTATGAAACACCCCCCTGGACTACCACGTGACTTATATCAAATTGCACTTCTTAACTAAAATTGCAAAGGGAAGACTGGCTTTATTAATGAAGAGTATGCGTATATTATTATGATTCAGAATATGTCAAGTACGGACATAGCAGCTCATTTTGATAATTACTGAAATAAAAGAAAGTATTATATCGGGCACACAATGAACGAAAAGGAGCTCTGATATGACGTATATATATAAAAGGTAAGTGACTGCATTGGCGCCATTTGGCGAGTTCCATTCAGGCCGCACGAATACCTAATATCAGAGCAATTCAAAGTTTGGAGATGCATGTGTTGCTGACATAAAATTTAACGTACTCCGTTCAATGAGAAAGCATTATTTTTTTTCTCTGGAAGGGCTCTCTTGTTTTCAAACATTCAACTTCTGGTAAGTTCCTGTCTTGTTTTTAACATAACAAGTGTAACAGCACAATACAAATTTGATGGACACGTATAATTATGGCTTGTGACTCCAGACTGGAGTTCTTCCGTGGAGGTTTGGTTGCTTAGAATAAGTGAAAACTTTCGGTGTCTTGCGTAACTTTAGTGAGAATTACCCAACCTTGAACAATTGGAATACATTCATTACAAGTTACACACTCGTGTAAAACTGAATCTTAATGGTACATTAGAGTTTTAAGACCCTATCTCTTTGCGTATATCACTTGTTACACCTGATGCCGAAACAACTCATTCTTTAGGTCTACTTTCTTTCGTGGTTTAACGAAAATGCTTCCATGACTCATAATAACAATAATGATGATGATGATGATGATGATGATGATGATAATACTAGTAATAATAATAATAATAATAATAATAATAATAATAATGATAATGATGATGATGATGATAATACTAGTAATAATAATAATAATCCAATAATGATAATAATAATAATAATAATAATAATAATAATAATAATAATAATAATAATGATAATAAGGTCTTATTAACCCGGGATAGCCTCTTCAGTGTTGCCACTGCTCTACCACAGGGCCCTGCTATTATTATTACCCTAGCGTTGCCAGGTACCCATTTATACACCCTGGGCGAGAGGGACATGGGTGGGTATACATCTTGTCCAAGGACGTAAGCACTCGGCGGGATTCGAACTCGGGTACCCCGAACGGTAGTCTGGAGTCTTATCCACTTTGCCACAGCAACCCCACAATGACTCATGAATGACGTTACAAAGTTATGAAGCTTATGTCATAATTCTGATATTCCTCCACCAAGAGGAACAGGAGTTTGTTTCCTTTATTTTTTTTTTTTCTGTCTGAGAAGATGGCTGGATAGCCCATATTTGACTTAAGAGCATGAGTTGGGTTTTGCTCAACGTGTTGAATCCTTCGCGTGCATGCCATTGATAAGGCACAAAGCGTCTGAAACTATTGAAGGGCTAAAAAGTAAGCATCTTTTCCCTTATCTCTTTACATCGGTTTTTCAGTAGAGGGCAATGACGCGTATCCGTTTCACCACTACATGTAATATGATAAATACCCCTGAATTTTTACAATGGTAATACAAAATACCTATTAACAGCTTAAATAGGCTGTAAGCTTTGTTCCACTGGAAAGGATATAAAAACAGAATAAGGAGAGGGCAGGATTTGTGTTGCGGATAAAGGAATTAAGTCCTTGTCACGTGGATGTCACCTGATCGCGCCATCGATGAGGGTATCGCCAATACGTAGGTGCCGTGCGCAGAGCAGCGTTTTAGATGCATTATGGGATAGCTCATGGGACAAACTTGCCCCGGTTTTGGCTGCACATGCACTTACATCACGCTCTGCCTTAAAAAAGAGGTATTTTTCGTTGAAGGTTGAAGATTTCTTCGCTTTCCATCATGTGACCAGCACATTGAAGCCTTGCAGTAGTGAACCATGACTCTAGTGACCGCAAATCAGTAAAGCTTAGACACTTTCAACTCTTTTAAGGTGAATTATAGCCAATAAAAAAGGGCTAACAACGGAAAAGCAGACAAAGAACTCCATTGAATCGTATGGGAACTGCGACTCGCGTGAGACAACCGGAAGCGAACAAGGGACCGAGGAATCCCACAGTGCACCTGTGACAGAGCTCTTAAGCGTGCGCAGGATTTTTCACGTCATTGGCGATAGTGCTTGTACTGAAAGGATGCGTAGGCCTATAGCGTGGCCTGGCGTTGACTTGAATCCCATGCCAGTACAACACGATTGTATTCGTCTGTATAACCCTCCCCCCCCCCCCCCCCCCACACACACACACACAAACACAAACAGACTGGTTTTGCCGAAAGGGTGCGTTTGGAGTGTGCCTTCTTTCAAACACCTTTTCTTGTTAATTACAGCAATAATAATAATAATACTGATAATAATAATAATAAAAATAATAATAGTAATTATAAAATGATAATCACTTTTACAAGAAGAAAAGAAGAAGGAAGAAAATGAGAACGAGAAGAGGGGAGAAAAAGAAGAAAATAGAATATGAGGAACAAGAACATGAAGTAGACACTAGAATAGGTAGGAGAAAGAGGAAGAAGCATGCAGAAGGAGAAAAGATTATCCGTTTATTTAATCATTCATTATTACGAATAGTTTGAGTTGCTGAAACACAATTATAAATTTCTTTTCACTCTTGTAAGCATGTACAGGGATGAGAAATTTTTGGTTGATATGGGGCTTCAAGTTTCCAACTTTTTCTGAGATAATGAGAAACCTCTTATGAAATGTGAAAGAGCATCCAATTCATTCTAAAGGCCACCGCACACTACACGATCCGACTGGTCTTAAAGTCTTAAGCCAAGCTGAGTCTTAAGACCAGTCGTACGACCGGACACCGCACACTGTACGACCCGACTGTAAAGCGCGCGCAGTGCGCACTGCGTGCGTTTGCATTTTGCTGCATTGTGAATGGCTGAAAGCTCACGACTGGTCGTAGAGATTCAACATGTCAAATCTCTACGACTGGCGCTAAGACCCAGTCGTACGACTAGAAAATGGCAAGACTGTGACGTCACACTTCTAGTCTTAAGGCCTTAAGACCGGTGAATCGGGGCAAAATCGTGTAGTGTGCGGCGGGCTTAAGAGGAATTAAAAGTATAATTCATAGAAATTGGTTTCGAAATGGCAGAAATGATATCCAAGAACAAAGAGGTCCTAATAAAAAGTAGGAAAAACCTTTTACTACGACCACTTTGTTTTACTTTGTTTTTGGATATCTCAGCTATATCAAAGCCGATTTTCATCAAATAAACTTTGCATTCCTCTTAAAATTGTATGCTCTTTATATATTTCATACGCGGTTTCTCATTGGTTTTTTCATTTAAACCAAATCTATGCCATCAATAATTGATCTGCAAAATTCACACAGAGTATCTATGGGAAGTCAAACACAGAAAAACACAGACACGGACACACACATTATCATTATACACACACAAAGGCGCAGTCATACATACAAACATAATGTTACCTGTCGCACACAAACACAAAGGACCAGGGACCTATGTGAAATGACACGATGACATACTCAAACATACACGCCCCTCCACCTCAATATACTTAGTACGCCATTCTTGGGACTTATCCTAAGGGAGAAACCCGCCTTCGCGCGTTTTTAAAGCAACAGCCTTTCGCCAAAACGGGGAACATTGAACTTAATATGGTACATGGATTCCACCGTTCCAGTCAACGCGACGCCACGCTACCCGTGCATCCTTTCTTGTAAAGCCATAAACATAATTGAAGGGGTCATGCACTATCAGCATTTTTTGTTGTTGTTGTTGTTGTTTCTCTTTACAAAGATTCTTGAATGGAGGGCAATGACCGGTACGTCGACTGTTTGGCCAGTATATTTGAATGATGTTTTACGATGGTGCTGTCAAATACTTGATTAGTGGTACATTAGTAGACAGCAAACTCTGTCACATCGGGAAAGATATTACAAGGCAAGTGCCAAATTGTGTCTCGCCCATTGGCGTAGAAGAAATCAATGTTTTTCTAACTCCCGGAAGTTCATTGACCCTCCTATGACCTTTGACCTTTTGGTGACCTTCAACTCCCTAAGGGCCATTTACCATCCAAGTTTGGTCACAAACGGACAAAGGGATCAAAAGTTATGAGCCATAATCGAAACGCGCCGTAAAAGCTTAACATTGGGACCTAAAAGTTCGTTGACCCCTGTCTGTGACCTTTGACTTTGTAATGACCTTCAACTTTCCAAGGGACATCTACCATCCAAGTTTGGTCACAAACGGACAAGGGGATCAAAGGGGACACTGAAATATTATGAAGCTATAAGAAAAATGAAAATGTTGGGATTATCTCCGCGTTTCATTCTGGCTGAAGATGGGTGTGACTGTTAACGCCCTTCAAAGGTGTGGCTTTCGGCTACTCAACACTGGATCATTTCAAACAAAATTTGAAGACCTACTTATTTTGTTATCCCTATAATATGCCCTTCGACTTGTACTGTCGCTGCCTGGTAATGCATATATCTATCTCCTATGGCGACCAGGGATGACATCTTATAGCGCTTTGCATCCAGTGGAAAAGGCGCTCGAAAAATATATATTATTACTATCATTATTATTATTATTATTATTATTATTATTATTATTATTATTATTATTATTATTATTATCACTACTACTACTACTACTACTACTCGATCGTCTATACCCTAAAAATAACTCACTATTAGCCCTCTCCCTAGTGGATGATCCTGGAATGGAGGTGTAGGGCTGAGCGAGGCGGTCACCATGCAATAGGCGCCAGCCGCAAGTCCACCAGCCGAGGTCAGAGCGACTACCAGATAGTTTTTAGTTGGACGGATGGTCACCAGAAGGAACCCCAGAGGCACACTGATCTCTGCACAGGTTGTAACAAGGAGGTATATGTCCGCCCCGTATGCTCCTGCTGAGTAGCTTTGGATAGACGGAAGAACGCCGTACGTAGCCGCGCTTATCAACGTCAAGACGATGAAAAGAAACATGTAGCCAGCTGAGCAACACGGAGTCGTAGCACCGGAATCAGTGAGTTGTGTAGCACCATCAGTTGACGAACTGCATTCCCGATCTACGTCGATGTGATCAACAGAGGTTTCGCGGGATCCATCGACTGTATTCCCATCAAGTGGTACTGGGTGGAGATCAGGAGCAGGATCCAAGGAGTTGTATGTGTGAATTCCGTTAGGAAGAGCGGTTCCCGAGTTGTTATCTTGACCTCCGTTCTGAAGATCTTCGTCATTAATAGCGGAGTCATGCTCCTCAGATCTTGGCGTAAGTAACGGGGCCTTTTCTTCATCATCATCATCATCGCTTGCTTTGTCATGGTTACCAAAACCGCAATAACAACAGCACTGCCCGTTTTGTGACTCAGTTGAGTCAAACCTCGTGTTTGAGTGATCAGTCGCATCATACTGGCTCTGAAGGAAAGGGAGCCAGCGCAATAGGCAAAAAGACAATGTGCTTAGTGCGAAAAGTACAAATATGAAGGTGAAGTATATCTGCGGTGAAAAGCGCTCGTTTCGATCGCCGCCCACTATCCACTGTGTGCAGTTTTCAACGACAGTCGTGTTGGTTTGAGGGTAGAACGTGGTGTTGATGTACGTATAGTTGGCTTTGCAGTTGCCGTATCCCCCAGACCCTTGAATCAGAACGACGAAGCTTGGGATTACAGAACTCAGTCCCTCGCCAATGAAGTACCAATTTAGATATTTCGATTTCAGCCATGATACGAACGGTATGAAGGTGAGATTCGAAGTACTATCCACCAGAGACATGAAAAATGTTAACACCAAGAAAGCGGTGGAGTGATCTGAGCTGTCCAAAGGCCAAAAAGAAGTGGCGTTCCAGAAGAAGATCAGAAGAAAACTCGCGGTGGCGCCGAGAGCAAGAATGACGTAAATGGTGTGGATTTCGAGACGACAGTGCCTGGGTGTCAAGTACTGCAGGCCCACGAATATCAGCGGACCTATCGCCGCTGCTTGTGTGATGACGATGACGTAGGAGCCGGTTTTGTATCCTTCAGGAAAACCGAGGTTGGTCAAGAGAGGCAGTTCTACCCATATGCCGCCGAGGGCTACCCACGTACTGGTCCCGAAAGTCATCACCAGCAGCGATGTGAGAGCCTCGAGGAGCCATCTGTCACAGGACATGTTGTTCTCTCTCGATCAGGAACACTGAACGTAGATGCACAGATGTGTATCGCGTACAAGTTGTTATCGAAACGAAGACCTCATGGACTTCCAATCAGGGAGAGAGAGATCAGATGACGGAACTTGCTAACGTCGTAACTCTCCATCTCGTACTGTTCACTCCACTCTATGCATTGCGATAGAATTACAGTTAGATTGGTATGGATACATGGTAGGGGTCAGGTTTCCTTATATGATTGACCGTGGTCCTCTTCTCCAGGGTTCACATCACGAGTTGGCTTTCTGCGTCGGAAGAAAGGGGAGGAGAAAGCCAAATGATAATGATAATAATAACACATATTCAATATGCGAGAAATATTCATACACATATAGCATTTCATGAAACAGATTCCACAGCCAGGCTATCTTCTTTTGTATGAAAGTCAGGATGTGCACGTGCTCGTGTTTTTGTCAAAGTAAAAACTTTTGCCAATAATTGGGTTCCAGGGTGCACACGCACTATGTGGGGAAAACATTCTCTGCAATAAACAAGCATTCTCGCGGGATCCACCTCCACACCAACTGGTTTAAAGGGATGGTATAAAGTATTGGTGGAGATGAGGATTGGGCTTTTTACATTATTTTTGCCAGATATCAAGAAAGCACTTGAGAAATAGTACAGAGCGTATCATTCTAAGAGGACTTCAAAGTTAATGTGATGACAATCGGTTTTGAATTGGCTGAGAAATTCAAAAACAAAGCAAAACAAAGTGATCGTAATAGGAGGTGGGTCCCACCTTTTATAAGGATTACTCTTGTTCTGGGTATCTCAGCCATTTCAAAATCAATTTTCAGCAAATACACGTTGAATTCCTCTTGGAATTACATATGCTTTCACATTTCACAAGAGGTTTTTCATTATCTCACCCAATAATGTTAGAAACCTTAAATCGGGTCTCAACAAAACTACACAATCCCTTGAAGTTTCAGTGACAGTAAGACTGAAAGTGAAACGCACGCGACAATAGTAATTGAGGAAGTTATGGATAGCAGAATGATCATGAGGAGGAAGCAGCGGAAACCTCAACGCGCTATGTCTCGATTGACTGGCACGCAAATTGTATTTAGAGGAAAGTTTGAAATTAATGGGGGGGGGGGGGGAGGAATTCATCCTGACAGGGTTTTATGGTAAATCATTTTTCTAATCACAGTAATGCTCACAAAATAAAGGTAATTCTTCATGCTGTGAAAACCCATGTCAATATCATTCTCTGATCTAGTTGGTGATTTTGAAGCAAGAAGATATTATTAGCATCTGCGTCTTTCATGATTAAGGGCATGCTTTAAGGCAATGGAAAAGTGACCATATCAGGTAACATCGCGTTCAGGACGCTCAATTTGTGCAAGCTTCTGAGGTATACTACTTCAAGATAATGGTATAGCATCACTGTCTGCAGCGCTGCAATACTAAACTCCTATGTGCTTGACTTCTCATTTACATCATAACACCAATAACTAGACAAATTTACACAGCATGAACTTATCAAACTTTGCACATTATTACGATGAAACATAATGATATACACTATTCTATAGAGGTAAAGGAGCAGGAACCATCTTCCAGCACCCGTATACCTCAGTGCGGGGATATGTTTGTTACGTCGACATGGAGATCTGCATGTTTGACAGTAAGCAGTGCCTCATGTCAACGTGGATGAAGTCACGATATTTCTACAGTATGTTCCCCCCCCCCCACACACACACACAAATACAATCGGATTTTCGAATTGATAAATACCAACATGATCAAACTGTCTAAATACTACTTCAGGGTCATAAAATTTGGTTAAGTGATCACAGAGAAATGTGGATCGTTAGGAGGTATAATGCCATGGGTCTGATTCTTCCAAGTGTAGCACATGGATGCTCTTTGATCTGCATGTGTGAACACATTGGGCAGAACTTGGAGAGAAGGGATTCCTGACATGTTCTACAAAACACCTCATTTTTCTGTGACCACTAAAGCAAATCGAATGGGGTTTTCTGTAAGATGTGGGTAATAAATTATATTTTCATTCCCTGAAATTTTGTGTGGATTGATTCACTATTCTTAAAGTAATCACTGCGGAGAGTCAAGTTGTTGTTGTTGTTGTTGTTGTTGTTTTTTTTTTTTTTTTTTTTTTGGGGGGGGGGCATACGGTATAGGTACAAACGCCCCCTGCTCATGCCTAGAGAATGGGAACAACTAACTATCTGGTAAGGGGACCTTCATAGAGGATGGGACAGACATGGGCAAAGGGCAGAGGGTGCAAAATATGAATCAATGTCCTCGTTCGAGCAGTACAGGAAAACTTAAATAAACGTACAATTGTGACTCCAAATTTCGACTGAATATATCCAGTGACTTAGCTCATCTTGTAACTAATGGAAGCTAATCCTAGAGCTTTGGAGCTGCACATTACAATAAATGCCCTGTCACCTAGCGTCACCTTTGTTCTTCAAGATGGAACTTTCAAAAGAAGTTCATCATTATTTTGGGCTCCACAGATTACGAGCATGAGAGTTGGTTCTGGAGGACAATCCCGCTATATGTCACTTTGACCAATATGTCACTTTGACCAGGGAGGTGCTAGAGAAGGAGAGACAACTACTGCTCTCCTTTGAAGTCATGCGCGGCACGCCGAGTAAGTTATGCGTTCAACTACAGGTGTTACCCATGTGGTTTGACAAAAGAGAGCATCAATAATCAGGACTAGCGCTCTCACATCTAGAAATACTTGCTCCTACTGCAATTCGCTCTCTCTTTCAATGTGATGGCAACAATGAATTTGTGTACCTTGAATTGGAGCAGCGAATCAAAATGAAGTGTAAAACTCACAATTTTAATAGAAAATAGTTTAAAAACACGCTGGAACATGCTTTAGCGGAGTACTTTATTTGAAAGATCAAGTTACATGCGGAAATGTGCGCATTATAGAAAAATATTAGGTCTTTAAGAGGGCTTAATTTTCATTTCATTTCGATTTGCGAATTACGAAGAAACTAGAAATACATGTTTATAATATTGAATTCTTTCCTAAACTATTCTAAATCAATTCGAGTATTTCATTTACAATTTTGCGGTGAAATAAAGCTTGTAATTCAACTAAAGGTGAAATGCGTTCTTTGTCTCCGAACTTCGTCTTACAACTAGAGCGGTGCCGAGCATGACTTCAAAGCGTAGTGGAATGCTAGACATCCCATTGTAACGCCTTGAACCAAACATGTGTTTGCATGAATTACGAAGAGTTGCCAGTCCATCTGTGTATCACCTCCCTGCTTTGACTGACCAATATGTCATTTTGACTTGGACCATTATGTCACTTTGACTGGGACCATTATGCCACTTTGACTTGGACCATTATGCCACTTTGACTTGGACCATTATGCCACTTTGACTTGGACCATTATGCCACTTTGACTTGGACCATTATGTCACTATGACTTTGACCAATATGTCACTTTGACTTGGACCAATATGTCATTTGACTTGGACCACATAATAGATTCACTTTGACTTGGACCATTATGTCACTTTGACTTGGACCATTATGCCACTTTGACTTGGACCATTATGCCACTTTGACTTGGACCATTATGTCACTATGACTTTGACCAATATGTCACTTTGACTTGGACCAATATGTCATTTGACTTGGACCATATATATTTCACTTTGACTTGGACCATTATGTTACTTTGACTTGGACCATTACGCCACTTTGACTTGGACCATTATGCCACTTTGACTTGGACCATTATGTCACTTTGACTTTGACCAATATGCCACTTTGACTTGGACCAATATGTCATTTTGACTTGGACCACTATGTCACTCTGACTTTGACCTATATGTCACTTTGACTTGGACCATGTCACTTTGACTTAGACCATATATATGCCACTTTGACTTGGACCATAATATTGTGACACTTTGATTTGGACCATTATGTCACTTTGACTTGGACCATATATGTCACTTTGACTTGGACCCTTATGTCACTTTGACTTGAACCATTATGTCACTTTAACTTGAACCATAATTATGTCACTTTGACTTGGACCATAATTGTGTCACTTTGACTTGGACCATATTGTGTCACTTTGACTTGGACCGCTATGTAACTTGGACTTGGACCGATGTAACTTGGACTTTTGTGAACAAAACATGCACAGAATTTGAAGGCATTACTTTACGTTCTACGATGCTGGCAAGCACTCTACCAACCAAAGTTGAATCTTTCTTTGCTGCGGAAACAGCGCAATTGCAGCATACGACACGTTGTAAGATATAAATGTTATGTGACTGAAAATTCAATTCCATCTCATGTCCGAGCTGACTTTAATGAATCTAAGCGAAATCAGACGAACAGACTTGTAGAAGTTTCAACACATTCGGACGATAAAGAAGGAAGAATCGGCAGTCATTATGTCTTCTCTTTCACCAAAATACATCCAACAAACTGGACTATTCAATGATGTCATCACATCCCACCTCTCCATTTGGTTTACACACTGAATTTTCTGTTGAAACTGTGGTTTTTGGTCGACATATCATAGCAACGGCAAAATCTTTCTCTCTAAACCCATCGTTGCTAGAGGTTACTGCAAGACCATGTGGGATACTTTCCGATGAGACTGATCTGTGTGCAGTTCAATGGGGGACTATCACAAGTTTATACTGTATATACAGGTGACATTGCCTCTGCCACTTACGATTGCATATTTTTCATACAATATGATGGTGTATGATTAAGTATGATTATGTGATAATAATGATTGCTTATGTAAATAATTGCGTTTATAAGTATAATTGGGCATATGATTGCGACTAACATCACTGACTTGTGGGAAAAAATGTGAAAACTTTGAAATTTCTAACATTTCTTGTCAAAAGCATTATGAGCTATACCTGCACTGTTTTTATTTGAGTGATTGATGATGATCAGCGAAACTTGTGCATTCCCGAATCTCTGGAATGAATTGAAACGGTGCTTTCCTTGATCATCTTAAATGTTACCTATTGGTTTTTGGTTGCTTTTTTTCTCAGTATTTTACATGTAGGCCTACTCTAATCATTTACTTCCTTTCTGTAGACTCTTATCTTTCTTTGTATCCGTTTTACGATATTCCGCAATTCAATTCTTCAATTCTATTCAACTCCAGCTTCACATGACATGGGTACTATTTTTAAATATGTTGAGCGTGACGCCAGTTCAGAAATTCATTGTATTAAAGGGGATGGCTATAACTGATCAGTGGGAATCAGTGGGAATGCTGGGGGATGATTGTTCCAATCATTGTGGGATTCATTTGAGTACATTATATATCTATTGTTGTGTGAAAATTATTTGCTTCAGAATGGTCTCATATTCAAGTAATGTGTAGTATGATGTTTCCAAGTAAGCATGCCTGTACAGTGACGGGGCGATCGTTAACATTACTTGAAAGTGAGACCATTCTGAAGCAAATAATTTTCACACAACAATAGATATAATGTACTCTTAAATGAATCCCAGTGATCAGTTACTAGCCATCCCCTTTAAACAGACAAAAACGGATTGAGTATTCACGTCTGTGTGTGTTTATTTGTTTTTTCTATCATACTCCATGCATTACCATCGTGAATGTCATAGTGTGCGGCAGTGAAAAGAATAACGGTTCATGGAACTTTAAAGTTATAAGTTCAATCAACAAAAAAAAAAAGAAAGAAAGAAAGAAAGAAAGAGAAAAACCCTAAAAGCGACATCAACTGTGACCCGCGTGGTTTCATCCGGAACAACGTTAGACGCTGTGCATGCATGCTTCGTGATCTGGCTTGCCTACCCTGGCGAGACCGGTGGCTCAAACCCATAAAGTATTGTGGCACCTCGAATTGTGGCACCTCGAAACAATTAAACTTCTACCTGCATAGAAAATTATCAGTCTTCGTATCTGAATGACGACAAAATGTCAAGTGAAGCATTAAAGGACACTGTAAAACTAAAGAACTGGTGGTCTTTGTCTCCGTATACGTCAGCTGGATCGTGTATACATCATGCATGGATCATCGGAGTTATATAGCTATGCTTGACTTTGGGCTTCACTCTGTGATGCACGCATGCATGTCTTTAGGTTTGTGACAGTAATTGTAAGTACCTATTTCATCTAATTTTTGTCTATATTATGTGGGTTTCTGGGTATACGTGCGTGTGCGTATGCGTGTGTATGAGGCGACAGGTTGACTGGAAGGGAGGGGGTACAAGCAAGCAAAAAAAAAGTCAACGTAATAGTCTTGCGAAATGATAGTTGGAAAAAAATCAAATTTTCATTCATGTTCATTGGGAAATTTGATATAAAGTTGATCACACAGAAAGTGATTTAAATGATATCGTTGGGTTCAAACTCAAGATTCACTGTTTAATGAAATTGCGAGGATATTTTGCGACCAGAGATATACAAGCATTAGTGTAGCAAGGCATTGTTCTGAATGACAGCAGCACTGAGATAAACGCAGCTGCTCAGTGAAAATTTGTAACGAAAGAAGAGTTAGTCGCAAAACGAGCTAACTCCATTCTTGTAAAGTTGAGTTATTGCCATTAACTTTGCTAAATAAACAACGAATATAAAAATTGCATACTTTTAATCATAACTTCAAATATATATTCCTGATCACAGGAAAGGAGATATTCCACTCTATTTGGTGATGGATTTCCTTTAAAATATTATCTAACAAAATGGCGCTAAGCCCATTTTTGCGGCGAAACTCTTCTTCAAATTAATCTGGCTGACATGTCATTCAAGATGAAACTTACTTGCATGAGACGTACTTGAGACTGCTGGGGCATTATAATCATTAATTGTCTCTTCATACTTAAGAACGTGAAATCTTTCATGCGGGGTTAATATGAAACTCTTATATAGACGGGGGTAGTGAGCCATCTATAGGACTAAATTATTTCGTTAATTCGAAAATAAAAAGAAGCTGCGTCCCAACGAACCTTCGAATTACGATATTTGTTTATTTTGTTTTCGGATTTACGAATCTTCGGAATAAAGACTGTTACCTATACAAAAGTTTTCCCAGAGACGATAACACCGTCTTGAGGTTTTTAGGAATAAAGTTGGACTTTCCTCCCCTTCATTATACCTCCTCTTGGGGGAAAATACTTCATATTATTCACTCTCTGGAATAACGTAAACCGGTTTCCAATTATAGGGCGCCATCTTGTGAGGAGAAGCAAACAATATTTTGAAGAGTTTTATCGCAAAACGAGCTAAATCCATTCTTGTTGAATAAGTTGAGATATTTGTGATTAGACCTGCTAAACAACAACGAAAATAATAAGAAAATAGGGGATTTTTATTCATAACTTTTAGAATATTCCTTGATATGCCACAAATAAGGTATTACTGGAAAGTATTTCTGATGATGGACTTGAAATGTTAAAAAATGGCGCTTAGCTCATTTTGCGATAAAATCCTTCATTTGCATACGGCTGTCATGTTTTCCATTTTTCAGTCTGAACAGTAACAAGATGAGAAAATGAGAGATCTCGCATGGCTTCCTGATCTCTTTCGTAAAACAATCCTAAAACGCCAACGCGCTTTACAAAACACTGATTTGAATGCACAACTTTTAAAATCCATGCCCAGACATGAAATGTAACACAAATGTTCTTACATCCGAATTAACCATAATTTGAAAGCACTAAACATGAATCGTTTAACTAATAATTATGTCGCTCTACCACATTAAACAGACGAATTTGAATGCACATAGAGAGAAAATGGATGATAATTTTAACTAAATTGGCCGGGAAAATCTATTCAAACAGATAAACATGATATGAATGATGATGATGATAATGATAATAAAATAACAACATACATAATAATGACTACTACTACTTCTACTACTACTACTACTACTACTACTATTACTACTACTACTACTAATAATAATAATGGTAATGATAACAATGATAATAATGACAATTCACGAGCACAAACTTCTGTTTTTGTTGACAACATTGTACACTACACACACTACATACCCTGAACCACTCTTTGAGAACCTCCTCCAGTTTGCAACTGATTGACAAATTGCCCTACATCGACGTAAATAAGCACTGAATTGATCAGTGTTTTTTAGTAGTAGCCATGATAAAAAATCATGGGCGTACATACTCGAGCAGGATTCTCCTGATCACCGGACAGGCGTCATCTCCACTAGACCACCGAGCTTTCGCCCGACAGCAAGTGTTGGTTCTAATCCTTATAGCATGCAGCGGGTACTGCTTTTGTTATTCAAATTTATGAAGTTCTTCCGTCGTGATGTTTTCATTGCAACTGATTGACAAATTGCCCTACATCGACGTAAACAAGCACTGAATTGATCAGTGTTTTTTAGTAGTAGCCATGATAAAAAAATCATGGGCGTACATACTCGAGCAGGATTCTCCTGATCACCGGACAGGCGTCATATCCACTAGACCACCGAGCTTTCGCCCGACAGCAAGTGTTGGTTCTAATCCTTATAGCATGCAGCGGGTACTGCTTTTGTTATTCAGGAGGTGATCAGGAGGTCGTGGGTTCGAATCCTGCACTGAATTGATCAGTGTTTTTTAGTAGTAGCCATGATAAAAAATCATGGGCGTACATACTCGAGCAGGATTCGAACCCACGACCTCCTGATCACCTCCTGAATAACAAAAGCAGTACCCGCTGCATGCTATAAGGATTAGAACCAACACTTGCTGTCGGGCGAAAGCTCGGTGGTCTAGTGGAGATGACGCCTGTCCGGTGATCAGGAGGTCGTGGGTTCGAATCCTGCTCGAGTATGTACGCCCATGATTTTTTATCATGGCTACTACTAAAAAACACTGATCAATTCAGTGCTTATTTACGTCGATGTAGGGCAATTTGTCAATCAGTTGCAATGAAAACATCACGACGGAAGAACTTCATAAATTTGAATAACAAATTGTGGATTCGAATCCTGCTCGAGTATGTACGCCCATGATTTTTTATCATGGCTACTACTAAAAAACACTGATCAATTCAGTGCTTATTTACGTCGATGTAGGGCAATTTGTCAATCAGTTGCAATGAAAACATCACGACGGAAGAACTTCATAAACTCCTCCAGTTTGCTTTTGTATCTGTTATTTATGATTTGTATGTGATAATGTATGTCCATTTATATAGTAGCTCTTACGATATCTGAATATTTAAACTTTTTTTCACATTGTCATACACGGAATAATGTAACCATGTTACTAGATTATAGTCTCTATGCTACTACCCAGAGTGCCTCCAGGCGCAAGAATGATTTTGCACATGAATGCACTCGCAGCAGGCACAGCTGACGGGTGATACAAAACCGGCAAACCCTATTACATTTATAGTATATAATAGTCATGATTTTTTTTCTTCTGAAACTTGACACAATGAGGTCCGCAGTGCTGATAACGGCATATGCCTTACAGTCCCCCCTCCTCCCCTCGCTTCGACGGGAAAGGAAGGGAGGAAACCCTCTGAGATAATAGTGGATTTTGTTGTGCCTCTTTCAACTACATTTTCTTTTCTTTTTTCTTAAGAGCTACAAGTATGTTTGTGCGCGTGTGTGTGTGTGGGGGGGGGGGGGGGAAGGGGTGCAGTTCTCAGTACCCACCCCTCCCCCCCCCCCCCCCATCCTTCATGCAAAGCATGTAAACACTTCGCAGTTCAATCCTTTTCAAATTCAACAATCGCTCCTTCAAGCACAGCTTGTTCCAACGCATTCATACAAGCACCGGTATACACAAAACGCATCGGCCCGTGAATTTTGGGAGTACACATTGTCGTATATCGTTATTGAGCGGGATGAGTACACGCTTTATGATATCACGATTTAATATACACATGGCCATATTGGAGGGATATTCCACTAAGGCTATTAAAAAAGCAAGAAAATTGGTCTTTTATAACTCAGCCACATATTATGATAAAGAGGTATGTGTCGTATTTCAAAGGTATAAACGGATTTTACTTTGCATACCGTCTCTTGGTGCTTTCGAAAGAAAACATAAATGAATCGCTTTATATATTTCAATGCCCCATTATCTTTATAGGCCTACAGCTACATCAGGATGAGCTTCCGGGATTTATTCCGTAGATCAGTTTATTGTCCAAAGTACCTTTCATCGACAAAATATCCCCCCCCCCCGAAAAAAACACACACACACACAAACAAACAACAACAACAAACAACAATCCACGAACTTTCAAAAGCACAAGTGGAAGAACCATGTGCAGAAACATAAACAAAGAGGGACATGGTTTCTGCAGCACAACACGCAAAACTCCATGAACTGCTGAGTCAGTTTGGGTCGTCTCCTTCAATGATAACGAGATTCAAAGGTAATGACGATGCACAAACTTCTGCACAGCCATAATACATTTTTCCATCTTGAGACCACTGCAGACATGGCAATTATGTTTATAAAACAACAGAGATACAATTGGTTTCACAGTACAGTTGTATACTGATATACTCACCATGCTCACACGCAATCATCAAGTTCGACACGGACCATGGCTCTTCAAAACGCTCATTCTCTTCACAGCTGTAAGTTTTTGTCTCACCTCCCTGGTTCTGTCCAGTGAGACCGGCGCTCGCAACACAAACCTGTGCGGGCGCTAACATTGGTATGCTGAACAGTCACGTTTCAACTCGAGACAATGATTATTACGTAACTGAATCAATTCCCGGACAAGAAGCCTGCAACAAACATTAGTCGTGAAGCCAGGGCGACGTGTTCTTCCGTTCTTTTTTTCCGTTCTTTGCATTAGTGAATACATGTTTGTACTACTGCATATATAATGCTTGTATTAACCTGTGTGGACCCCTCTGAAAGCCATGTGGGTGTTCCACCCCATGAGTAGGAAAAAAAATGAGTTGAATTGAATGCTCCTGTACCACTAACCGCAAACCGCAAACCGCAAACCGGTTGGGGAACTTATTTCCTACAATATTGACATTGTCCTTTAGTTCTCTACACCTGAACATCCATGGACATCGATGTCATGCACCACCTCCTGAGAGAGCAAACATTTTCCATGGGACATCCATTTGATCGACCTTGTTCTACAAATACATGTACTGCATATCTTACAAACTTGATCATGTCTGACGTAAAACAAGTTAATGATATTCAATTACACACCGACAGAAACATCCACGATTCAGTACGTATACATTACGAATCAATCACTTCCTTGATAATAATACATGCCTGTCTCGCCGTGTACAATCAAAGGATCGCCGCAGACGGCATGTGTGACTATCCTCGCACACAGCATGGGTGTTGAATCAATATATCGTTTTCAGACTGCCATCACACAGACTTTCCCCTTCACATACGCGACGAACGATAACAACATAATTACAGGCTGTCGTAGACTGAAACAAGATTTTATTTTTCTTCTTCTTCCGGCTTTTGAATAATGGTTTTCAACTACTATTAAAAGATCTGTTACAAGACTTACGAGTTCTATTAAAAGGTGGGACCCACCTTTTATTAGAATCATTTTGTTTTACTTTGTATTTGGATATCTCAGCCATTTCAAAACCAATTTTCATCAAATAAACTTTGAATTCCTCTTGGAATTATATGCTCTTTAATATTTCATAAAATGGTTCATAAGTATCTCACAAAAATTAAGAACTGAATCCCCACCTCAACCATTACTATACCTCCCCTTTAAAGACCATGATGAAAAAAAAAAAATCATTCTTAATTTCATCTATATTTGCCCTTTAGCTGAAATAAAAAAGTCGCACGCATTCGTAACTTCTTAGGTAGAAAGATTCTAGAGAAACTAATACATTGTACATGCATTTTGTTTCAGCTATAAAATACATTCATGTAAATGGCATCCCTGAGAGTGAGAGAGAGAGAGAGAAAGAGGGGGGGGGGGGGAATAGAGAGATAGGAAAACCGCAGATGGTCAAAAACAGTGCTGCTAGAATGGTGGAAAGGGTGGGGTCCATTTATTTTACCTAGTCTGAAGCGCCTGCACTGGACACAATTCCCTGTAGCTATTCCCAGAATATTGTGTATAAAATTGTTCTTCTGAATAATTATGTCATGGACTATAGTAATCAATAAATCCCCTTCCTATTCAAAGGACACCATTACTCCATACACACTTCACCGACAAAAATAAAAACCTTCGCTCTTCTTATAAGCATTAATTACTTGTTTACCAGTTTATGGGGATAGTTCTTTTACTGTTCTAGGACCCATTTGGGGAAATTCTACTGTAGGTCACCGGCCAAACAAACTTTGATCTGAGACAGACAATGTACCTTGCGAATTGTGAAGTCTTTTGAAAACTTTTTCTGACATTTAAGAAGTCTTGATAAGGCGCTTACATAAAGAATCTTCTAGATTATTATGCTCCATATCAATGCAAATCATTACCATTATCATTATCATGATTGTAGTGCAAAAGAGTTTTTATCTCCTGATGCCCTTTACGGTACTAAGAAAATGCTATATTTCATGTGCGGCCTCATCACGTAGGCCTAAATTATTGATGATGAAAATGTCATTGTCTATACTTTTATGCATCAGGCGCACAAATATTATCAGAAGTTAGCTACACTCACTACGAGCATTTTTATGCGCTTTAGATAAAACACACCAAGCCCAGTTTTCGAAGCACCACGCCCAGTTCACAGGGACATCCCCTAAAAACGAAATTCTGTAAACTGTAGCCGATGAGGGCGACAACCCGCACACGGAATTAGACAGAATTATTACACGTGGAGTGCCGGTGTACCGTACCCGTCACCCGTGGTGGAAGTCGAGGAACGCGAGTGAGGCCACAATATTATTATTGAGGATATCCTATGTCTTTCTGGAGCAGTTTTATTGGTTAAATTGTGTTTGAGCATCCACAGTATTTCTCAAATATTCAATTCCTGCTTATTTCAACGGCAGGGATTCTGCAGCGTGGCATAAATGTGATACGACAACGGTACATGAACTGCTGCCACATGCAAACAGAATCCGACCAGCCGGCCACACACCACCACGCCCACGGCACGGCGACACCACGCGCCGCACCTCGGAGCTAGGCCCGGCCTGGCCCAGAAATAGCACAACATTAATGCTGACATAAAAGACATAAAAGACATAAAATGGCTTCAACCGATCAGGAAAAGATGACACGAGTGAAGAATGCAATCGGAAGCATCCCGGATTTCCCTAAACCAGGCATTCTATTTAGGTAAGAATGACTGTACATCTGTCCACATTCTCACTGTACATAACCATGATATTTAAACATAAGATTAATATCAAGATTTAAGAACGTTCAGCACACAGCACAGCATGCATCGCTACAAAACTATTTAATCACTAATAATTTACAGCCTCCCTACTGGCTAAATGCTCTTCTTTTAATCTAGCACTAATTTGAATTAACAGTAATACATGTAAATTTATTACTAGAGTAGTGTAGACGTTGGGATTCTTTACAGTGAAGTGTAGAAAGAGAGGTGTACTGGTGTAGATTGTGAATGTGAACTGTACTACCAGGTCCTAACAATAATAACCGGGGGAGGGGGGCTGTGCTGTAACCAGTAACACTAACCATGCTTGCAGACGAATGTGTTGGGTTACTTGTGCGGTTACCAGATCCCTTGACCCCTTGACCCTTGACCCCTTGATCCCTTGACCGAAAGATCAGCCTGTATCAGGTCGTCGAGGATATGTTCCACGCAGACTGTGTCTGGCCTCTTTGAATCCCGAGGAGACAGATTTTTCTTTCTACCAGATCCCTTGCCAAGGACAATCTTGAGTCGATGTGGATGTGTTGTCAACGTTAGAATGACTGAGATTACGTATTAATGATAACTAGTACTACTAATAATTAGTGTATGGACCCTGGTCTCTCTAAATTCCATTTCTTGGCACTATAAAGGCACTTCCATATCCATGAAGATATCTTGAATATTAGCTAGCTCAAAGTTTATAGCTGATGTGTGCCCTACATATGCACTTAAGGGCACATGAGGGGTAATAGGTTAGTGAGAGGTGCATATGAAACTCTTTCCCACTTTGGTATTGTGCAAATGACAGTTCTATTTTGGTGGAAAAAACAGTTTTGGTAGTCTGTTCAAATTCTATGTATGCTTTCAATAATGTCATGGTATCGACATATTTAATGTCATCTCACAATTTTTTATATCTTTTCTTCTTTTTTTTGTCTCACAGGGACATATTTCCTGTCTTTCGTGACCCCGGCATTCTGAGCGACATGATTGACCTCCTGTCTGATCACGTCCAGCAAGTCTTGACCAAGAAAGTTGACGTTGTCATTGGTAGGTGAATCAAAATGCATAAAAGTGGAAAGGTATACGACGTACAACTCATACTTACTGTCAACCAGTTTTGTTTAAAATGACACCTGCCGGTCAGAGTTTGAAGTGAAATTTCTCTGTCCATTAGATGGTGCCGAGAACATTTAATTGCATTCAAACAAATTTGGTCAAGCAACAAAGGTCAAGTGGAAAGAGAGAGGAGTAGTATCATTTCACAAGAGAATTATTGCCAAATTTGCACATTGCATGTGATACATAATTCATTAGTGTTTCAGGAGGCAACATCTCTGCTAACATCTCTGGTCTTCCATGGGGTCCAGTTGGCTTTTAGGCAGGACCACTTCACCGGGTTAAAGATAATAAAAAGTTTTGGTACCTCAAAAGTGTCCTTGAATTTCCTTGTCTTAGTTTGTGTTTCAGGTTAAAGTACCTTTCATAACTAACACTGTGAGACTTACTCGCCCCAAAGTGCTCTCATGTCTTAGTAATCATGCAATTAACTGCGATCAGCAGCCCCATACGCATAGCGACCAGCAGTCCCATACGCATAGCGTAATCGGGCTTCGCATTGTAGCATTCAGGATCATGACAGATTTAGTATCGCAGGGTAAATGTCAACTTAAAATCCCATAAATTCTTCAATTTGAAGACCTACCAATTAACTTGAAGTATTGAAAACAGGCTTCGGGCAACGTTTGGTTCTGCCTATAGTCCCTTTCTGTTCGAATTGATGACTGAATGTGACTCGGTCGACAGGACCTTAGGAGAGCTACATACAGTACACTGAATACTACAGCCAGTGCATGCGAACGCATCACATGCACACAAATTTCAAATCCATGCGCTGGCCATGGTATCCAGTGTATGTAGCTCTCCCAAGGTCCTCTCGACCGAGTCACATTCAGTCATCAATTCGAACAGAAAGGGACTATTGGCAGAACCAAACGTTGTTTCGAAGCCTGTTTTCAATACTTCAACTTAATTGGTAAGTCTTCAAATCGAATTTTTTTTTTGGATTTTAAGTTGACATTTACCCGCGATACTAATTCTGTCATGATCCTGAATGCTACAATGCGAAGCCCCATTACGCTATGCGTATGGGGCTGCTGGTCGCAGTTAGCTATGCGTACAATGGGCTGCACGCTGCTGGTCGCAGTCAGTGGTTTCGTACAATATTTATTGACGCTGGTCAGCGTCGGCTCTGGTACGAAACCATTATTGCATGATTACTAAGACATGAGAGCATTTTGGGGCAAGTAATTCTCACAGACAACGTACTTTAACCTGAAACACAAACCAAGACAAGGAAATTCAGGGAAGCTTTTGAGGTACCAAAACTTTTTATTATCTTTAAACACCTTGCTCTGTGCGATGAATAAATATAGCCGGATCTTTAACATGCATGAGTTGTGACTCTCTCAAACATGGGACCTCCATCTTTATGTCCTATCCGAGGGACAGAGTGTTTTGCTTCTACCTAGAGGGGATGATATGATTACACACAACACTGCTCAGTGGGACCCAGGAATCGAACTGGGGTCCATTGGATAGTGAGACAGACGCGCTACTGGCAAAGCTAACTCACCGCCCATGAGCTGTGAAAAGACAGCTCTAGTCCTGTCCACTGTTATCAATTCAGTGAATCTTTTTGCAGGTTTGGAAGCCCGAGGATTCCTGTTTGGCCCACTGCTAGCCCAGCGCCTTGGCTGCAGCTTCGTTCCCGTGCGCAAGAAGGGCAAACTACCGGGTGAATGTATTCAGGTCTCGTACACCTTGGAATACGGCACGGTGAGTCCAAGCCAAGTGCAGGCCTCACTTCAAGTGCCATGAACCTGTATGAGGACAAGCTAATTTTGCTACAGGCATTTCTCATAGACACCTGCCTGAGTATGCTTGGAACTAGTCTTAAACGTGTTAATGATCACAAAATTCATTTACTTAATGAATTTTACTTTCTCATTTTGACTTGAGAAAACAATTACCACTTAAATTGGGAAAGATGAAAATTAGGAGCAATATTTTTCTATCTCCCTAATTTAGGGGAAGCTGACCATAAATAAAAATGAAAAAAGAGGAAAGAAAATGGAAACCCATTGGGATTAAAACCCAATACCTCTGGATTGCTGGACTGGTGCTGTTACTGACTGAGATATGGAAAGGCCATAGTGTGGTGTTCATCCCAGAAACCCCTAAGTTCTCAATGCACATGTGGTCAGAAGCTGACATAAACCTGACATAAACCCACATGATAGAAATCAACTTGGGGATAAATGTTAGGGATCACTGAAGTGATGTAAATTTTTGAACTACAGCTGTATATATGATAAATGCAAACAAAAGGAAAATAACTATTTTTGAATATATATGATACACTTATTATTTATATTCAAAAAGTTAAGGCTACTCTTCATTGATGCATAACATGTTTCTTTTCTTGCTTTGCCACCATGTCCCCTCTCCTCCTGGTAACCAGGATGTGTTTGAGATGCAGAAAGGCTCCATTCAACCAGGTCAGACTGTCATCATTGTCGACGATCTCATTGCCACAGGAGGTAAAACAATACTGCATAATGATTACAAATAACTATTATGTAATGGAGATGATCATTATACAGTAACAACTAATCCAAGACAAACACCTGTGCTGCCAAGACCCACTTTTCAGACTTTTTAGCATTTCAAGTTCACAGTTTAATTTCCTTCAGACTTTTTTTTTCATAAGTTTCAAACTTTTTCAGACTTTTTTCTGCAATTTCTCTCACACCCCTGAACTACTATTTGGAGTAATACTCCTGATAAATGTAAAATAAATGAATAGCAATAGTAATAGTAATAACAGATTGGTAGGTTGAGCCCTCCTGTGGATGTCAGAAGTGCAAGAAATTCACATACCAATACATGCACAAAGTGTATTCGCCTTGATGAAAATATTCCATCCCAAGTATAAAATCTCATGAGTGTGTATAAGGAGATTATGGAGTACTGAACTGAAACACCAAAAGCTTGTAGATAAAGTCCAGAGAGGGCTACACCAGTAGCAAGCCAGTAGGTGAATTGATTTATTTCTTTATTTTTATTTTTTTACAGTTTTGTACGTACAAGTTGGGTGTGACAGTAAAATGACTCTCTCAGGTTTCAGAAAAAAATGCATGCGTTACGCTTGCATTTCTCCAACGAATACTTCATATATATTCTGCTTCACATCCTGCTCTACCTTGCTCTTTTTCTTTTTTTTTTTTTGAACTTTCCATTTGGCACATGTGTTATACATGTGAAAATATCTTGGTCTACAGCGTGAAATGTTTTTAGGTATGATGTCTAGTCATTAATTGTCCTGGATATGTTTTGGAAAATACAGCATTGCAAGTCACAGTATTGAATTGTAATTCTGTGTTTTTTTTTTCCTCCTCTGGTCTGCTTCCAATCCCAGGAACAATGAAAGCAGCATGTGATCTGGTGAAGAAGATGGAAGGGGAAATCCTGGAATGCATCGTCGTGATTGAATTGGTAGACCTCAAAGGAAAGGAGAAGCTCACATATCCCTTCTTTACGCTCGTAGACTTTGAGGGAGAATGAGTAAAATTTACAATACACCTTTTTTTTTAAAATATCTTTTTCAATAAAATACTTAAAACTGATTCAGAATTCCTAAGTCGGCAGTTGGTCATTAAACCCCTTGACCTCAATAGGAAATGTCTGCCTAGTTTGCAGCCGCTGTAACAACTTCTATTTGTGGCAACGAATGTGGCATATTTCGTCACCGATAAATCGAACCGGCCGAGTGCGTGTTTGAGAACGTAAAATAAATACTCAAATTTGAGGTTCTGGTGTAATCTAGTGGTAGGTGTGGTCTATCTTCTAACAAAATTTTAGACCAAAATATTATATCAGTTCAGAGAGAGAGAGAAAGTGGCTTCACTGTTACGCAATTGACAATTAATTGATCACAGTGTAAAACTTCAATTGCTTTTTTTTTTTTTTTCCAAAAGTAACTTTTGTGCTCTCTATGAAAGGCTTGGCTACAGAAGGCTTGGCCAGTTTGATTTATTGTTGATGATTTAATCAGGATGAGTAGTGATCAATGACTTTCAGAAGTCAGATTATCCCCAGTTCATGTGACTGGCAATCATTTTGTGTAGAGATCAACAATCTTCTTAACCAACATAGCTGACCCATTACTCTAAGACAATGTTATTTATACTACTAGTATATGATCTAGTCCATCTATCATGTTCAGAAATTAGTGCAGTATATGAAGAGAGTGGAATGTACCAGATAATCTGCATTCCACTATGTGAGCTTATAAGTGTGATCATAAAAATTGCAATACTCTATAGCAAACCAGCCCAACTTGTATATTAATTTCCTTTTGAGGATTAATCGCATTTTACATTCCATCAGCTTTAGTGTGATATACCGTGCAGTTTGCGCATGCAAGTCAACTGTTGTCTTCCAGCACTTCAAATTTCAAGTTCCTACTTAAAGCTGTGTGCTGCCTCAGTTGTGCAAGCTGTCGATGGATTCCCTTATGTGCATCAGGTCAATGAACAGACAGCAATTTGGATAAACATGATCACCATAATTATTGCATATCAGTTCCTTGTTCTCCTACCCCCTCCCCCCTACTTCCGTGTGAGAACATCTGTGGGTTGTAGGCTAGTAAACCAGGAAACAGCTCATGATGATGAGATGATGACAATCTGCGTGCGATGGATCACAAAGACATTGAAGCTGTGTGTGGAGCCACATTTAACTAGCTTTTGGCTTGTTGGTGATGCTGCGAGAAATGGTGTCCTTGGAAAACGTTCCAATTCAGAAGGTATATGTAACTCTTAAAGCAGTTTGTATAACTCGTAATATTTCAGCAAATGATGACTTTACATGCGTGTGTGTGTGTGTGTGTGCATGTGTGAAGAACATAGAGAATATTGGAACGTTGGGGTTTGAAATTCAGTTTTTTGGAGGTCATAAGTCCTCCCTCAACTTTGTCCTGTGACTTAACCCTAGGCCGGGGGGGGGGGGGGCCTCCGAGGCCCCCCCCCCCCTCGACGTTCCGCGCGATGTATCGCAATCGCAAAAAGCTATCGCCGCGACGTTTCATGACTTTTTTCTTTCGAGTCTCCCGCATCTTTTGACACCAAATTTGCGACGCCCGGGCACGCGGTTCCGAAGTTACACATCAATATGTACATGCATGTCAGACCAAAAATTGCTCAAAAACGTTAATTCGTGTACAATTTCAATGCAAACTGTGCTTACTGGCAAAATTCATAAAAGCATGATTATTTTGGTGTTTTATCGATGAAAATCAATGAATAACATATTTTCTTGTTCGGAGCGATGTCGCGGACAAATTTCATCGAAGAAACAATGAAAAACATAAAGTCGAAAAAACAAAGAAATACATAAGAAATTCAAAAAAACAATAGAATACTTAAGAATTTTTTCTGATATCACAATTTTTTTTCATTACACTTGCTAAGGACACTAAAAAAAATATTTACAAAATAATTGTGCCTGTTTTGAGTTTTTTTTTTGTGATTTATACCAAATAGTCTGATTTTATGCATCATCATGCATAAATTAGCATAATTTAGCATAAATGATGATTTTTTTTTTAAAAATTAACTTCATGGTATTTTAGATTACATCATAGGCAATGTGTGTGCCAATTTTCGTCGCGATCGCGCGGTCGACGGCCGAGATCTGGAGGGGGGGCCTGGGAGGCCCCCCCCCCCCCCCCCCCCCCCCCCCCCCCCCCACCCGGCTCTATCAACTACCTAAATAGCCCGGCCTAGTTAGGGTTAACTTCCCTATATAGCGTTCCAAACCTTCTGGATGGATCAGTTTGTATGTTGCCCTCTAAGCCAGTCAGTGGTGGCTACATTAATGTGTTTTATAACCATATATTGTTTGGACTTTAGATTTAGGCAGTCAATACTTTGCTATCAAACATATGATTTTAACTTCTTCGGTTTTTACCAAATCGCCTTGTTAGGGTAACATAGCTGACATGCCACGGCACTAGTTCTTTTTGTTAATTTTCTCAAGCATCTAATTACAAGGAAGTGGTTTAATCTGTTGCTGTCTCTCTGCAACAAAGTGTGCACTTTATGTGCACTTTGAAATAAATTGAAATGAAGTACCATTCCACTCGATGTTCAAGGTGATGTCGGTAGCAAGGGAATTATTTTTAGACAGTTTCCCCTGTTTTCAAAGTGGTAAAAGTCTACATGACATTAGCACATTGGACAAAGCAATATTGTCATTGCCTTACTCTGATCTCATTGGTTGATACAGTAAAAAAAATCTCACAGAAATCATATTTTCGGTGACTTAAATAAAGGCACTGCATTTTAGGAGTTTCACATGTTTTAAAGGAAGCGGTGTGAGTCTAAACCACATTAGCACAGAAAAGACATTGATGCCATTCCCCAACACTGATCCCATTGGTCTGTACATCGAAAAATCTCACAGAAATGGTTGTGATTGTTAAATCAATAACAAACAAAAAATTAAAAAAATGAGTGAGTGATTTAGCAACTGCAAAGACCTACCCTTGGAAAGCGAGCAGAGCTAATTTATCTGCATTATTTCACACAAAATATGAAATTAATTTCTTTGTACTACCAATAAATTTTTTTTTGTGTGTGTGATTCATGTGCAGGTCAAAAGGACAATTATGAGGTGTTGATATCATCACCACACCTAATTTGCATACTGTGTTGTAATTATTATTATTTTTTTTATTATTATTATCATCATCGTCATTTATTTGGCATTTCAGCATAAGATACAGATAGAAGGTTATATTACATGATGTAAAGAATATGGTGATTCTACGTGCATACCGCTGGTTGCAAGAGGAGGAAAGGGCAAACTTGAATCATCGAGGCTCGAGGCCTTCCTACCCGACTAGTGCTTGCTATCAAACTGAAATTGACACTGTTGTTCTGTAACTGGGTCGGAGGGCCATGTTACTTGCTTTGATCAATGTGATTCAAATCTATTTATTAAAGATTACCAAAATATGGAATGGACAGTCATTGTGAGTGTTTGCCCATCTATCTGTTGCAGCTCGGTTTGCCCTCTGACTACATTTTTGAATGTGCCAAAATGAATGTTGTCAATCTGCCGTGATCCATCAGTATTATTCTGTTAATATCAAAACAAGATGCTTGCTTTTCAATAATTTCATCATTATTTTTTTTTTCGCTGTGCCTTACCAAAGTATAAAGGGGGAAGTATGATCACACTTTATTTTTGTACAGTAATTTTTACATTAGTTTTGTTACATTAATTTTAGCACTGTGGAATGGAGGTGTGCACAGCCTTTAGAGATGTTTGCTCTCATTATTATCAAGCTTCATTATTTTCATGTCATAATCTTATGTCATGATGATGGCAGTGTTCCACATGTTACAAGGCATGATGACATGGATTATGAGAGCCGATGTGGAATGGTGATCGGCATAAGGAGCTGGGAAGGAGAATGGTGGCAGTGATTTTAAAAGACTTTTTTGTTAGTATGAATTTGACATGTGTTTGTTTATACGTGTATTATTCACGTGCCAAAGGTGTAGGCCTAATGCTTTTAATGTTTCTGTAAAGCAGTAATGGCATTAGTCCTCGGGGAGCCAAATGGGACAAGTGGATGTATGACATCTTTATCAGGCCTGGAAAGGATACCATTGACCCTTGACCCATGTAGCCCCCACCCTAAAACAAACAAACAAACAAGCAAACAAACAAACAAACATTCCGCGGCTTCTGTTATTGAGCACTAAATATACCTGAATATAAGAACGGCCCAAAATTTGGCTGTCGTCTTTGGAGACCCCTGTCAAGGAAGGCAAAGATAATAATTGATTATTCTAACGGCTCTTTTACATTTCAGTTTGTATAGATAACATTCTCATGACTTAAATTATAAAGTTATAGGATGTCCTCTGGTATGTTTACATGTTTGTTTGTTTGTTTTTTCATTGTATGATTCTCTCCAGTGAACTTTGGTCTTTTTATGTAGGAAGGGTCCTATTAAGTTTGTTGGTCAGTAACCATGCTACGGGAGTATTGGATAATAGGACGCGAGAGGTATGAAAATTAATAGGAAACGATATCAGCGGAGCAACATGATTCCATGCGAACGGAGGATACGTTTTATTTCACAGGAGATGGCCCACCGTAAGAGGTGCAACAAAGCTGATCGTGCAAACAAGGGTGATACTGAAGCGTAAGCTATAGGCGATAGATGCGTTTGAAAACCAACGGATTATGTCAAAGATTATCCGTTGCGCCATGCCCACGTGTGGATCCATGGCTGATGTTACTTCTTGCGCTTTTTAGGGAGACTAAATTATGTATCATGTAACGGCAACACAATGCTGAAGAACATAATTTATTATTATTATTATATTAAATGGGTTAGTTATTGGCTAAACACAGTCACGTGATGGAGGCACATTGGTTATGTTCGCCCATGGGCAGAACATTTTTGTAATGTTCTCCCATGGGAAAACATTTTCACGTAACAAATGACAAACGAAAACAAACGATTGAACGATCATATTTTTCACACAATCGATAGGATAAATTTGCCTGTACATTTGACTAGCCCATATAATATAACAGATGATGACTTTTGTTGTCGGGAACATGTACCAAACGTTCCACCCTCAGGGTTTGCTATTTCGGGAGGCTAAGTCCCTCGACTTCGTCTCGGGACTTATAACCTCCCTCAGTAGCATTTCAAACCCTTCGGGTGGAACATTCGGTATGTTCCCTCCCCCGCCAGTCATCATCTATATAATAATGTAAAGTCAGACAGTAAAGAAAGCACTACCACGTAACACTGTTGTAATCTTTGAAATGTGCGATTCTCTGTGCCAAAGAAAAAAATAAACACAATGATATAAATGAAGAAGAAGCAAAAATTGTTCACACCGTGTTGAATACTAGTATTGAGACATCATGCGTAGAATGTTATTCCTATTTTGTAAACGGCGATCATGGTATACAAAAGAATCATTAAAGTAATTCAGTGTGTAACTGAACGGGAACTTATTTCTTGTGCTTGTGCGTTGTTTGATTATGAGCGAAGACGCCTGTACTCCAGAACCTTTGTGTGTTTGTGTGCCTATGGATATAGAGTACTGCTGCCCGTTACCACAATATCACAGTGCCGTTCTTCGTAAAGGCCCTTATAGGCCCATCTGGTATACAACATGTCATGTCAAGTTTTCTCTGCAAAGAGGTAATGAGTAGGAAATATGAAATAGACTCGTGATAGCATTGCTAGACACTTTCACTTTCACACATTGTAATAATCCATACAGTTGATAAACGTGATTAATCCATTTAGAGGGATTATTTTAGACAATGTTCACGATGTTGACCATCAGAATAGTCATTAAAAATACGGACGGGAAAATCTCTATTTTATATACACTGTGAGAGAGGACGTTACAATATATATTATTACAATCTGTATGTTTTATTATATTTGTCGGATAAATTTGCTCTCAACTTATCAGATGCAAGGATTTCAGTAGCTTATAACAGAAAAAAAATATCTGACTAAACGCTTCATGAAAGCCCCCCCCCCCCCCCACCCCGCTTCACTTGAACTTTGAACATACTATGTAGTGTATTATTCAGGTTAATCATAAGTTGAGGTTCATCAACAGTAATACGTTATCATATTGGTCGTCTCAATCGCTGATTGGAACATTCACAATTTTCTTTTCTTTGACCGCCACCCCTACTGATTTCTCTCAAGTGTCTAATACTTAAGCGTGCGTGCTTTTTTATGTCAGGTTGAGATAATTCCTAGCATTATTTCTGCTATGCGAATGATATCACACTTTCATAAGAAAAATGACAGAGAAGATAGTGGATATACATATATAGATAGATGGTATTGCGGATTGTGATATAAAGTAAATGCATTGCGAAAAGTGGTATACGATGCCAATTAAAAGCGTTCATAGCATAACCCGAAAAATATAATAAATTGAGCCATTTTGTATTCTAATCATATTTTAGAGGGTAGAATAGATCAAAACTTGTCACAGTTAGGATAAAAGCGAGCTTCGTAATGTTCAAACTGTCACTAAAAAGTGATAACAAAACAAAAACAAACGAACCCCCCCCAAAAAAAAAACACCCCAAAAAACAACCAAAAAATCAACGAAGATATTCACCTCACAGGATTATTCCGTGTTGTAGGAAGTCCCCGGGAGCTGCCCTGCCTGCCATTGGCCACATTCAAGATGGTAATGAAAATTTGCGGCTTTGCAAATTGCAGACGATCATAAAAAATTACGATATGGTGTTTAAAACATTTTTTTTTTCTATAAACTTTTCTATTTTAAACTCGTCCACACCAAAACTTGGAGTTTCCCGTTAGAATCCCTCGATCATAGTTTCGAAATAATGTACTAGTACAACGTACTTTGAATTTAAAGTGCACTCAACTTCCTCGTGTTAGGTATAGTCTTTGCTGCCGCAGCCTCTTTGAGTTTGTTTCACAATTTGTCAAAATTTGATAGTGCATGTTGCTAGAAATCGCAGTCTGAAGTGTGAGCTCCAATCACCTAGTTGTTGATGATGTATTTCATAATTGATTACGATAATGCTGACAACGGTACTTATAAAGATGTTTATGTGCGCACTATTGTGTGCATAACTGTACCTACATCAAAGCATGTGTGATTATATTTGAATGTTGTTTTTTGCTATACCAGTGGAAAACAAATACCTGTTTTCATATATCATATCATATCATATGGTATATCATTATATATCTATTATAGTTTTACGTATGTTGCCGCAGTGTCATTGATTTTGGCCGATTTATCCGTTTGCCATCCAATATTATAGTGCATGAGGCTGAATGCACTATAACAATATAAGCACCGACAAATTCTGAATTTGCCCCGAAGGCCAGTTATATTCAATGAGGCCGCAGGCCGAATTGAATATAATTGCCTGAGGGCAAATTCAGAATTTGGAGGTGCTTGGTACTTGTTATATAGTGCAATAAGACGTCATGCACTATGTGTTATATAAAATAGCATACATACCCAGTAGTCCCAGGCAAGATAAATTGGAAAAATACGAAAGCCTAGATCATTTAAGACTCTACACGTGTCTAGACAAGCAATAATACCAGTTTCTTTGAACCTGTGTAGACAAAATCCTGAAGATCCAAATTCAACTATAGAGTCTAGGGTCTACGTGGTTATCTAACGTTTTCTAGGCCCTACGATAGGTTATGTCAAGCGGGTAAGGGGCCCTGGCCTAACGTTTTCTACTAGATCCACGTCACTTACGAGCGACAGAGCTAACGTACAGTTAACACTTGACCCTATATACAATACAGTGTAGGTCTACCATGGATCTAACAGTAACACGTTAGACGCCCTACTTACTGCACTGTGGGTCCAGGACCAGGACTAGATGATGTTTTGTAGGATTAGGAATCTACTGGATTTAAACACAAGGCTCGTGCCAGGCGTCATTGAAGTCACCATTGCTGCACATGTAGATTCCGAGAGTATGTTGTAAATGTCGTAGTAAAAGTTCATAGCGTAGCGTGATCAAAGAGCGCTTAGCGTATACCGTACACACGCTGCCCATTTCCACGGCGCACTTCCGCGTAGAATGTACGGAGAAACCGGCACAAATCTTGGGTTGACTTGCTCAATATCCGTCGGATTGATTCCTTTTTCAGAACAATAGGAGTCCAAAATTCGTACGGCGTATTTGATGGCGTCCTTTGTGTCCTTATTATCTAAGATACTGTTTACATAGATTAGTCTCTGTAAAAGTAGCGAACCTATTCATTTCAGCTTCCATGTTTAAATCTACCGCTGAAAGTCTAGTCCCACACAGATAAGTTGCCGGCATAGCCAGCGAGAATTGAGAATAACGATAATATCGAGCAAGCATATCGCGGTTGTGGCGCAATCGCGTCGATAAGGTGCGGGATTTGTTTTGTTTTGTTTTGTTTTGTTTTGTTTTGTTTTGTTTTTTTTATACCATATATCGTGTATATATTGTATATTTCTGTACATTTTTTTTTTCATCAATCGCATTTCATTCTTATTTTTTTTGTTATAGTTGTTTTGTACACTTTTCAGAGTTATTTGCAATTATTATTTATTGATATTATAATGTGCTATATGTTTTTTATTGGACTCCGATACCCAGAGTTTGGGTTGTGAGTAAATAAACTTTCAACTAAACTTTCAACTTTCAACTAAGTACTCGATGATTAAAATTAGGGAGCAAAAACCGATATCAAATCGATAGTGGGTTATCGTTGGCAATCGTTATATTTTGCGTGCACTATAACTTTTGTCATGCACTGCCGGCCTGTATCATAAGTATGTATGCTATATATTATAAAATGGGTTCAAGAATGTAGCCAATAGGAAGCTCTGAAATGAGACACACCTCCTTCCTTTACTTCAGTACTATTGCACTGCCTGTAATCCTATGGTAGATTGCCGATCGTCTGTGCGCGCGGCGGCTCCTTTGATGAATTGCATGCATACGCGTACGCGCTGTCAATCCTGTAAACAACTTCTAGTTCGGGCTGCTGCCGGCCGGCCGGCCTGTCTTCCCTTGTGCATAACATATGTGGCGTACGTACGTATACTGTACTGTACTATGTACACTTTGTACAGTACAGTAGACCAAGCGTTATGGGACCGGACGCGTACATGGAGTCACTTTGAAGAGCAAATCCAACGATTTAGCAGGTTAATTCTCACGCCGTTTTCAGAGAGTGTTGTCTAGTAGGCCTATATGAGGAGTCTATATCAAGTCTTTAAGGTAAAGGGTGCATATTCTATGTAAAATAAGTAAGTTTTCATGCGGGTGTCCGGAAACCCAACCCCCATTATACTTATACTGTATGTGCGGGACTTCCGCGAGTGCGACGTGCGTAAAAGTTTGGGACGAACATCTTCGGACGTCTTGACCCACAAAGGTACGTGAAAAACGCTGAAAAATGATGTTAGTTTTCGAATTTTCGACCCATTTTATAAAACAAATGATGCACAGGATTATTTCGTGGCGTTAGTGTAGGCGTAGCTCACTCTCGGGTATTTACAATGTAGTGCAACATGCACTCGGCTTCGCCTCGTGCATGTTTCACAATTGTAAATACCCTCGAGTGCACTACGCCTACACTAACGCACTCTATCCTGTGCATCATTTGTATAATAACATATATATAGCTTAGAGATGGAGATGAGGGCACATCACCTCTCGTTACATACAGCACAAATCAGCGAAACTCGTAGAAACATGAATACAGCATGGTCTGCGACACCATGTAGGATCTTTAATGGCATTAATATTGTACATTTCAGCATTTGCTGGTTGTTCAAATTCAAATTCAAATTCAAACTTTATTTTCACTTTCTTTCTTCAACAGAATGTATAAGAAACAATATCATGAACTTGACATGTTGCTTTTACAGTGTCAAGCCTATTAGTATCGTTTGGTCGCTTTACGACGACGATTGTTTTTTTTTTTCCCTATGGCCATGATTGTGACCAAAACTGCTATATAACAATAAGATGACGCTTGACATGATGGTATCCGTGATATCACGTCTTTCGAGTATGAGCGATTTTATTTATTTATTTTATTTTTATTCTATTTATTTTATTTTATTATTATTTTTTTTTTGGGGGGGGGGGGGGGAACAGGGCCCCGTTGCTAGAAACTTTGCGTTTAAACGCAACTTGCAACTGATTGTCACTGGCCAATCAAAATCATTGTTGCATGCATGTCTTCTTAATAGGGCAGACCCTGAGCCAATCAGAATGGTTGTTTCAAAATTAGCAATTATTTGCAATTGATTGCAACTTTCTTGCAACGGGGCCCAGGTCAATTATTGGATGTTTCTTATTTCAAGTCTTTTTGTATATTATGTAGTGCATCTCTCACGAGCTTCGAAAAGGTTTTAATGTCTCCTATTACTCTATTGGCTTTGAAAAACTCCTTTGACAGAGCGTTCACTCTGACAAATAAATGACAATACTGCATCGTCAAGATACATAAACAACCTCCTCTTTATAGCCTTATATCATCATGTAAGATATAACTTAATATAACACAGTCCATGCGTAATCTCTTCTCGGTACACGAATTAAAAAAACGTGCTTTCATGGTGTTGTTGTTTTTGTTTTGTTTTGTTTTTTGCAATATCGTGAACGATGCAACAAAGGCAAATCTTATTGGAGAATGTAAAAAAAAATTGTTCATCTGACAGAAAGCGTGACAATGTCTTTGTGGTATCAATGTAAGTTTATCTAATATCGCTGAGTACAGTAATTTTTTTACAGTGTCAACTCTAAAAGTTAATTAATATTTTGTAGATGGTTCTAAATGTCATCACGTTATATGGAAGACATTGTATCTATCCAGCGTGTTTAGTTTCAAAATTTTCTTCTCTGTTCTATGGTATCTATCAGAGCGTGCAGTGAAGAAATCTTCACTGAACCACAGGTACACGCATAGTATAATAATCATCATTATGCGATTAATGATACTAATAATGATGATGATTATGATGGTGATAAAAAATATACGCTATACCTGGCATTGCCTTTGAAGCACTGAGGAGAACAATATATTGATTCTGTAACAAACATGACTAAATGCAAAATATTGTTGTTGGTCCTGTAATTTAGGATATTTCATGCCTGCCTATAATAATATGCGCCTGAAGGGTCAAGCCTACACAGCTTGCATGGCAATTTCATGCTCAAGGTATCACGGGCTCATTTTCTTACTCAATGTCAATTTGTTGATTTTTATAGTCAGTGCTTAATGTTCGCTTATTGTTTGTGATACTCTGATTTTGCATGAGTTATAGCTTTATCTTAAAGGGGCATTCCAGATGATTTTCATAATTTCACATCATGTAGTACATAATTCGATAGCTCCGTGTATAGGGCCTATTATTTGTGGAATTCGTTGCGGTCCTTGAGGAGAGAACAACTGGAAAAAGCAATGCTTTGAAAAACCTTAAATAAATTGCAGTAATAATGACATAATAGGAGGCTCACATATTTCAGAAATAATGCAACACTGTAATTCTATTACAATACAGCTTGCTTAACCACTTTACCTGTGTATAATCCATACATGTCGCCTTCTTTTGTTCTGCTTCCTTGAGCCCCAACTCATGCATTCTTATGGTGAGGTTGCCATGTCGCCGTCCGAGTTCATTGCAATTTGTTATAAATTTTGAAAACATACTTAGTCTTCATCTGAATCACAACATATTCTGAAAGTCTATACGCGGTTAGTCTGGCTTCCAGACCCTCTGCCCATACTATTTCGCTATCCATGATATTAACGCCCTCAACGTCGAAAACTAGTATAGTTTAAGTTGATTTTCTCGCGCCGCGGAGTCCAGTTGGCAAAGGGTCTGGAAACCAGACTAATACGCGGTATACTTGTTCAAATGTAAAAGTCTTAAAATCATCCGAAGGTCTCCTTTAATGAGCTCAGACAACAATTTTCGGTTTCAATCAAGGAAACGGTTTTTATGACTAATTTCGATGTTATCACGGTTTCGAATCTATTATAACGCCAATCTTTGATATCCTCACAAATAGTTTCCGGACGTCCAAGCAGTCTGAAAGACCAGTTTTATCTTTGATCCGAGAGGTCGATCTGACTTATATATATGTATGTACTTATAAGAATCCCCACCCAATTATTTAATGCAGTTCAAACCGAGAATTACGTGTAGGCCTATCTGTAAGTGGTCTTTGTTGTAAGCTGCCTGGAAAGTCACATTTTTAATTTTGGGAAAAGGTATCTTCAGTGTACCAATCAAATCATTGCTGTTGTTTTGTTGGTATTCATTGTTATTATTACTATTATTATTATCAATATTGATATCATATTATCATTATTATTATTATTATTATTATTATTGTTGTTATTATTATTATTATTATTATTATTATTATTATTATTATTATCATAATCATTAATTTTGTTATTATTATTTTCGAGGTATTCGTGCCGCCTACTTTTTGGCACACGACCACGCGATATATGGATAGCGAGAAAAAAAAATACAGACTCACACACACACACACACACACACACACACACACACGTCAGCATACAGCGTTTGTAGCATCTCGGAAGATAATGACACATAGTAATTGTCAGTGCGATAGTCTCATGCCATCTATATCCATGCATTCATGTAGATCAGGGGCGAATCGTTGAAAAACTCCAGAATTCAGTAAAATTGTGGTTTGTATTTTATATATTCTAAAATACTCAACGTTACTTATACTGAAAATCAATTTCATGTTGGTGATTTGAATCCTTAACTCACATTCTGGAACACATAACAGCCCTACAAAAGATTTAAAACATGCTACAAAATTACCACGAGGTGAGGGGTGGGGGTTAACCCAATGACAATTCTCTCGCCAAATCGACTGACAGACAAACACACAAAAGAGTCTACTGCTAATAAGCCAGTTCGGAGTTAGCTTATGGGCACATTGGTACGAATGACCTTTCTTTTTTCTCAGTTGGTTAGGGGCACTTCACTCGTTTTCAGAGCGACATAATGCATAAGTTTTACGTAACAATTAATGGGATTCATCAATCCTGTTCAAACAAAGAACGAACTTGCGTAGCGACCAGATGACCAGAATGATCCGTCAATCAAGACCTGTAAAAGCATCCATTTGATTATTTGGCATTGGATGTATTGATAATCTCTTTTTATTGATATTGCCAAATACCACTTTTGCTGTCAGGTGGATGTGCTGGCAAGCGGCATTTATAAGGATTAGTCATGAATAATCATTACATCACTGATGCTTATCCCAGTGAATTTAAAAACCAACATGCCTGTTAGTCCGAATGACCTTGTTTCTGCTCATGCGCAAAGTGGAACTCCGAACTGGCTTATTCCAGCGACAAATCGGATGAATGGCAACCGAGACGGGTGCTATGGGAACATTATTGTGTTGATCTGGACACATTTGATGGCGTTTTTCTATGCACATTACGTTTTCATTTGGCAGCCCAAGATTGAGTGTGTGTGTGTGTGTGTGTGTGTGTGTGTGTGTGTGTGTGTATGTATGTGTGTAGGGGTGGGGTGGGGGGGGGGGGGTAAACCCTCTACTCCATAGATACGCCACTCTAGATGATTTCATTAATTCTTTTTTAATTGTTGCAAACGCCAAATAAAACATGATGCCTGTCAATGCGTGATCAGACCTTACGTGATCAGCAATGAGATATACCTGAATCAGGTTGTCAAAGTTTCTATTTCTGCCATCCTAATTGTTTCAATGAATAATACCCTGGAGTGGGCCTCATTCACTTTCTGTGATCAGAATCCCATATAGGTCTGCTCATTAGAGGCGCTGATCTGATATCTGTACAACACACATTCACCTGCCGCGGTGCGAAACAACTTGATTGAGTGTGTTTATAGAAAAGTGGGCATTATGGCACTTTGGGAACGGAGAATACGCTCTATACATAATTGATATCATTAATCATTGATGGTACCCATTAAACATTGCACATAGTCACGCTTTTAGTAGTGCTCTTTATGTATGAGAACAAAGTAATCAGTTCCATTGTTACTTTAATGAACGCCACCCTGGAGTTTCGGTGGTAAATTGTGGGCAGTCTTGCGTCGTTGCAAATCCGTGAAGTTCATCAGTATTAAAGGTTAAGACTCAATACCTGTGGTGACATGCATGGAGTTAGCTCCGGAAGGCCCGAGTATATAATACATGTATTATAGTGCTAACCGGGAGGGCCGATACATGGATTCTACATTGCTATAACAGTGTTGCATTTTCCAACTTGGACGCAATAATATTTGATGTTTGGACTTTGACTCCATGTGACACGTTACTTTGTATGTGAATTCATGTAAAAACAAGATCTGCTTTGGAGACTGTGAATATTTCATTATAAAATTATACTTTCTGTCACTAATTAAACAGCATCCCCCGCACACACACACACACACACACCAACATCACACAAAGAATTCGTCGTGCGTTAATCAAAACTCCTCTGTTATGAGTAAAAATAGAAATAGGCTCACTTCCTCTTTTGATGGACTTAAGACTTCTGTGTCCAGTTTGTCATTGGTTGCAGAAACTGCTATGATAGGCCTCATAAAGTGATGTGAAATCTGCTTGATCAAGACTGGTATATCAATAATCCTCCGGGACGTGATCCATATCGGTGTGCCTACAGACATCACGAGCATACGACAGCACCTGCCGAGATCAAGGGTAAGTTATTATGTAAAAATTTCTACTAATACATCCACGAAAGGGGGTTCTTGGATACTACCTGGACATTAATTTTGATATAATAAAGTAAGCATGTTTATACAATATTATTGATATTTGTCAAAAGACATCGACATCTCGTCAACAAGTAGCAGGTATTTTGTTTTGTTATCTTTGTTGTTGTTGTTTTTTTTTTTTTTTGGGGGGGGGATATCTAGTCCCGCCATTGCTAGGTTTGGTCTGCCCCAAAAATTTTTCGAAGTCATTATTGGTTTTAGAGTTCATAGCCTTCTGTACAGGTGACATGACTCGACATTACTGTAACCAGTGTCTTATTGAGTATTCCTTATTCATACAGTATGCCCCCCCCCCCCCAAAAAAAAAAATACAATCGAATTTCCGCACTAATAACTTTCAAAATGATCAGTCTGTCTAAATGCTGTTTCAGGGTCTAAAAATATAACATCTTAGCTACATTTTGCAGAAAACTCCATTCAAATTGGTTAAGTGGTCAAAGAGAAATTTGGATAGTTGTAAAACATTTCATGGATCTGTTTCTTCCAAGTTTAGCCTTTGGATGCTCTTCGACTGCATATTAATGTGTGAACACAACGGATAGAATTTGGAGGGAAGGGATTCCTGACATGCTCTTCAAAGATCCTCATTTCTCTTTGACCACTGAAGCAAATTGGACGGGGTTTTCCGTAAGATATGGATAACAAGTTATAGCTTCATACCCTGAAATTGTATATGGATTGATTCACTATCTTTAAAGTAATCATTGCTGAGGGCCCCGTTGTAATTATTTTTTGGACATACAGTATTGATGTCACATGATATATTGTGATGCAAATTTTCCACGTGATTTGGATAAAGAGATGTCATCATTGCATTTTGCATTACTGCAGCAGCTGCACGCATGTAGTTTATATATCAAGCTATCATACTAAAGAAACATATCAGAAGATGTCTGCCTCTTGTCCTGTTCAACTCGAAAGGGAATAACCATCGCTTCCCAACGTTTATCACGCAATTATTATTCCAAGATCACCCACAAAGTGGCATTAGCCTAAGTGTTGTTAGTTTCCATTTCACAAGAAAGTCAAAATCCATAAGTTTATTTATTCCCTCAAACAAAACGAGCCAATAAATGAACATCCAGCTACAGAGAAGGCCGAGGCGCTGTGTGAAGCCTTGGGATGCATGGCCAGATGCCAAAATTGCATTTATATGTTTTTATACCTATTCCTTTCGAGAGTGTTTGAAGTTGGACGAATGTCCCGAATGATATATAGTTATTAGATGTATATTTTGAATTGTCTGAATACTATAGGTTTTACCGGCCGATTTTGTTGTTTTGTCATTCAATTTCATATTAGAACCATTCATTTTCGTAAAATTTGCACAGGCATCAAAATATACGGTCATTCAAAATCGTTTTTCTTCGATCAAAGGTTAGTTGACTAATTTGGCAACCGATTATGCATTTGCGTATTCTAATTCGTTGAATGCGCATACATGTTCGGCAACGGTTATTCAAATTCGTCTCCACATTTCGCCAGCTCTTTCCTAGTATTCAAGTTCGGATATGGGCAAACAAGTTCATAAAAGGAGCATTCAAATTAAACCTGTAAAATGTCCATTTAAAAAAGTACATTACTTGTACTGCGCTTTAAATTGAATGTTGAAAACGTCTACATGTGATCACACAATGATATCATATAATTTTGTATAAGATGAAGATCAGAAAGCTGTGTGATAATCATAAGTAAGATAAAGACTTTATGAATTAGAGCAGACGCTGAGTCATAAGAATTATATTTGATTAACTGTTGAAGCAGAAATTAATATGTTGAGGTGATATGAAGTGGTGATGTCACACTCATGAACTTTTTTAGGGTATTTTTGAAAATATTTGAACTTTCACTAACAGAGGAGTCGAAATTCATGTGATGATATTAATTTGACAGATTATTGTTCATATACCCTTATTTTTTATGTTACTTGTTTCTCTCTGTATGTTTTTGTGATTTTTTTTTTAGATATATGAAATGAAATAAAGTCCCTCGAAGGCGGATAAAGAAAACAAATAAGTAAGATAGAAGATGTCAAATGAAAATTGTAAAGAGAATATGATGATCTTAATGAAAATAAAGACGTAGATTAGAAATAAAGACAACCATGAGATGACATGACGAAATGAGGAATTTATTTGAAGTTTACCTAACAATATGTTTAGCCAGGGCTCGACACTAACGGTGGCCCATCACCCAGGGCCACCAAAAAATGAAAGTCGGGCCACCAAATTAAAAAAAAAGGGCATTTTTTTTTTTTTTTACTATGTCAATAATTCGTAACTTTTTGCGCCGGAAATGCATAAATGCATGCAGTGAGTGTATGACTCATAAAAAACGGGACTTTTAATGTTTTTTATCGTTTGTTTTTTTTCGGGCCACCAAAACTTTGATGATTTTGGTGGCCCCATTGGGCCACAAAAAAAGTTAGTGTGGAGCCCTGGTTTAGCAAAAGAAAACAATCTGGATGTTCAAATAAACAAATGCTGATCATGATGATCAATGATGATGAAATGTCATAAAAGTAAAAGTCCATTCAATGACTAGCTGGACGTAATCATTCTTGCCTATTTATAAGTATATTGGATGCTCAGTTGTGACAATCGCTTGCTTAAAAACGAAATTGAAAGTGCTTTTAAGTGCTTATCGCGCCCATCGCACTAATTTGAATGCACAAACTTGGAAATCCATGCCTATACACGAAATTAAATTTCTCACATCCGAATTTGAACGTGTGACCACTAATTTGGGTGCTTAAAAACAAGTTTGAAAGCATTAGATGTGAAATCGTTTGACCAAAGTCACTGCACCGCTTCAAACATACGAATTTGACTGTACATGAAATGAAAATAAATGACATTTTTACGAAATTGGCCGGGAAAACATGTAGTAAGGCAAAATATATACACTTTGTAGTTATAACTTTTGTACTGCATGGCAAATGTTTATGTATGGCTATAATGTTTTGATAAAGTATAAAGGAAGAACGAAAGCTTCCTTTATTTTCGATTTTCTTTTTTTTTTCGCTCTCTCTTTTATGATTACTTTGCAAGTACTGTTTTGATAGTGCACATTGTTAAATGTTCCGATTTCTGCCTCTATCTTTTTTGTGTGTTATTCTTGTATTCAAATCATAGTTTCTTCGGAAGAAGGGAAGAAAAGTTATTGTCTTGCTAGAATGAAATATCGCAACTGGCCCTGAATATAGCGGTAATTGAAGTTGGTTGCCCTTTCAAATTGAGTATCGAGGCAGAATTAGATACACCGACCATTCGATTGTGTCTGAAGTTGATGAATAAAAATGCATATACTTCGCAATGCATCATGTCAGCTCAGCTTTACAGCTGCGGTAAATCATTAGCTATTTCTAGCCACGTTTCTGATCATCTTTGTTGCTCAATAGCAGCTTGTAGGTATGTTTACAGTCATATCATGATTATGTCGCTGTCCTTTTATATTTGTGTTTATTTATTCATTTATTTGTTTATTTGGCCAGTTCTGTCTGTTCTGTAACTTGTGTAATGTCTGTCCTATTTTCGTCTGGGTGCCAGAGGCAAAACCCTGAAAGATGCAAGAGTATAGCATCGACCCGATTCAGATTCAGCACCCCTATTATAGGGTATTAAACCATGGAATCTTTTCAAATTTTCACCATTTATGAGGAAATAACATGTATGGAAATTAAGATTGTTGGCGGCCATCTGGATTATCTCAAAATTCCCAAGGATACACGATTGGCGTTATCCAGATTCGCATTCAGCACCCTTGAAAATTTACTTTTTAATAATGTATAACCATTCAAAGGCATTGGGTGGACGGTAAAAAAAAAAAAACCAAAAAAACCAAACAAACCAAACAAAAACAATACAAAACAAACCTTAAGTCTAAAAATCTGTATTTTTTACCCACCAGACTATTTTGAATTACTTTATATTTCCCTCTTGCAATTAAGAAAACCCAAGCCTTCACGTCGATTGCAAGAGTTGCCCACAGTATACAAGCACTGGTTTTAGTGGATTCCTTAATTTTATTTTTCAGAACATTGATAATATAACAAGTTTGGTTAAAACAATGTATAAATGCTATAAACTCGTTAATTACCACTAATTTTATCAAGCAGTCAATCATTGCGTACTTAAAGGGTTGGTATAGTTTCGGTTGAGATGGGGCCTCAGGTTTCTAACGATTTTTTAATGATGATTTTTTTTTATTGATAATATGAGAAACCTCTTATAAAATAAAGAGCATATAATTCTAAGAGGAATTCAAAGTTTATTTGAGGAAAATTGGTTTTGAAATGTCTGAGATATCCAAAACAAAGCGATCCTAACAAAGATGGGATCTGCCTTTTATTAGGATCGGTTTCTTTTATTCAAAACAGATTTTCATAAAATTAACTTTGAATTCCTCTTAGATATACGCCCTTTAACGTTAAAGTAGTTTCTATAAAAGTATCTCTCAAACAGTTAAAAGCTGAATAAACATCTCAACCAATACTAACCACCCCTCTAAGATCATTTTGCAATAACTATTCTAATATTATATTACGCTCTGTTGAAGAAAAATGGGAAAACGGAAATATATTGAACTGAATTGAATTTAAGTGAATTATCGTGCTAAGTTATCAGAACTCCCCATGTTATACCTCAAGATTGCAGGACAGTATAGGCAACAAGTGAAGGCGGTAGCCAGGATAATTATTCCCGCCTCCAAGCTTTAAGAAATACAACTCTTTTTTTTCCAACAAATATTGCACACTTTTAAAGATGAATAATATGGATCTGAAAAAGGCAATCATCTTTAATAGTAATAACATCCCTATATGAATTATATGATTAATGATGTAAAGTTTTTACTTTAATGAAAGAAAGGAGGTGCAAAACTCTATAGTAAATTAAACGATAGACAAGAAGTTCCATCATGAATCATGATAGACCTCAACATGATGTTCAGTCCTTGAAATGAGAACAAACCATCATTAATAATTGAACACATGATTCTCCCATGGGCTTTTTAGAATCTCGATCTCGAAGTTTATCGAGTAATTGTCGCTGCAGAAGTGGTCGTGAACGTAGACAGATGATGTGAGTGCTAAATATAACAGAGACATGCACTGCTCTGTTTAGCCACTTTCATTCCTCGGAATTCCAGCATTGTATCTAGCGGTCGTGCATGCTTCCTATTAGCTTTCAGCCAGGTGTATATAGGCTTCGGCTTTTCATGCTGTGGACGTGGCGGCTGCTCACTGTTACAGACATGTCATATCTTAGCCGTGTGTCACTCACTCCATCATGGATCCACTACACTGATATAAGTGGCGTGAAATCAATTAGAATTGTGAAATTTTCTTTAGTATCAGACCATATGTAACTTGAAGTTGTGTGAAATTGTTAAACCATGGTCAAACTGTCTACATTACATCCAGTGTGTAACTTTAATTTGCTGTAAATTAAACATATATCCTTGCGTAGTTTACCGCGAATTAGTTAAAGAAACATCGGTTTGAAATTTCGCATAGGGTTTCCCGGCGTTATAGGCCTAATTAAGTACAATTAAAGTACTTCTCGTGACGTCTTTTTCATAACTATAAAACTGAAAATATCACAAGGGGTAACATTCGGTAAATAAATTTCAACTGTATTTTCATCTTTTATATCTGGCAAAAGTATGCAATCTGACCTACAAAATAGAGTACAATGTAACTTTTGCATATTCACTTTTGCATACTATTATGAGGTAGAAATGAGGTAGAAATCATAGTCTGCAGAAAGTGGAGAGGTAGTGGAAATGATTTTAGCTATATTCATCATCATCATGTTGCAGTAATAATTTGTGATGCGTATATGCATGCTACAAACCAATATTGTCTAATATGATAGTAGTAGTAGTAGTAGTAGTAATAATAATAATAATAATAATAATAATAAAGATATATATATATATAATTATATATGAACAAAAAAAATTTTCATAATAATGATTGCAATGTACATGGGACTTTTCATTGATATCTCTCTTGCTGCACACTAGATTCTTGATTCATTCGTGTCAAAAGATATTCATTTCTGTGTTGTTGATGTTTTTTCCTTTGTTTTCTCACGTAGAGCGATATTTTTGGTTTGCAATGAGTCCACATATAGGCCTATAATCTTGTTTGTCAGTTCATCCTTAGAACTAGAAATATCATTGTCCAGTCCTTGCTTCATGAAGAAGAATGGAAGGCAACCCTGCAAAATTCTAGAGGGTAATTGTCACCATCGTAAGTGCATAATAACTTGTGGCGTTGTAGATTTTGCAGGTCTGGTGGACAGCTGGGTGTACGAAGGCCTTGTCACACAGAAACGATCTCGGTATCTATTGTCCACAGCCAGTTACTCGTGACTCCCATTAGAGCCCATATACATGTACACTCCAGTATACATACAACCTGTCCACATACACAAATCTAAGACAGAAACACTGGGGAGAGCAGTATCTGAAACTCCATGCATGTTGTTTACCGGGGCTGCATGCAGGTTTTCAAGCGTTTTTGTGATCAACTCTGCGTGTCCATCACGCCACATTGACTCCATTATAATGTAATTCTCATGTGGTATCATGAACTGTGCCCTTTTATGGGATGTGTATTTTACCTACAGTGGAGCAAAAATCACAATCACCGTCTGCTTGCGACCATTTTATTCCTACTTATAAAGACAGGTAAGCTATTTCCTGCTAGTTAAGTTCACTTCTATAGATACTATTTAGAATAAATCTTAAGAATACTATTATTACCATCATTGTTATGTATCATAATTACTGGCGTTTGAATGAATATGATGTGCTGCATCTATTGTGTCCACTAATCATGTATATCAGGACGTCATGTTAGGTTTTTGCTTTCCGATTGTGTGTATGGAATGTATTGTATTTAACTTTGTAGTTCATACAACAGCGTGGGACTCGATGTTTATTTTGTATAGGCCTACATAGGTGACCTATTAAGCTGAATAGGTACGACCATAAGGTGATGCGTGCTGATGAGATTCATTTAAGGGCTATTAATTATTATTATTATTGTTATTATTATTATTATTATCATTATTATTATTATTATTATTATTATTATTATTATCATTATTATTATTACTTGAGATGTTGGCCTCTAGAAAAGACAAAAATCCTTCTCTCTCTCTCTCTGTCTTCTGGGGAGAAGGGAAGAGGAAAAAACGAGAAAGTTTCAGGAGACATACTTGGACTAAAACCATTATCTAAAACCTTACAGTTATCATGTATAACTTGTTACACAATGCTAACATGCACACGAACACACAGACACTGTCACACAGACAGACACGCACACACAAACACACACAGACACACTAACCGCAAGGAATCACTCTCCGAATAACTTGCTAGGTCGAAAAAAAAAATGTCGAAAAGGGTATGATTTTAGACATATTATAGTATTACGGCGGCCTCTAGGTTTTCCCCGAAAAGCGGGTATATTTTTCTTCCTATCGCCATTTTGGAATCTTATTTCACAAAGTAGATGTTTGACATCAGAGAGGTAATATTTTGAAAGAATGATTCTATGATTAACAACAAAAGATATGGATTAAACACAATTGAATTAGACATCTGTTTATTTCTTGACTGCATTTCAGGAAGTCATTATTTCTATTTTATTTGTTATTTTCTAACTATAGTGTTCGAAGTATTATTCAAAACACCATCGAGGGTATTGCTTACTCGGTACCATAACAAAGTAAGCCATTCGATATACGATTCTGTTACGACCATGTGGTGACGCCATTTAGGGTATGTTTTTCAGGTGTGACGACAGGTATGCAAATTAATGTGCCGTAAAATCATGATAATAGGCCTATAGTATTCAGGATCCATTTCTGAGGTGTGTGGACGCGGATGGGTTAGCACATTTTGTGAGAGACAGCGCCCCCCCCCCCCCCCCCCCACACACACACACACACATACACACACAAACATGAATGAGGTCTGGTTTCCCCAATTAGGCTGCGTTCACATAGAAGTATACTTTTCGGGTATTCGGGCTCGTTTTTCGAGGGCACGCGAATAGCTTGAATCGAACGATAGGATTTCCTCTCACCGGTTCACATAGGAGGGCACTATTCGGAAGTACGAATAGCTGCGAAAAGTATAGCAAAGTGGGAATCGAGCTTGTTCGATTTTCTTGCTGCGTATACCGTCCCTCGTTTATGAAATAATGACAATTTTGGTCTGGATTTGCCCGTTATACAAAATAAGCATGTAGACTGACATTCTGATGCAGTTTAGAAATTGTTAATAAGATTTGCTGGGATGTAGGAGGAAGAAATCCTCACTGCATGGGATGGTGAGTTGACGGTGCGGGTGATGGTGTATTCGGTGCTCGAATAGCGAATACCGAGTACCGAATACCGAATACCGAATACCGAATACTTCTATGTGAACGCAGCCTTAGGGGCAAGTATCAACGTTAACTCGGAAACTGTGTCGACGTTTGGTGTTGGGGATTTCGTGAATAGTTTCAAATAGATATGTGCATGCTTCCCGAATCCATCAGTACCGCAGGTGCATATAGACATCTGTAACAGGACCAATGTTACGCATTGTATGTAGCGTCAAAAGTCTATAACTGCCTCCCAATCAATCTCAGATGTGAAACCCAGTTAGGTAGATTTGTGTCAAACATTAATTGTATCATTTTCTAAACTCCGTTTTAATAAGTTAATTATCAGATTTGTATAATTCATTTTTTTTGTGTGTATTTTGTCTAGATTACTTTTTTTCCCTCGGCTCTGCCCACCCAAATGATTTATATGACATTGTGTTTTGTTTTGTTTTTCGTTTTGTTTTTGTACCTATATGATTTTTTTAAACCCTAATCAGGCTTTGTTATTGTATTTTGTTTTGTCAATATGTTTCTTGCCGTGTTTGTGAATGCTATCTTTTGTTTTGTATTATATTTTGTTGTTTTATACCATGTATATTGATATATACGGAGTCACTGAAAAACAGCCCTGAGGCTGATAGTGTTTTTTTTTTTAAATCGTATCGAAATAGATAAAACAAAAAACAAACAAACAAAACAACACCATTGACGTATGCTGTATATTTTTTTAACTGATAAGTGAAGAACTACTGTTAAAAAAATAATGCCATTTAGGTTTCGAGTTACATATTGGCTGGGAGATTGATCTGAACTAGCAGTCCTTGGATTATATTATTTTGAAAGCCCATATGCCAATTGCCTGGAGAGAAGGGGAGAACTACTCGAGACAGATTTCATTACAATAAACGGGTATCTGATTACTGCACAACAATGACGGCTGCATTATGGCTGCATTATACTGTGTTGAGAAAACGTTTGCGATTTACAATAATTGGGCCTTACAGCGTTGTAGACCAGCACTGATGTGTATGGGACTTACAGTCTCCCGTTAATTAGACCTTTGTCTGAAGGCCAGAAAATACTTGCAATAAATCGCTGCAAATGTTCGCCGCTTTATAGTAAGTACCCAGAACTCAAGTAGTGCATGCTCAGCCATTCTTTGTGGTTTCACTTCTGTTCACTCAATCAAATTTTCAGTCGCATTTTTTTTTCATGTGCAATTAGTCTTTAATTCATAATTGTATTTTGAAATATAGAACTGTATAAAAGTAGTTGTATACGGTAATAAGATCCGTATGTGTTCTCTTTAAATTTAATCTGCAGAATTATTATATTGTTTTATATAGTTAACATGCACACCGATGGCACCCAATTCAGTCTTTGGGCTGCTAAAATGTATGTACCATTTTTGTTTGACCAGAATAAAGCCATGTCTACCTACCCATTCAATACAATCACATGCAGAATCATTTCTTTAAAATCCTATCAAAATCATCAGGTGTAGGCCTATACGCTTGAGTTGAAACGAATTATTGGTATCAGTGGCTTGAACTCGAGCCTCTGGCTATAGGGCTTCACTACCGAAAGCGCATAGCACTCATTAAGTTACCACAAAATACAGATTTCTAAACAAAATGGAGTGACTGGAATGTTACTCACTCACGAATGACGAATCAGTATACATGTCCTGTAACACCCAGTCTCGGGTTAACTTCGGCTGTTATGTTGCGTCTAGAAATCACAAAGCCTGGAACTGTTTAATCAGAATGTTGAGTTGAAAATGCTGAATGGTGAACACCTATATTTTCCATTAGCTGAAATCATTGTGGTTTGGGATTTTACAGGACCGGAATTAGACGTCAGAAGGACTTCTTAACACGCGCATCACCGGTATGCAATTATGATGCCGCTATGTTGTTCACCTTGACCGTAATCAATAGTGTGAAATCAACCAAACAGGACAGAATAATGTTACTATTTTTATGAAATCACAACCACCATGCAAATTTAATGAGATGATGACTAGCTTGCCGTACAACTCTTCTACTGGATAATGGAAAAAAAAAATTCAAACAGCGCTGTAACATTTGACTTCTTTTCCGTTTGATGTTATAGAACATCTCTCTCTTACGTAAATGTAATAATTACTGATAAGCTTCAAATCTTCAAAGTTGGGCTGGAGGCTATAGTTGGTGACCTGCATGGTTGCGAAAAATCAAACAGCGCTATAAAATTTAATTCTATCCAGTGATATTATCGAACATCACCCCCTCCGTAAATGTAATCATTGCTAATATTAAAGTGAGTATCTCATTTGACTGGAGACTAGTTGGCGACCTGGTTGCGACTAGAGTTTCCCAAGTCAGTGCTAGTGGCGATGACGTCGCCGCGACGTCTTCTGAAATGTTGCCGAGTCTCCGCGGCGAGTTGCGAGACGAGACAATGTTCGATTTTTTTTTTTCGGAGACTCACTTCAGTCTCTACCGCTGGTCGCGGAGACGTCTTCCTGACGTCTCCTCCTATGAATAGTCGTGGAGACTAATTGTATTCAAGAGGTCTCCGAGACGTCTCCACAACTTGGCGGAGACCCTTTGCTGACTTACCGGAGACGTCGTGGAGACCTCTCCGCGACTGAGGAGACGTCAAGGAGACGAGACGTCAAGGAGACGTCACTGCAGCTTCGTCTCCGCGCCCTCTAGACGAATAAATAATCTTACTTGGAGACATCTCCGTTGTCGCCATGGAGACGCTTTCTTGGTTAGAGCGCAAGCCATTTTGTGTGTGTGTGTGTGTGTGTGTGTGTGTGTGTGTGTGTGTGTGTATGTGTGTGTGTGTCTTTCGAGTCGCACGAGTTGCGACTGATCAGTCACGGCGGTCGTGGCGAAGTTCCCTCTTGTGAGATACGGCTTTAATAACCACAACTCTGCATCGATTAAATTTGTGATGCTTTTGTTTAATTTTAAAAGGAGATCTGGCAGAGAGATTTTTTTTTTTTGGGGGGGGGGGGGTCGGGACGTGTAAGCCATCATAATTCTATCATGAGTTTCACTATTCAGTGTTGTAAAGATATATGCGGACGGTATAGGTACAGTTATCTCATTTTATTCTTGCTGAAATGTGTTTTTTTTAAAACCTATACCCACCATTTTCCCTGACTACATAATGCTGTGGTTTTATTTCATCTTGGATGGACAAAACCTCTCGAATTTTTCCAAAAAAACAACAACAACAAACAAACAAACCCAAACTAGAAAAGCACTCTGAGAGCTGAGAACTCCGCCAAGCAATTATTTTAAACCGATGAACTTGCTCTTCCATAAGTGGTATGCAGTGATCAGTGATTTCTGCCCCTATGTATGCATGCTGAAAAAATGGGTGCACGTCACGACCGACACCCACGAGTCATACAGCCCACAAGTCATACAGCTCACAAGTCATACAGCCCACGAGTCATACAGCTCACAAGTCATACAGCCCATGCACTAGTTACACAGCCCACGAGATCGACACTGAGTAAAAAGGACCCATGAGTTCGACATCAAGTAAAATAAGCCCACGAGTTATACAGCCCATGAGTTCGACACTACGCACAAAAGGCTCACGAGACCGACACTTTTATAAGCAAAGAAAGCCCACGAGACCGACATTAGGCAAAAGAGGCCCACGAGACCGACATTAGGCAAAAGAGGCCCACGAGACCGACACTTATAGGCAAAAGAGGCTCACGAGACCGACACTCGGCAAAGAAGGCCCACGAGACCGACAGGATGAACAGCGCCACCTATAGACCAATTGATTCTATAGGGTGTCCAGATAATGGCATAAAGAAGGTATAAGAGATGGAAAAGGAGAGTTGCTGGGGTATTACCTCGTCAATTGCCCTCCCTCACGCCCTGAACGGTTCAAGATCTTTAATTGTGTTTGCGTATGTGAGTGTTTTTGAAAAATAAACAAAATTCAGTAAAAGTGCATTAGATGTTTCAACATTACTTTCGAAAATGCCAAAACACCCTCGTTTCCCTATCTGAAAAGCCCATACCGGTATACACCTATACTTACAGAAAAATAATAATAAAATGATCGGGATGTTCGTATCAACCAACTAGAAAAATACCCAGGTATGCAATGAAGTTCAATACAAGAAAACTATTCACAAAATGGTTAGTGCTGTAGCGCACACCTGCTTTACATGATATGGGGGGGGGGGGGTAATCATCTGCAAAGGCGTTGAAATGGTATAAATTCACAGAAAATAATGTAATCGTCAATTAAGGCAGCGTTAAAATTTCGGGAAAAGAAGATGCATCCATTAAAACAGCTTTTCTATTTCATGAAAAATGTACCGTTTTGAGAAGAATGATATTACAAGCACAAGCCACTGAAATCGAGGTGAATCGCTGCAATAAAAAAAGTTTTCATCCGTTGAATTTCATATAACTTAGTTAAGGAGAAAATTACAAATTAAACTCTAAACAGGCGGGTATAAGCAGGCAGATAGGATATCTAATAAGGCCTACTTAACCTGCGAAGCGAGAAAGAAAAGGGCGAAAAAAAACAAACAAACTTAGATCCTGTCCAACGTCTAATTAGAAATTAGGAAAGCCTATTAGATATAGTACGATGGCATCTAAAATTAAACCATTCATCGTTCCTGCCCTCTATCATTTTTTCATACATTTTTTTTTCCCTGGGGGGGGGGGGGGGGGAATGGTCCCATGAAGAGCACAATTTTATTCAAAAAAACAAACAAAAAGAATGGTAACAATGTCGCTCCCCGTAGCGTGACAGAACTGCCCCCTAAAAGCCACACGTGTACAGATACATACTTAATGTCGTTGATAATAGTAGATGGTGCTGTTATTAGTTACTGAGTAGTTACAATCTCTCGCTCGACAGCGTAACGAAATTGCACCTGCCAGTATGTAATTTTCTTCTTAATGGAACACCCTTTACAGGTACATATTTGTAATTGACATGTGGCGCTGTTCATCCTGTCGGTCTCGTGATCCTTCTTTGCCTATTGTCGGTCTCGTGGGCTTTCTTTGCCTAGTGTCGGTCTCGTTAGCCTTCTTTACCTATAGTGTTGGTCTCGTGAGCCTCTTTTGCGTACTGTCGGTCTCGTGAGCCCTAAGTGTTTAGTGTCGGTCTCATGGGCTTTCTTTGCTTAGTGTCGGTCTCATGAGCCTTTTGTGCGTAGCGTCGAACTCATGGGCTGTATGACTCGTGAGTACTCATGGGCTGTATGACTCATGGACCTATTTTGATGTCGGTCTCGTGGACCGTTACTCGTGGGTGTCGGTCTCGTGGGATGACCCCGAAAAAATCGCCCTATTTCCCAATATAGAAGCCTTTGTTACGTCATAAACCCTCAGCTGCGTGACGCGCCTCGCCCTAGCAGGACACTAAAGCACGCACTTTAGTGCACGCATGAAAACCTAAAAAATGCGCGGCTTGAACTCCCGAGTTCATTAACCCTACCTGCCAAAATATTGAAAATCCTTCATAAAATCCATAAAAGTTTCCGGATCACTACCAAAATTTAATCATTTGTTTCTTGCATCATTCTCAACCTTTCCTGCAAGTTTCATCTAAAACCGTTCCCAACTTTTTGAGTTATTCTGCACGCGGACAAACAAACGGTAATGAAAACATAACCACCCCCTTGGCGGAGGTAAAAAACAAAGGACAGAATGTACAGGTAAGTATAGAATGTACAACGGGTAAAGTGATATAATTATGCTGATTATTTTCCTGTGGTAATTTAATTATCAGGGTACATTCATATGTTTACTCAAAGGATATTTTCCAGGAATTCAGTTCAACAAAAATGATTTTCCAACTTATCTGGAATTGGTGATATAAAAAGAAAATACTTTTTATGGTTATTGTTAATTGTAAATACAGGTATCAATTTTCTTATTAATCTTTATTTGCTTTCTTTTAGGAGAGACTGAATTGAGGAAGCAGCCTAATGATCGCAGAGTCTGACATTTCAAACCTTGCTGCTTCTCGGTGACCACAACATCATGGCGACTGACTCTCATGTCTCCTGGTTCGTCGCTCTTCTCGTCGTCCTGTTCGGTGGCGGAGCTTGGATCAGCATTTCAGGATTTTGGGTGGAAGTGCCCATTTTGATACTGCAGGGTATTCCCGAACAATACGAGATAAATTCGTACATCACGATCGTCATTCAAATGGCCCTCGTAGGACCATTAATATTTTTGCTTTTCAACCGATTCGCACCGAAACGATTATACAGGCCAGAAATCCCAGTCATCTACGTGACAACGTTCGTAGCCACTCTTGGAACTCTCCTAGTGGCGTGCACCTGGGACAGATACACCGTTTGGACAGTAGATGGCAAACTTCACAGCACTGCATTTCTGGTTCTTCTATTCTTCATCTCCCTGGTTGATGTATCTTCCAATGTTACCTTTGTTGGCTTCATGTCAATCTTCAAATCAAACTACCTTAACTGGTACTGGGTTGGGCAAGGCACGAGCGCGCTCTGGCCTACACTCGTGATGGTGATACAGAAAGGGACAAATCACAATCAATGCGTTGAAAACTCCACCTTCATCAACAGGACTTTGGTTGGCAATCACTCTGTCGTGTATAATTGCACAATGTGGACGCGTTCGAGGTCTCAAGTCGAGTTTGGACCGACGGCATTCTTTTACGTTCTCGCTGCGATGATGCTAATTTGTCATCTCTCGTTCGTAGGATTAAATGTGCTTCCTTGTGCGAAACGCGAGTACGAGACGCCTGAAGACGGACGCCGCAGACACCACGATCCATGCGGAGGACTATTTCAGAGCCAGGGTGACGAAGAAAAGGAAAATACGCTGTTACTTGAGCGTGTTGAAATGTCAGGAGCAACATCAGAGGCTGAAGCAGAAACAGCGTCTCATACAGAGTCAGACCGTGTGCCACTGTGCACATCACAATACATTTTCCTTTACGTCGTCATCTTCATGGACTTCTTTATAATGTATGGTATAATGTCACCGATTCAGAGCTTCTCCGGGAGTGCATATGGACAGGAAACATACCAATATGTGGTCATCTTTCGCAATATAGCCAAGGTTGCAGGTTTTTTGCTGTTTCTTGTGAAACCCGTTCACAGTTTTCATGTAGTCATTGTAACCTTCTTGCTCGGTTTCGTCGCCTCCATTTACGGCCTGACAGCAGCTGTGATGAGTCCACACCCTCCCCTAGAAGGACTGCTCATCGGCAAGATACTCATTGTAAGTGATGTAGATCTATAGTGCGGTCGGACTTCAAAATGAAAATCAGTTAATCAAAAGAAACATGATTGTCCTGTTTAGAGCCTGTCTGGAGTTGTATCAACATAGACATGAGTTAGAGGCCGGAATTCTTTCCAGAGGCTGATCTAGCGTATTAACAGGGGATCACGACGACATTAAAAAACGGGGCTTACGATATGGAATTAATTCAGGAATTCTTGCAACTTTCTGAAGCATACAAGCTCAGGTTACATCAAAGCCCTTTCACAAACATTTTCGCAGGGCGGTCACTAAAAATGGGGAAAAAAAAACACCAACAGCAACACATTTCCAGAAGTTTTGACAGAAAATAGAATTGGCCCACGAGTTACCACAGATTTATACCCTTTGAAACTCAGTAACTATGACGAAAATGAAATCATTTCTAGAACAATCTGTACACCTCATTAACAACTTACAATTCCTAAACTGAAACACTCGTTCTTCGTATTCGATCCCAAAATGTATTTTGTAAATTTGCGTTTGTGTGGGTTGTTTTTATTAGTAACTTTCCAATCTTGCGAGAGATAAATCATCAGTTTGACCATCGCTCGATGACGATATGTACATGTATATAACATTTTCTATTCCTTCCTCGTCCTTTCTTTCCCGTTCTAGAGATAATAGGGAGCTTTAGATTTGTGACGTGGACGTTATTAGAGGAAAAACAAAACTGTTCTGCGCATGCGCAAGACCGCTTACCAAAATCGATGTGCGTCTTTAAGAGACGGTCAACACAACCGTTGTCTTAAACGTTCGCGTTGCAAATTTAATCTGTATACAGCTCCCTATTTTCTGTCTGTTATTGCTCATATTGTTCTGCCTTTTGTTTCTTATTATTTTTCCTGATTAGACTTATATGAAATATTTTTATCAAATAAAATCGATTTATATCTCCTAAAAAAAAAAACAATAGGCAACAACCTGATAATTACTTGAACGACGTCGTCATCTCGCTGTGATAACATTGAAAGTCCTTTGCTAGCTTTACCCTAATCATAACGCGCCAAGCTTAAAGATCTTAGTTTTTCCCTCATGGGTTGTAAAGGCGGTTGACTTTCCACAGGCCCCTGCCATCATAAGATTGGGTGTCAGATTATTATGTATATTGTAAAATCTGTCCTTGCCCAAAAGGAAATATATTTGTACCAAATTATCAAGTGCAATGACAAGAGAGATGATACACGGACATATGAAAATTAAAACGAAAAATAGGGCAACTTTATAATGTTCTCTGTTCCACCGATGCATTACGTACGGACAGTAATGTTCTCTCGTGTAATTTCAGGTCATCGCGTGGATTTTCGAAGGGACCTTTCTCATCTACTGTCAGGCAGCTACCATGTGGATAGTGCGAAAGGGGACCAACACACGACACCATCTCATATGGACGGGACTTACGAGTCAGATTGCGGCCGTCCTCGGAACTGTCCTGATGTTTCCCCTGGTCTCAGTCTTTCATCTCTTCCAAGCAAACAAAGCCGGCCTTTGTGACGGCAAAGTCACTTGCAAGGAATTCCACCTTTAGGGATTTAAACCACGACATTCAATATTTTGTCTGTTTGATTTTATTCATAATAATCATAAATGATATCATAGTTCATGGTCTTGAATGAACCGCAATAGATTGTACTATGTCTGACAAACGCACATCTAGCCAATAGTGCAGTTTCGTTTAATTGAGGTCGAACGCTGAGGTGAAATAAAATTGCGCAATGGCTAATGTATACATTTTGTGTGGAGTGTATATTGGCTATAATCATGCACACACACACAAAAAAAAAACATCCATGCCATTTGTTAGACAACGTAGAGAAATTGAGTATTTATTACATTAATTTGTCTTGGCTATAGAGGGATTCTCCGTCCAAGAATGAAAAGATTGGGGCTTATTGACGACGTACAATGTGTAATAAAATTAATGAATAATACGTGTTACTATTTCGACATAATCTAAGTATCACAACATTATCTTATGAAGTTCACTAGGCCCATTTGCTATAAATGAAAAAATGTTACAAATATAGTAAAAAAAAATGTGGAAACAATAAATGCTTTCTCAGCTGACAAATTTGTTACAAAGAATTATTATGGAGTGAAACCTGACAAATCATAGTTTTCATGTATTCATGTATAACATGTGCATGTATAAGTTGCCTATAAGTCACGCAATGGCCAGAGGTCTGCACAATAAACATAATTACTGCAATATTCTTAATATCCTAACTACATAATTATACAAACACTGAAATAATGCTTTGCTGTTTACCACAAAATATTCATAAAGATAATAACTATCATAAAAATAATGAGTGCTATATGAATGACAGTAAGAAAACACTGACATGCAAAGCAAGTATGTTATATTTATATATGAAGACAGAGAAATTAGTCTATATCTATATACTGTAGTATGCAGTTTGGGGATTATTTACATCAGATGGTAAGGAATTCTAAAGTAAAGGGCCAGTGTAAACTGGTGTAGGGCCTGCTTTACATGAATTGTGTTCTCGACAGAGGTAAATACAAATGAAGAGACTGGTGATTGTCTCGTGGAGTTGGTAAAAAAACTGTGCTGTCTAACAAATGAAATAGATATGCTGCTGGAAGTTCTTGTTTGTGTTGTAGGTTTGAAAGGAATAATTCAAATGCGAACAGGAAATAGATCACTATACTCTTTCAGAACAATATATTTGATCAGACGATGAAGCTAATCTACTAATCATTGTATTGGAACCGTGCATGAAGACATTCAGGTCAGAGTCTCTTTAAACTCTTCAATTGAACTCAAAGTTTGTTTGTTTGTTTGTTTTTTAACTGAAATTCTTTAATTGCTTAACAACGCAACAACAAAAAATTAGAAGAAAACAAGAATAAGAGATGCACTCTAAAGTCCTTAGATTGAAATAGATTGTAGTCAGGGACCAATCTAAACGTTGGATTGAAGTTTTCAATCTAATAGAGTTAGAATTCAATCTTATTCGATTGAAACTTTCAATCCAATTTTGGATTGGTCCCTGACTACAATCTATTAGATTGACTTTCAATCCACGGAATTTAGAGAGTGAAGAGTTTTGTCGCATACGAGCAAACTCCATTGTTATCAAGTTGAGATATTTGTGATTAAAGCTGTTAAAAACCAAAGAAAATAATAAGAAAATATGGGATGTTTTTAATAATAACTTTTAGAATATTCTTTGTTATGTTACAAGTGAGGTATCACCGGAAAGGTTTTATTTTGCTCTGTCTGACGATGGACATACTTTAAAAAGTTTAAAAATGGCGCTTAGCTCATTTTGCAATGAAACTCTTCAGATGCAGGATGAACGTGCTGAACTGTGTCTGCATGTATACGTTCTCATGTGCAGCTGTACAGTATGTCCCCTCCACTCCCCCCCCCCCCCCAAAAAAAAAAATACAACCGGATTTTCGCATTGAAAACTTCCAATATAATTAAACTGTCTGAATGTTACCTCAGGATCTTAAAACATAACATCTTACCTACCTTTTACAGAATACCCCATTCAATTTGGTTAAGTGGTCACAGAGAAATGTGGATCTTTGTAAAGCATGTCATGGGTCTGATTCTTCCAAAATTGAGTACATGGACGCTCTTGGAATTGCATAATGTGTGAACGCAATGGACAGAACGTGGAGGGAAGGGATTCCTGCATGCTCTACAAAACTCCTCATTTCTCTTTGACCACTGAAGCAAATCGGATGGGGTTTTCTATAAGATGTGGGTAATAAGTTATAGTTTCATACCCTGAAATTATTTGGATTGATTCACTATTTTTGAAGTTACCACTGTGGAGGGTCTCGTTGTTGTTGTTGTTGTTGTTGTTGTTGTTGTTTTTTTTTTTTGAGGTGGGGGGGGGGGACATACGGTATATGATAGTGTATACACATTGTTCGCGTGTTCATGTTACTTGCTCACTCTTCCAGTTGGACCTAAATGCTTCATGGAGTATATTGCACGAGCACTTCATGGTAAAAGAGTGAGTGCTACCAGATGATTGCATATCAGTAACAGTGTACTACGACAACGTATGGAGTGTTTTTTTTTTCTTCTTACAGCCCGTGAATTGAACGTACGATTGTTCTGACCTATACAAGTAGTTTAATTCAAGTGCGAAAATATTTCCTTTGCAACGCTGACTGTACCTTCCACGAGTAGTTTCATCTTGGTGTTTGTTTGGGAATAGCCGAGTGATGTTGGAACTTTTGCTTTGAGTAAGGTGTGGGGAAAACAATAAGTTATATAGAGATATGGGACTGTATAATTCCATCGAGGTTACCTCTTTTATTGATGTATGCAAGGTTGACTATTATAATTGCATGAAAGTGATTAATGTTTGTTTGTAAGGAACGACAGATTCATGTATTTTGTCGAAGGATGTCATGTGTTCATGTTTACCACAGTGCAACATGATAACGACACTGAGTTGCGTAGTTATGCTGTCTGCATCTCATTATCTGTAACCGTCTCATGAAAAATATAGATTGGTGGTTTTTTTTTCTTTCAGCTGATTCTTGAAATAATGTAGCATATCTATATTTTTTACTGCTGAAGATTTGCATGGATTTATTGGAATAACGTCGCAACAAAATAAAGACTGAAAGAAGTGATACTCAATGTCTCTATGTACATCTTATGCGATAACTGGAAGTCTGTTTAGATAAGCCGCGACTTCCAGCAACACCATTATGTAAAATTGTTTGTCGGAGTCCCGTGTATAATGGTGTATGTGGTTAAAACTTCAGATTCTTACGTCTGAAGTCCTGAATTCGAGTCACTCCTCCTTGCGTCCTGCGTCTATCGGTAGTGCGAAAGGAGACCAAGAAAGTTGACTATTATACGTAATTATATAATTATTGGTTAAAAATCAGTGAATTAAATCGCAGTGAACTATTTTGTGATGTTTTTTTTTTTCATGTTGGATATAATGGAAGACCCTTTTTCGTGAAAAGAAAAAATATATGCAAAAGACCAACAAGGATAGAACAACGAATCTTGCATAGTGTGAAGAAATATTGAAATTTAATGTCTCTTTTGGTAAACTGAACATTTCTTGTTGCATTTTATATCCTCCACCTATAGAGTGAATGCTGTTTAATATAACCGTATCCCACAATGATGCCAGCATAATGATGAAAGCAGATATTACAAACATGTACTTGCAACGCGAACAAATCTGTGTGGAAGGCCCTCTTGGCATACACTAACGGAAACATAAAAAATGGGACCTGTCTTCTTCTTCTTCTTTTTCTTCTCGAATCACTAACGTTGAAAGCAATGTTAGATTCTTGCAATCCATTGTTGAATGCACTGCCTGCACAGGGCGTTAGAGCTGCCAGATCTTCTTGCGTGCAAGGCTCTGGTAGAAGTGGACAGACAAGGAGGTGTTGCATAGTCTGCTCCTCTCCACACAGGCAGGTGGTGTCATCATTCTCACCATATACCCCCACTTTGTTAGGCTGGATTTGCAGCGGCCGACAGCACTTCTAAGACGATTGCAGTATAATGACCAGAAAGGTCATGCCTCACTGGCGCCTTAGGGCTGATAGGAGACACTAGCATGTGTAAAACGTTCAATCACCACGTATACTCATTGCTTGTCAGGGCTTTTGTTCAGTGCCTCTATGCAGAATGCATGAAGCTGCGCCTATATTTTAGCCTTTTTTCTGAATGCATGATCATATTGTTGATGAAAGGGTGGCGAGGATTATTCTCTTGCTACAGCCTTTCCTGCTAAATGGTACCTGTGATAAACTTATATACACTTATATTTTACATCATAATATATAGCAATGTTAATTTTATTTAGAATACAAGCAAATTCAAAAATTCTTTGCTCACAGGAGCGTATGCACCGATGTGGGTGTCATCTTCTCGCACGTTACCACGTCACACTGGTCTACATGGTAGGCATGGAAGAACTCAAAGACATTGATGAGGGGAAATGCCAGCGTTCCTACGACGACCCCGATCTGGCCGAAGACTCCGCTCCATATGGGATGCTTCCTGCTGTTCTTTCAGTGACGAAAGATCCAGGCAATGGCTGCTTTGCAGAAGTAAAAAAGGAGTCCCTGGCCCGTCCAGCAAGAGACCTGTAAACGTGAATGAGGAAAGATTAGCCCCATTAATGTGTGGGCGCTGTGGCATATAGTGGATAAGATTCCCGACTCCCAATCGGAGGACCCGAGTTCAATTCCCACCCAGTACTTACGTCCTTGGACAAGATGTTTTTACCCACCATCTTGCCATCCATATCCCTCTCGACCCAGGTGTATAAATGGATACCTGGCAACGCTAGAGTAATAATAATGGTAGGGCCCTCTGGTAGAGCAGTGGTAACATTGAAGACACTATACTCTGGATAATAAGGCATTATTATTATAATGTCAAAGCAATACATTGTTGTATACAATTGTTGTAGTGTAGTTAGCTATCTTGTTCTCGGTGATGCTGTTCAATAGGAAATATGCCCAAACAAAATAGAAGTCCTATGGACCGATCCGAGGAGCAACATGTGTATTAATCATTTTGGCTGTGTAATTGGCAAAGCTATCCCCCCCCCCCCCCTCCATGGTGATGCTGTCGACATTCATAAGCAGCAAATCACTGATTCGAGGAGAGCTGTAAAATCTGATGTTCTATCCCTCATGAAATGGTTAGAATGTCAAGAGAGATTTTGTCGTAATCCATCTTTGAACCGACACTTACAATGAGAATCTTTCCGATGAGAAGCCCTTGCAGGGGAGGGTGTGGACTCATCCCAGCTACTGTCATGCCGTAAGTTGCGCAGAGGGCTCCGAGCAGGAAAGTTAGAACAACCAGGACGAAACTGCGAATTGGCTTCAGAAGGAAGAGGAAATACCCTACCATCGGCGATGACCACGTACCGGATCACAGTCTGTCCATAAGCGCTAGCCGAGAAGCTCTTTTTGAGTGCTATGATACCGTGTATAAAACGAAGAACTTTGCGAGCATAATTGCGTACAAGTATACGTACTGAGATGTCGTCAGTGACCTTATTAAATTGGATCAATTGCAGTCTGCACCACACGTCATCCGTCTCATAGGTTGACAGGTTATACTGTCTGCTTGCTGTGTCAAAGGTTCCAGGTCTACGTCATCACCAGGACGAGCGCGACGACACAGACCAATTAGTGCTTGAGACGTGCTCGCCCCTCGCGCACGGCAGTATGTTGAGACAAATAAAAGAGATGAGGCAAATCAACATTATTGCGGAGAGGACTAAGAATAATTGCCGCGGACCAAACTCGACTAGAGGACCACGTTTCATCCAGGATGTACAGTTATGTATCTCCAAGGCATTTCCAACCCACGTGTTGTTTAGAAAGCTGCAATTTTGCACTCACGAGTCTTCTCGTAACACTTGCTGTATGATTGCTATAATATGAACGAAAGTGACAATGCGCCCAGGCCCTGACCGATCCAAAACCAGTTCAAATAGGAAGGTTTCAGCAAAGACATGAAACCAGGAAACGTTGATTTGGACAATATGGAGGCCATCGAAATGCAAATGAACAGAATGAGAAAAGAAGTGCTATGGAGCTTGCCGTCGACATGCCAGACCGTGTAGCGATTCCAGAGGAATGCGAACGGGAGGTTTCCGGTAGTCGCAATGACTGTCGATAGATAGATCGCTGGAATTTCAGGTCTGCGCAGCCTTTTCGGAGCAAATCGGTTGAAAATGATGAATAGTAGTTGGCCAATGAAGGCAAATTGTGTTATGCAGCTCAAATATGAATTTACTTTGTACTGTTCTGGTATCCCCTCGGCGATCACAACTGATATTTTCACCATCTCACCCCCTACGCTGATCCAAGACCCGTTACCAAAGAGGATGACGAGCAAAATGACGAGCAACGAAATTTGTTGTCGTGCAACACACACCGCGGTCTTGGAGCGGCTGAAAAACGTACTGTCGGACAGAATTTGCCATTGCTGACATGTTTTAACCCACATTCGTCGATGCAGCTACGTAAAGAGAGAAAGTGTTTCATAAAATAAGTACAATATATCAAATTATATTGTAATTGTGTAGCCCTGTATATTTATGTACTTACACATTTCAAATCGGGAAGCAATTATTGATCGTATTTCAGCGATACTTAGAGATAATACTCCTGACGAATATAATTTGATTTGATTTGATTTACTGAATGTAGCCACATATAGGAAACACTTAAATTATATTGAGCAAGCTAGCACTGTACTGGACAATGGCTTTTAGAAACGTCCAAAGGACTAAAGACAAAGATGTCTTTTTGTTTGTTTGTTGTTTGTTTGTTTGTTTTTTTTTGGGGGGGGGGAGGATAACCGCCGACATTAAAAAATGGTGTCAAGATCAAGGCATGGGTTATGTGGTAAAGTCAGTTTGGGGATGTGCTAAAGTCAGTTTGGAATAAGTGTGCATTGCGTTGTTTGAAACGATTAAAGACGTTAGGAGTTGGTTGATGCGGTTTTTTACACATTAAACACTGCCAGTATACCAAAGCATTTTATCAAATACTCTCAAGGAATTTACGGCATCACTCAGAAGGCTGAACCAGTGCATGTGCGAAGTAGTTTCATTTGCAACTTTAACAGTCTTAGCGCAATACGCCGAGACAATATTACAATACATTTTGTATGGCAGTATTATAGTACTATACGATGAAAACAAAGTCTTCAGATGCAGAAATTATTTATTTTACAAATACTGTATACCCGGAATAATACCTTACAATGACCTGCATTATCATGTCATATCAATCAATCAGCTTATAGTAGCAACAGCCGTATAGCGAGGTCAACGCCCCTGAACCGTAGGGCCTTGATATCGATTTAATAGTCTTGATGAGACAAATGTATTTCATTACCTGCCCCTTCCCCTCTAAAAGAGGACCCAAACCCTAAAATCAAAGACAAAGCCATTGTGAAAAAAAAAAACCAACAACTAACAAAAAAAACCCCAAAACAAACAGAGACATTATACATGTAATTATATCACATACTATGTCATATAGACGTGATTGGCGCCCGAGTCTGAAGTTTGAGGTGACGATGAATCTTGAAGAGCAACTTAAGTAGGTTGTGTCCTGACTCCTGGACCAGTATAATGAACTACAGTGGAATTCAAGCAACTGTAGTCACGTAAGTGAGACAGAACGCGTCGGTCCAATTTGATTCCTTCCAAGGCTGAACTTCAAATCAAGCGGTATATTTCTACGTGGGCCTACGATGTAGCAGTGGGTATAGTACTTACTATATGGCGAGCATGACGACCTTATAGACCCAAGTGAGCACATGCCATACCTGCGGTAGGTTCCAGTTCAATGCAGTGTGTGGAGACAGACAGCTTTGTTAGTAGGCCTATACTAAGTGTTTAAAAAAAATCCGACCTTTGATCCTCGATAGTTCAAAAACTATATATCAGATAATGCTGTCTTTAATACGAGTAATAATAGTGGGCACTTAAGTTGGAGGAAATTTGAATATGAACGCAAAAAAAAAATCAGTTTCATTAAATCCATGATAAATTATAAATCCAGGTTCCAGAGTTTGGCCAAATTCAACCCTCTGCGCATAATTTGAACTTTACACAGGAACCAATGATGTGGATGTGCGGGTGCTTACAACGACCCTGAACAATGGGCATGAATACCACCTTTTCAGATCTTTGCTGACTAGGATGCTTTATTGATGATTCATTATGGATTGCCCTGGGCACTGTAGTCTGAATTCATGGTAAAGGGTAAAATACATGCACGTGAAAAAAGTAAACACACGTTCCCATGTTTCCGTGTGCTTACATGATTCAAGATAACAATTATTTTCAAATTTCATCTCACATATCACTAAATTTGGGATGTGAATAAGCATAAAATCTATCTAAATGACTTTAAAGACACAGCTAATGTTAGAGGATGAGTAAAGAAAAGCGGTGATAGTGGCATTCCTCATGAATAAATGATACAGCATTCAAACCCTGATCATTGTATGGGTGTAAATCACACACTCCCATCAGCATGTACACCAACTGACCCCTGTGCAAAAGTTTTGTACATAGCAGAGGGTTGAAAATAGAGAAAAAAATTTGAACCCTGACTTTAAAATTAATCTTGAATTTCGATTAAACTGATTCAGGCTTCCATTGTTAATTCCTTTCGACATGTACACTATTTAGCTATTGCTTATGTCAGTGTCAGTGTTATCTGATGTATAACTTTTGAACTATTAAGGATCGAAAGTGGGAAATGTATATTGGTAATAATGGAGATAGACAGTTTTAATAACAACACGTATACAGGGAATACAGCTGCATGCAGTCCAGAGATAACGCTGCCATGTAAACCTTGCACCGCATGCTAGACGACCATTTTTTGGCTCATTTTCGTCACTGTTTAACTTAATTGTTTGAATGTGTTTTCAATTTCGTCCCAGGCACTCTGGGATGTGCGAATCATGCTCTCTTCAGTTTCGTCTTTTGTCTATCAATATTAATTGTGATTTTATTTTTTCATTCAGTTTCATGCTTTAGTTGTCACCCAACCCACTTTTGTCAATTATACGATGTACAAATATTCGTCTGTCACAGTATCTGAGCACGAGACAGCAAAATCAGTTTCGTCTCACCTCCTTAGTTCACTCTTATAGTATAAACTTATATTGTGTAGGTCAATGAACACGATGGATGCCTTTTCGAATTGGTCGTATGAAAATAATTTACATGAAATGCAAATTAGCGGTAACTGTAGAGCACATTCATAACAACAGTACTCACGTTGGCATAATGAACGTTTTGCATATGGGGACGTGGGGTTGAGGGGGTAACTTTGGGCGCCTCCCAAGGGGCCGCTTTAAATGTGCACCACTTTTTACTATATAAGTATTGTAAAGCAATGTCTCCTGTATTGATTACATTGTATTTCTTGGAAACAAAAATACCCTTGCTATAAGGCACGATCGAATTTTGACAGTATGTACGTTTGGAACACATATATTCGCGTTATATGATATTATATGTTTTCTATATTGCCAAGAGGATAAAGGGCATTTCGGGGGCACACGCCACAGAGTCGCCCTTCAATAAGCACCCTCTTTATTGTGTAGATCTTGTAAAGCAAATCGTCTTCTATCATTTTCATGACTTTTCATTTATATAAGAGTGTATTTGCTGTATTGCTGGACCTACTTTTAAAACCATTCACGCTAGAACAACTGCATTTGCGTTGCTAATATCCGTATTTTGTCATAAAGGGCATGAGCGTAGGTGTAAATTTAGACACCTCCCCAGGGATTACCTTTGCATGTCCACCTTTTTGACAATGTAGTTATTGTAGAGCAATGTTTCCTCTATTAATTATTTGCATTTTTTAAAAACAAAAGTGCCTGTGTTATACGGCACGAAGGAACATAATATAATTATATTCGCGTTTATGATATCATAATGTTTTCTATATTGCCGTGAGGGTGGACTATTTTTGGCACATTCCACAGGGTTGCCGTTTGATGCGCACCCTCTCCAGTGTATAGATCTTGTAAAGTTAAGTTTCTTCTATCATTTTCATAACTTGTCATCGATGAAAATTGTATTTGCTGTATTGCCGGGACTACTTTAACAACCATTCACGCTAGAACAACGGTATTTGCGTTGCTCGTAATATCTGTGTTTTGTAATAAGGGGGCGTGAGCGTAGATGTGAATTTGGACACTTCACAAGGGATTACTTTTGAATGTTCACCCTTTTGACAATATAGTTATTGTAGAGCAATGTCTCCTCTATAAATTAGTTGCATTTCTTGGGCACAAAAGTGCCTTTGCTATCCAGCACGATGGAATTTTGAAAACATGTACGTTTGGAACATGTTTATTCGCGTTGTATGTTATATGTTTTCTACGTTGCCGTGAGGGTTGAATATCTTTGGCACATCCCACAGGGTTGCCATTTAATGTGCATCCTCTTCACTGTATAGATCTTCTATCATTTCCATGACTTTTCATTGATAAATAGTATATTTGCTGTATTGCCGGGACTACTTTTAAAACCATCCACGCTAGAACAACGGTATTTGCGTTGTTTTGTCTTTTACTAGAGAGAGCAGGATGTTTACACACAACATTACTCAGTGTGAGACTTGGGAATAGAACCCGGGTCCTTTGAATTTATTGAAGGACCAATTGAGCCACATCACCGCCCAGATAACACTTATTACACTAATTATTGTTAAAACAGAGAATGACTGTCCGCGGAGCAAAACAAAGTCAGTGGAACAAAGAATGTCGGCGGAGCAATGTACTGTTTGAGCAAAATGCCAGCGAAGCAATATTGTCTTTCACGCTGGAAAATCCCGCGAGTCTTGCCCGGAAATGTGTAACTGTATGTCAGGGCCTATAAGAGATCAAGTTAATCAGTTTTGATTCCCCCCGACATGTTGATATTTGGGATATTGTAAAAATGGTCGATTCAACTATGTTCATGAATTTTGACAGCATGCATAATGTTATGTAGCCAGTTAGTGGGATCACTGAAATCTGGATCAGTGAAATGCCAAGCACCTTTGAGGTTCCCTTGAACAGCTAAAGGCCGTGTCACACGCGAGTACCTTTCCGGGCGAGCCTTGCGTGCGACTTGCGAAGAACAATTTTTACAACCCGGAGGTCCCCGCAGATGACCCGCACATTACAATTACTAGCACGTAACTCACCCGTAGTTACCCGGAGTTGCTCACGCAAGTCCCGTTCGCCCGCAGCCGAGGTTACAAGGCCGCCCTGTCATAAGACACCTTTCCTGGCAAGCTAGGCGGGCTTGTTGCGTGTGGGGATTTCCAGCACGCAGGATAATGTTTGCAGGCGGACAAGGATTTGGGCAAATTTCGCATGCGTCTTACCTGCTGGACCCGTGTTATTTTGGGCCCTACGTTCTACTTCCGTGTGACTTGTGTGTCAGGCTCGTGGGTGGCGAGTGAGGGCTGAAAACTCGGTGAAAGAATCCCTCCGAAGGAACGGCAGAAGTCATACAGAATGTCATTACCTTGACGCATATACGGGGACTGCGAAGTACCTGCGTAACAGCTGCGAAGTACCTTCGTGCATGGGAGTTGCTTGCGAGGTGCTGCCGGTAAGGGCCTCCTACTGGCGTTCTGCTTGCATCTCTGCGGGCAATCCCCGCGACTCACCCGGAAAAAGTTTTGGTCATGCTCAAAACTTGGCTGCGGGTGAATCGGACTTGCGTGCGCACCTCCGGGCAACTACGGGCGAGATACGCGCTGGGTACTGTCAGGTGCGGACCAACTGCTTGGAGGTCCGGGAAGCAAAATTTGTTCCCCGCAAGTCAACCCACAAGGCTTCCCAAGACACGGTGTGACAAGGCCTTGAGCATGCTAAAAACTCGTTCCGCGTGAGTCGCGAGGGTTTGCCCCCGCAGAGGTTCACACGCAGAACACCAGTATAGGAGGCCCTTAGCGGCAGCACCTCGCAGGCAACTCCCACTTAGGTACTTTGCAGCTGTATATGGACGCAGGTACTTCGCAGTGCCCGTATGTCACTCGTAGCTAAAAATGAATCGGTTTCAAAGCTCTCACGCAGGTCACACGGGATACATAATACGAAAGTAGCAGGTAAATAGCACGCGTCTAGCAGTAAAACGCAATTACGGAACTCGCCAGCATTCTTGTCCGCCGAAAATTCTCCTGCGTGCTGGGAAATCCCTACTCGCAACAAGTTGGCGTAGCTTACCCGGAAAAGCGTGACAGGGTCCTTGAGGCGCCACACTCTATTACAGAACACCAGAAAAATCTGCATTTGCAGTTGCCGAAGATCCATCTTTTCCCCAGTCTTTCTGTAAAATGACAACAAGTATTCATATTTTTGGCACAACGGAACACAAGTTTAGTTTGAACAGTCGCACATTTTTTTTTTTTTTTTGTCAACAGAGGGCGGCGTTCCCCTGTAGGACATGCGCAACGGTCCTCTTTATTGGGATGACACTTTGTCAAGAGTTTTAGCAATCAAGTGTGGTGATGATAACAAAATAATTGTGTCCTATCTAATTTGCCCGACTTTGACAAAATGCATAGATTCCACTCCTTCCCATATATTGCGTTGAACTTTTGGTATTTCGCACTGGATGGGTATAACAAGCGAATCTACCACATACTTTTGGTCTTCACTTTTTATCCAGTTTGAAAAAAAAAAGTACGCTCTACCAAAAAGTAAACGCGAAGACCAAATTGTCGCAATTCTTTTATGAATTAGACAATCGAACTTCTTCATTCAGTTGAATAGTGACCCTTAGCTACAGTCATAGTACGTAAGGGGGAGGAGGGAAGTTGAAGGAGAGAGAAAGAAAAAAACAAAACACACACACAACCACAACAGCCTTTACTTATAATATATTATTTCCCATGCTTCAGAATGCAGTCGTGTTTTATACACCTTTGAAGACCCAGTAGCGCGGGGATTCGTGCAATGACAAAGCTGACCTTAGGCCTATCAGGATATAGATCTATTCGAGAAAATATTAATGTTTGTATAAAGTTTTTTATCACTGGTATCTATGTAGATGCACACAATCTATGCAATCAAGCGCGCCGGAACACTAATGGTTTGTTTGTTTGTTTGTTTGTTTGTTTGTTTGTTTGTTTTTGTTTTTGTTTTTGTTTTTGTTTGTTTGTTTGGTTTTGGGGGGGCAAAATCTCAACGGGGGCACATCATTTTATGTGACGATGTGAGATCCTCGTCGAGGGGCGAAGCGACCGAGCGGGGGAGGGTGTGGGATGGGGATATGTGGGAGGGAGATATCCCCCTCCCACGGTAGGGACTTTTTGTAAAAACAGAGTATAAAAGTCGCGTTTATAGAGAATTTAAAGCACATTTTCTCGGGAATTATTGAAAAAATCAGTTGGAAGGACTATGATCATGGTATACGGAAGTACATTAATAATGTGATGGTGCGAGATCCTCGGCGAGAGAGCGAAGCGACCGAGCGGGGGAGGGTGTTGGAGGGGGGATGCCCCCTCCTATACGGTAGGGACTTTTTGTAAAAACAGAGTATAAAAGTCGCGTTTATAGAACATATTAAAAGCAAATAACTACGGATTTAACATATTGAAAAAAAAATCAGTTGGAAGGACTATGATCTTAACATACGGGGGGGGGGGGGGTATATTATGTGATGGTGTGAGATCCTCCTCGAGGGGCAAAGCGACCGAGCGGGGGAGGGTGTGGGAGGGGGATACCCCCTCCCACGGTAGGGACTTTTTGTTAAAAAATAAAAAAATAAAAAAAAAAAGTATAAAAGTCGCTTTTATAGAGCATTTTAAATTAAATTTCTGAGGAATTAAACATAGTAAAAGAAATCACTGCGAAGGACTATGATAATAACTTATGAAAACTTTTCATTTTACTGTAAGTACGGGCAGAACGAGCGAGCCACTTTCACTTTGCAATTTATCTGAAATGTATACTCATTAAAAGCTTAAACGTGATCGCATCGTTCGAACAATAGAAAATATTCTTATACTGCTAGAAAGCAAAAAAGAAAATGAAAAATGTAAAGTTTACTAAAGGTATGTTTCAGCGGGCGCACTCGAGGACACGAGGCTACCATCTATGCACTAAATTTACTCATAAGTTACTATTAGTGTATAGATACAATAATGTATGTTGTTAGTGTATTTTGCTATTATAATTTTCAGTTATGAAATTACAACATTTAGACAAGAAATGTGCCTTTATTGTTCATTTTGGTCTTTAAATCAGTGATTAATATTACGGGGGCACTTTGGGGGGCAAACAACTCGTTTTGCCCCCCAACATTTTGTTTGGGGGGAGGTGGCCAAGTGCCACCCCTGCCCCCCCCCCCCCCCCCCCCCCGCTTCCGGCGCCCTTGTATGTAGTTACAAGAGCCAAGATTTCCCGCGACAAAGCCCAATTTCAAAAGATGCCCCTTTATATTACATACAGTCACACATGAAAATCTAAACTGGTAGTTATAGGGCCTACGCTTCGTAGTAATAGTTGTAATCCGATTGGTCTAGCTTTTAAAATATTTCTTTCAGCAGTTTTGCATGCAAATAATTTCGTTTAGAAGTTGCTTGTCTAATGTACAATTTCTTTAAACCGTATAATCTAAAAATGTTCACAAATCATTTTTTATTTAATATACATTCTCGTGTAGGCGTTACTAGTCTTGTAAAATGTATACGATTTCTGTAAGCCGTAGACCTGTCTAAAAATGTTCACAAATCTTTTTTTATCTGATACAATCGTATCAGATAAACCTAAAAACTTTTTTTTTTCAAATGGTTTGATTCTATAACATTCATCATCGGTGCGTGATATCGTGTGTATCAGGCCCGTAACTGCATAGATTGTTGGGGGGGGGGGGGGAGAGGGGTGTTCAGAATTAGAAAAAAAAAGTTCAAACATGTCCAGTTCCACCTACTACACACTAATACTTAACCATGCCAAGAAGCAAACGGGGGGGGGGGGGGGGGGTTCCGCGAAACCTTACCCCCCCCCCCCGCTACTTTAACGGCCTGCATAATATCTCTCACTTTTCAAAACTACCCTGCCGCTGCCTCTTCTTGGTGATTCATTCAGCCAACCCCCTGAGAGTATTGACAAGCGATTGGTCTAATATTATCTTCTTCATCAAAGCAGTTATGTATAGTTCATATCTCTCATGACTATAGCAAGCCGCCGGAACACTTATGTTTTGTTGTTGTTGTTGTTGTTGTTTTTGTTGTTGTTGTTGTTTTTTTTTTTTTTTGGGGGGGGGCACATAATGTGAATGTGCGAAATCCTCGGCGAGGGAGCGAAGCGACCGAGCAGGGGGAGGGTGTGGGAGGGAGATATCCCCCTCCCACGGTAAGGACTTTTTGTAAAAACAGAGTACAAAAGTCGCGTTTATAGAGCATTTAAAAGTAAATTTCTAGGAAATTAAACATAGTGAAAAAAATAGTGCGAAGGACTATGATTATAACATACAGAATACGGGGGGTTATGTGACGGTGTGAGATCTTCGGCGAGGGAGCGAAGCGACCGAGCAGGGGGAGGGTGTGGAGGGGGGATACCCCCTCCCACGGTAGGGACTTTTTGTAAAAACAGAGTACAAAAGTCGCGTTTATAGAGCATTTAAAAGCAAATTTCTAGGGAATCAAACATGGCTGGAAATAAATATTGTGAAGGACTACGATTATAACATAAATAGGACCTACGGGGGTTCATTATGTGACGGTGCAATGTGAGATCCTCGGCGAGAGAGCGAAGCGACCGAGCGGGGGAGGGTGTTGGAGGGGGTATCACGGTAGGGACTTTTTGTAAAAAGAGAGTGTCAAAGTTGCGTTTACAGAACATTTCAATTCAAATTTCTAGGGAATTAAACAAACATCACTGCGAAGGACTATCATAACTTATGAAAACTTCATTTTACTATAACTATACGGGCAAAGCGAGCGAGCCACTTTCATTTTGCCATTTGTCTGAAATGTATTCATTAAAAGCTTAAACGTGATCGCATTGTTCGAGCAAAAAATATTATTCTTATATTGCTAAAATAGAAAAAAGGGAAAATGTAAGGTTTACTAAAGGTATATGATTTTTCAGGGGGCACACTCGAGGACGCGAGGCTACCATCTATACACTAAATCTCCTCATGTGTATAAATATTATAATGTATATTAATAATGAATTATGATTTTTGCCCCGTTAGGGGCGAAGATTTTGCATTTTCAGTTATGAAATTGACAACTTTTAGTTCATTATTGTTCATTTTTTGTCTTTAAATGATTGCAGGGGGCACTTTGGGGGGGGGGGGTGGGGGCGGTAAAAACTCTTTTTGCCCCCCAAAAATTTCATTTGGGGGGCAAGTGCCACCCCTGCCCCCCCCCCCCCCCCCCCCACCCCGCTTCCGGCACCCTTGTGTATAAGTTTTCATTATCTTGCCTTGACAAGGAAACAACTATTATTCTCAACATTTAACGAATATTCCAAATCTTGCATATCTGAATAGAAAGATTGTTTATTTCCAGATAGCATTGTAATGGGCAAGTATAAAAGCGACAGGGCTGTGTATAATCAGGATCAGTGTAAAACTGATTTAAAATGTATTTAACATATACTTTTTTCCATACTCTTTCCTTCATCTTACCCAATTGTACATTACGTGTATAAAAGTTACTCTTGAATTTTCATAATCAGAATGGCGCAGGCCAAAAATTTTTAATCCAGACACGCCACTCCCACACGCACACCCATAACATGTAATGCTCACATGACTGATGAGTTTGTTTATTACGACATCACCACCGGCGTTTTACAAGGCTAGCGGTACGGTGCACTAGCCGACCAGACGCTGTGCGATACAGCGACGGCGCACCATACCAGTGCATGCAGTTCCTGTTTGGCTTCTGCGCCGCCGCCCGGTGGCCGGCCGGTTTCGTTCACGTGATCCCCGACGCGACCTCACACATGTAAACACGGCGCAGAAGTCTCTACTAGTGCTACGCTCAGCTTGGGCTCTTAATTCTCCTGTGGGAATAAAAGAAAAAATGTGGTATTTGCGTTTGTTTCTAGTCGTGCTTTTTCTCTCAGTTGCAAGGCACTCGTTCTCTTTTCCTCCATTCTATGAAGGTCCTCCGGTTGTGCTGAGTAAGTATGATTCTATGTAGTGAAATATTGATGTCTAGTTTACTCAGTATACATGCCCATGGTATATGAGGTAGGTTTCCGCCCTTGCTCCTCACTACACTACACGGCGACCGGGTATGTATTGGCAAACCATTGATATTTATCTTCAGCAACCGACCTCTCTGTGTATCAAACAGTATGTACGGCGGCCTGGTATATGCAGAAACCGGGAGAACACGACTGGCTAATACTGTTAAATACCGTATGGTTAGCTTCTGGCTGAGGATCATACTAAAGGGTTCTTCTGCTAAATATTCCAGGTTTTATACACTCCAAAGATTAATAAGTCAGCAGGACACGACCTTTGTATTTAAGTGGATATCTCATAATTATCAATATTGAGGAAATTTTAAACAATGCTGGTCTTGGTGTTGTATGGCTAAGAAAAGGGGAAGGATTTAGTAATAACTGGATATTAAGCACCTTGAAGCTGAGATTAAGTGATTATGTCTAAACAGGATTTGATGGCAAATGTTTGGTCAAATACAGTATGTTTAAATTATAGGATTTTTAAGACGAATAGTCTTTTTGAAAGGTATCTAGTCCAGTTGAGTAAGAGGGATAGAATTTCATTAAGCCATTTTAGATGTACAAATCAGTTGCCAGAAGATTTGTACAGTCATTTGATGAAAGAGATATTCAATGCCCTTGTTATGATAGACATGAAACGGGTGATGAATTTCACTATGTTTTCGTTTGCCCTTTCTTTGAAAAGGAAAGAAAGTTATATTTAAGCAATCATTATTTGGTTAAACGTCGGTGCTCATTACACATGTCCAGATTATTTTCATGCTCGCATTTAGGACAGCTTAAAAGATAAGTATTATTTGTGAGGCTGATCATGACATATTTTCAGGAAGCCTGAAGTTTTTTAGGACAGCTTTTAGCTTTCGCATTTAGGACAGCTTAAAAGATAAGTATTATTTGTGAGGCTGATCATGACATATTTTCAGGAAGCCTCAAGTTTTCAGAAGCCTGAGCAAGTTGAGTGTACTGTAGTTAAGAAAGAAAATATTGTAACTCGTAGTGGTAGAAAAATTAAGCATCCAGTGATACTCGATCTCTAGTACATATTTTGTTGTTGTATGTCACGATTGTTTGGTCGTATGGTTCATACGATTAGTTTAACCTTGCTTGCCAATTTATATATCACTGTATATATGTTTAGTAGGTATAGACTATTTTATATACATCATTGTAATTTATCACAAACGTGTATTTTTATATTATAATGACCATATCTTGTATTTATGTGTTGTACTCTCATACCCCGGAATGGGGTCGGAAAAGTCGAATAAAATCTAAATCTAAACTGATTCATGTGTAAATTGCCATCATATTATCATTAAAAGGGAAGGGGAAAATAGAGAACTAGGTAGTTTTTACATGTAGTTATGAAGTTTGTAGAAACAATCTGTCGAACGTTTGTGCCCTGTGATCTTATTCTACACCCCGCATACTTGTACGTCATTACTTTCGGTAACAATAACAAAAGAAATCTGGTGACTGGCACCACTGACCCTTGAACTCATTTGGACAGAGTCTAAACGTTAGACTAGTTAATAAATTCATATAGAGCCTAATTGACTTTAGTGGGTTACACAAGCCTTGTCAGATTCCCCTAATTTACCGTAAATAGTCTATGAAAATTTGATGTACATGTACATGTTGCAGGAGTATGGTGGACATGAATGTTATAGTCTTGTACTGCTGTGGACTCAACGTACAGCTACGTTGTTACTCTCAAGCTGGTACTGGTCATTCCATTACAGGCAATTAACATTGTACTGTAGTCTGGGATCATGGGAGTGTGTGTGAACCATTCAGTGACTGCAACTCGGCCCACCCTCTTTTTTTTTTTTTTTTTTACTATGTTAAAACCCTACGGTGTAAACACTAGACAAGGGTTGCAATGGTACTACTGCAAAGAGGCCTGTTTGAAATAACGGGCTAATTTTTTTTTTTTTTTATCGTTCTGTTCAAATGCAAATGAGATCCCTGCAACTGACACCTGGATGATCATACTCATGGTAGACCCTATACTTCCATTCTAGTCTGATGGCAAAGACCATGTGTGAACATATCAGAGGATGATAAAAGGTTCTGCTGCATTGGTATTCAAACATTGATGAATAACACACACATTATGTTGACTTTGTTTTGAATGAAAATATGTAATTGAGTGTCTCGGTCCTTATAAATAAGATCAATACCAAAATGATTTTTTTTTTTTTTTTGTCTTAAGACGAAAGAAATTAATGTTTTGAGCTGATCTATAAGTCATGGAGGATTTTTGTCTTGAATATGTACAATGTAATTCTTATTTCCACGTGAATAGATACCATATAATTCTTTGCCTTCCGATAATCAATGGTTATCATATTCTTTGAGTATCTTGCTTGAAGAATGTGTGTTATGGTTCAGTGGATAATGACTATAGATGTATGGTCTGAGGTCTCTTTCTTGGTTCGTGTTGTCTGGCTGCAGTGGCTGTTTTCCCATTTCAGAGGCTATATGGGCACTTTTATCTGCTGCATTGTATTACTGATAGTGGTCCCTCGAAGGAGTAGGAGACTCTTGTCTATTGGACCTGCGGTCTCTCCCTTTCATAAGTATTACTTTCTTAGCAGTCACAGGAACACTCTAATTCAAAATGAGTCAAATTTCACCAAAATTTTTGCCGATTGAGTCATATGCGATGAGTAGCTTCTGGATCATGATGAGTAGCTTCTGGATTTCTAACTTGACTGCTTGCAGCAAATTCTCCTCCAGGCCAAATCTTGTTTGATGTCCATGCAGTTACCACAAAATTCTCTAACTGCGAAACACAGGGGTTAGAAATTCACCTGCAGTGGCTTTTCTTCCCACCTCCCTGGTCTAATAATTCAATATCGTATAGAAACAGGAATCAGCCTGATCCTATACAGACTTTATGGACATATTCAGAATGTTGTATGAAATAGGTTAATCTGCAGTTGAAGGTATTTGAGTGCACCATCCTCCATAGGTGGAATTTTGCATTGGAATGGACTGTCTGTTTACCAGAGAGTGGCTCATTGAAGCATGGTACTTGTACCATCACTGTGCCCACAATGCATAATGGTCTTTTTGTTGACAGTTGCCCTCGTTCAAAGTTCAGTGGTCATTTTGCAATGATTATATCATCATGAGGCTGTATAATATATTTTTTATGTGAAAACTGTGACCTGAGTTTCATAATTGATGCATAAATGTGATGGAAAATTGGCTTTTGAGATGCATTGCAATCAACTTTTGTATGCACTCATTTATTTTTGTGTTAGTTTGATCAAGGCTGAAGCATTGCTCATGAACACCAGTACCACAGTGTTGTAGGCAATGGTAGAGGGAAGACAGCTTATCCATGGGTAGTGAGATAAACCACTCGCTATTTGTTAGCTTAGGCTAGATTACAAAACAACAGCTGTTTTCGGCATTCATTGTATGTGTTTATTCACTGACTTTATCATACATTTTTTTTTTTCATAATCTCAGCTCACAATTATATTGTCATGAACAAATTTCTCATATGAAAGCATATTTACATTGTGATGTCTGGCTTTGTTGCCTTGTTTGAATATTAAAGGTACGCCAAAGAAGAAATTTATGCATGGGCCATGTGACATGACCCAGAGTATGTGGGACAGTCACGCTTCCTCCATGTGATACATTGTCCATTGGTTGAAAATTAACAACATGCATGATGATATGAAAGTTTGTTCACCGGCACAAGTTCGACATCAAGGCTTGTAGTTTCTTGCACGTGCCTCTAATTGCAAAAACAAACCCTCGGAGAAGAAGGAAAATAAACAACTTTAAAGCAAAATGAAACGATACCCTGGACATTGCCTATTCACTCACTGTGACCTTGAAGCAGCGCCTGCTGATATCGTCTCAGAAATGCTTCTGATTGCAAACAAAAGTAAATTAATCTCGGCATCTATTTTGTCATTTTGTTGAGAGAAGGTAGCAGTATTTGAGCCATAGACTACATTCTTCTCTATTAAAATAACAAAATTTGCATAAGATGTCCAGTGTACAGGGCTTTGCATAAAATCACCTCTACCAGTTTCACTAGTGGACAGTCACTCATGCCCTAAAACCCCTTTCATGCTAGTCACTCAGGGAATTACCAGGGAGATTCAACTGGGAATCAGATGTGGAACACCTGAGAAAAATTGCTGTCAAACTAGTGAATGAGACCCAAGTTGAATTTCTCTAGATTCTGCTCTGCTGGATTAATAAGCACACATTATATTATGGTGTACGCTTGAAAATGCCAGCAAGATGTTGTTGGTATCTTGACCTTCGCTTTTCAAGTGCATCCAGGCAGGTGTAGGACAATATACCCTGGGCAATTACCCCAGACCCTTCCCCTGACCCTAACCCTAATCTTAATCCTAAACCTAATCCTAACCGTAACCCAAACCCTAACCCTAATCTTTACTCTAACCTTATCACTAACCAGTATTTAGCTGAGAGGTAATTGGCCTTGGGGTGTAATTGCCCTGATAGGCCTCCAGGCTCTATTGCTCTGATAGTGTGCATCATGTCCTGGGCTGAACTCTGATAGGTACAGTTGAACCTCTCGTATCCGGACAAGTCGGGACCGGGACTCATCCGGATAAGGGATTTGGCCGGATACGGGAGACTCAATGCTTTATACATGTACATACATACACATGTACTGATGTAGCCCATTGTAGTACCACATGTAGTAATATGTATACTGCAACCTTTTCATTGTTACATTTGGGGATGTTTGGGGATGTTAAAATGTCTGAGGGTAAGCAATTTGGAAGGAAATTTGATGTAATGTATGTTAATCATGTTGGAAGTAATATGTAATTCATGTGTGTTTGTGTAGGAGTTCTCAAGGAGTTGGGCAAAATCACGGCGAGATTGCGTCCGGATAATAGAGAGATCCGGATAAAGGGAGGCCGGATAATAGAGGTTCAACTGTACATAGTAGTTTCACTCTTTGTGGAAGTATTTTCATAACCAAGCAAACACAAGTGGACCATGTGGCTTGCATGTGATATGCACTTTGAGTGTCTGATAGAGATCATACCAGATGGACATTGGATCTCTGCCAGAAGTCATTTTGAGTTTTTAATCTGTTTTTGATCTGTTTTTGTGTTGCATTTTTCAATGGTGAGAGGATGGTGGGATGATTATGACTGTGCAAACAGCCAGATATGATATTCAATATTTGTGCTTGGCAGGGATGTCAAGGGCTCATTGTGTTGGTCAAGACTTTGACCATCATGCTGGCTGGCACCACTCACCCATGTGTCTGCTGCTTTCATTCCCTTCAAAGATTTTGGCCTTATGAAATGTGCACCATTTAGGCCATAGAATGATCTCATTTTCTCTTTATTCCAGATTGGCCCAAATTCACGAAGGTGGTACAATTGAAACCATGGTTTAAACCATGGACAAAGACAGTAGTTTTGCATGGGATGCCAAGTGTCGCATGGCCTATTTCGTTACAAAATCAGTCATTACGTCGATTTCGTCGACGAAATGTTCATTTCATTATGAAATGTTAACATTACGTTGACGAAATGATCATTTTGTCGACTAAATGACTGATTTCGTAATGAAATAGGCCATGCGACACTTGGCGCCTCATACAAAACTACGGTCTTTGTCTATGGTTCAAACCATGGTTTCAATTGCACCACCTTCGTTAATTCGGGCCATTATGTAAATCATTTATAAATTTCATTTAAAGATATTGTGAGATATAGATTCTCTGAAATCATTGTCATGTAAAGTCTTCTAGACTGTTTTCTGTTGGCTGAAATTATTCTTTTTTTTTATATTCTGATACACTAAAATATTTTATGCTATTCAAGTTACCACTCCTTTTTCTGTTTTGATTACCTGTATTGATACAGAATGCCAGGCCTTGTTCTAGATGTGCTTTTAAAAATTGCTGGCCCCATAACCATGAAAAATTTTCCCTTCTGTAATAACATTATATTACTTTCATTATGTGATTGTCTATTTCCACACTATAATCTGCAGTTCCCGGGGATGGAGGCTGCCAGCTGCAGGCCACCCTGAACAGAACGACAACCTTGCATCCGTACATCTGTTCCAAGAAGAGCGACTTGTTCACGCTGTGGCTCAACCTGGATGAGTTTGTCCCCTACCTTTTTGACTGTTTCATCGACAACATCAAGTGCGTGCCCATATAATACAGTTAAACCTGTCTATAAAGGCCACTCTTTTTGTTTCCCTCGGGTATATGCAGGCTTGACTGTATTCTCATCCCATTACTTTAGTAGTGTTTTGACCTGAGAAGATGCACTGTGAATATCAAAACAATGTTGGCAGAGCTCTGTTGTTCCTCTGTCAAAACAAAATTAACTTTAGATAACAAACATTTACGAACACTGAAAATGACTATGTAGGATGGAATTCCTACCAGTGTAGGAGTTAATTTGTTGATTGGAGTAAATGAAATACCATTTTCTGATGAATGGAAATTGCCAACCTACAGTATACAATTGTAGTTATTGCATGTCCCTATGTAGCCTTATTGAAGTCTCAAATCAAGTCTTCCCCCCCCCCCAATTTGGTTAAGCCCATGGCTTATGGGTATATAATGAGTCCTGTATAAAGTCAGTTTTTTTTTTATTTCGGACCACTACATATCTTTTTCCAGCTGCCAACATTTCAGATTTAAAAGACAAGTTCACCTTCATTAACATAAGGATTGAGAGAATGTAGCAATATTAGTAGAACACATCATTGAAAGTTTGAGGAAAATCAGACAATCCATTCAAAAGTTACGAATTTTTGAAGTTTTTGTGCAGTCACCGCTGGATGAGAAGACTACTGCAGTATATGATGTCACATACGTACAACAATATAAGAAAAATATAAAGAGAATTTCACAAAATTTCATCTTTTGAAAAAAGTACACATTCCCTTGGCTCGTTACTGACATATGTTATGGGTAATATTATTCCCATTGCCTTTAGAAAGAGGCAAGTCAAGTGCTCTTTTATTATGCGAAAAAAGTGAAAATATGTTGAATTTTCTTTACATTTTCTTTATACTGTTGTACTCATATGACATCACGAGCCTTAGTAGTCTCCTCATCCAGCGGTTCCAACACAAAAGTTATAAAAATGCATAACTTTTGCGTCGATTGTCCAATTTTCCTCAAACTTTCACTGATGTGTTCTACTAATATTGCTGCATTCTCTTAATCCTTATGTTAATGCAGGTGAACTTGTCCTTTAAAGTTGTTAGTGGTCTGAACGGACTGCCAGAAAAATATAGGTAGTGTTAAGCCCTGAGATTGGTAACTGCAAACTCACTCCTAGCCGTATCATTCGTCACTTACATTATATTTTGGATCAGTCCTTTTTTAAGATGTGGCGTTGGTTTTCCTAAATTGCAATGTGACGTAATCTTCCTGTTGCTGATTTAGATCAGCAAAATATTCAGTGCTGTGATGAGTTTAGTTCCTCCTATACTATTATTTCAAGCATTTTCTTGTTTCTTTCACTTAACCCTCCACCCCCCCCCCCCAAAAAAAAAAAACACCAACAACATACACAAACAGATTAGTCTATGATCCAGACACTCGAACGAGTCTAGACACACAGGGAGTTGATGTCATTGTGCCAGGCTTTGGAAACACCAGTACAGTGGAATGGCTGGACCCAAGCAAAGTATCCTATGGTAATGTATGCTTGGATAGATCAAGGAGGTACTTGTACCTCCTTGGATAGATGTATGATATACTCTTATAAGTATGTGTGCTTTGATAATGCAAACTTAGTCCTTTCAGTTTAATTCATGTTTGTAGCAGACAGCTTAAAGAAATCGTATAGTTTTGGTTGAGAGGGGCTTCAGATTTCCAAGTTTTTTCTGTGCAATGATTAGAAACCACTTATAAAATATAAAAGAGCATACAATCATAAGAGGAATTCAAAGTTTATTTGATGAAAATTGGTTTTGAAAGGGCTGAGATATCCAAAACAAAGAGATCTTATTAAAACGTTGGTCCCCTCTTTTGTATAGATACCATTGACTTGTCAGAAATACCACTTTCTCATATTGTCATTGATGCTTAAAGATAATAAAAAGTTTTGGTACCTCAAAAGTGTCCTTGAATTTCCTTGTCTTAGTTTGTGTTTCAGGTTAAAGTACTTTTCATATAACTAACACTGTGAGACTTACTCGCCCCAAAGTGCTCTCATGTCTTAGTAATCATGCAATTAACTGTGATCAGCAGCCCCATACGCATAGCGACCAGCAGTCCCATACGCATAGCGTTACAATCGGGCTTCGCATTGTAGCATTCAGGATCATGACAGATTTAGTATCGCAGGGTAAATGTCAACTTAAAATCCCATAAATTATTCAATATGAAGACTTACCAATTAACTTGAAGTATTGGAAACAGGCTTCGGGCAACGTTTGGTTCTGCCTATAGTCCCTTTCTGTTCGAATTGATGACTGAATGTACCGTGACTCGGTCGACAGGACCTTAGGAGAGCTACATACAGTACACTGAATACTACAGCCAGTGCATGCGAACACATCACACGCACACAAATTTCAAATCCATGAACGGATAAGATGTTTGTGTGCGCATGCGCTGGCCATGGTATCCAGTGTATGAAGCTCTCCCAAGGTCCTCTCGACCGAGTCACATTCAGTCATCAATTCGAACAGAAAGGGACTATATTGGCAGAACCAAACGTTGTTCGAAGCCTGTTTTCAATACTTCAACTTAATTGGTAAGTCTTCAAATCGAGAAGAAATTTTTGGATTTTAAGTTGACATTTACCCGCGATACTAATTCTGTCATGATCCTGAATGCTACAATGCGAAGCCCCATTACGCTATGCGTATGGGGCTGCTGGTCGCAGTTAGCTATGCGTACAATGGGCTGCACGCTGCTGGTCGCAGTCAGTGGTTTCGTACAATATTTATCGACGCTGGACAGCGTCGGCTCTGGTACGAAACCATTATTGCATGATTTACATGAGAGCACTTTGGGGCAAGTAATTCTCACAGACAACGTACTTTAACCTGAAACACAAACCAAGACAAGGAAATTCAGGGAAGCTTTTGAGGTACCAAAACTTTTTATTATCTTTAACCCTATTTTAACTGGGTTATTTGAGACCAAGTTTTTATTAGGGGGGTCAAATTGACCCCCCCTTCAGATCTTGGCCGCTGATGGCGCGATTGCCGCAAAATTTTGCCTGAAGATAGAGCCGGATGCCAACTACAAAATTACATGGTCATGCATTACAAAAATATTGATTTTCTATTTTTAATGAATTAATTATGCACATTTATGCATGAAATCATATTTTCACCTGTAACTCCATTAAAAAGACTGAAGGATTGCTAATTTTTTTTTTTGTCAGAATTCCTCAAGACACATTAAACAATTTTCTTGTAAAAAAATAGCACATCAAAATCAATTTCTTTAGTTTTTTATTGTTTTGTTAATTATGTATTTTATTGTTTTTTCGACCTTTTGTTTTCTTTCTTTTTTTCCAAAATTTGTTGCAGCCACTCTTTCAAGCTCATCTACATTAGAATTTATTAATTTCAATGATTTAAATTTGAAATAATCAAATGTATGTCAGTTTAAACAAAAAAACACAATTTGCATTGGATTTGCACACGATATGAATTTGAGCTGTTTTTGTGTAGACATGCATATATGCAAAACATTACGTAACTTTAGAATGGTGTACCTGGTCGTCGCAAATTTGGTCTCAAAATATGCGGGAGACTTCAGTGAAAAGAAGTCATGAAACGGCGCGACAAAATCTTTGGGCGTTGCGGAATGGTGGCGCGAAATGTTGAGGGGGGTCAATTTGACCCCCCCCCCCCCGTTAGAATAAGGTTAATGATGTAACACTATTGCATGGTAAATCTCTGTGGAAAATATTTGCATGACTTTTATTTCATAGTTCTAATGACTCTTTTCATTTGCTCTGCAGGCTCCTACTTTGTCCACCTGGTTGATGCGCTTGTCGAGTTTGGCTATGAGAGAGGGGTCAACATTAAAGCTGCTCCCTATGACTTTCGCAAAGCACCGAGTAAGTTTGCGTACAGCTTTTCTGGAATACAGTGTCCTTTAACACCCAACTATTTCTTCACTAATAGTGTTTTTAAGTGTTGAGAGAATTGCTACATATTCACATCATTTGATTCAACCATTGATAGCTTTATTTGACACCTGTTAAACACCTCGGACATCACTTTGTCCATCATTTTTACTGGGTATTTGGTACTGTGAAAGTGGATATTTTTGTGCGACTAATTTTTTGCGCCCGGCCGGGCAAGAAGAGTTTCGCGTGTTTTTTAATTCCGCGGAATCAAGACGTCAACTACTGAAACATATGCGGGCAGCAAAAATATTTGCATGCTTTTATTTTCACGCTAGTTTCTGGTTGCACGGAACGTGCAAAAATTTCAACATCGCGAAAATTTCCACTTTTACAGTACCAGTATTTGTTTCTCCTTCTGGTATATACGGGAAAGTTGCGTCATTGCTGTATCATTACGATGTTGGTCTCGTTGTACCGCACAAGGAGCCGGGAGTGTGGGGATTTGTGGGAGACCCGATTCATTTGCTGCCCACTGGGGTTACATTTTGAAAATTAGGAATAGCACTAGTCAGCAAAAAATGTGCATTATAGGACAAGTTCACCTTCATTAACATAAGGATTGAGAGAATGCAGCAATATTAATAGAACACATCAGTGAAAGTTTGAGGAAAATTGGGCAATCAATGCAAAAGTTATGAATTTTTAAAACTTTTTTGTTGGAACCGCTGGATGAGGAGACTACTAAGGCTCGTGATGTCATATGAGTACAACAATATAAAGAAAATGTAAAGAAAATTCAACATATTTTAACTTTTTCGCATAATAAAAGAGCACTTGACTTGCCTCTTTCTGAAGGCAATGGGAATAATATTACCCATAACATACACAATTTTGTATGTCAGCAACGAGTCAAAGGAATGTGTACTTTTTTTTCAAAAGATGAAATTTTGTGAAATTCTCTTTATATTTTCCTTATATTGTTGTACGCATGTGACATCATACACTGCAGTAGTCTTCTCATCCAGCAGTGACTGCACAAAAACTTCAAAAATTCATAACTTTTGAACGGATTGTCCAATTCTCCTCAAACTTTCAATGATGTGTTCTATACTAATATTGCTACATTCTCTCAATCCTTATGTTAATGAAGGTGAACTTGTCCTTTAACGTGTACAGTTGTATGCTCATCGGCAACGGTCAACTCCAACTGAGATCTACAAATTGTATCAGAGCTGGGCCAGCCTTGCCACTCCATAGTATCCCCAGGCTACTGGATGTAGGCAGCCTGTTTGCTGCCAAGTGCCACATAAGGAGACCTTCTCAGAGTCAAACTGATGACATTCTGGTGTTTGAAAGCATACACAATTTTCAGTGAGCTATCTGGCTTGCCTGTGTATCAATGATGAGTGATACCAAAAGAGAGTGGAGCTCTGACAGGTCAGTGACCTTTGCTACTTCCTCTGTACTTTGACCCTATAATGCCAGAATTTGTAAGATCTGATGTGTGTATCATGTGCTCTGTAGAAAACTAATATTTTTCACGTGACGAGTATAGCATTTAACCAACGTCAAACTGACTCCAATCTTGTCTTCGTTTGGAAAGACGAGGGAGCCACGTACTTCTGGAAGCTGCAGCAGCTGATCGAGGAGACGTACGAAGTGAACGGCAAACAGCCCGTCGTCCTGATCTCACACAGCTTGGGGTGCCTCTACACTCTCTACTTCCTCAACCAGCAGCCAGAGTCCTGGAAGAATCGCTACATCCAGGCCTGGGTACCCATCTCGGGCCCCTACGCGGGGACCACGAAAGTCATGAGGGTGTTGACCTCAGGTAAAGACCATTTCTGAAAGATGTACTACACTGATGACGAGTTTGTAAACCTTTCTTCTTCTTGCTGGTGTTCAGGCAGCAAACCTCTAGGTATACATTCAAGCCATTGTTTGTAATTACTACCTGGAGTCATACATTGATCAAAATCACTCAGTGCATCATTTTGATTTCTATGAACAAAATGGCCCAAATTCACGAAGGTGGTACAAATGAAACCATGGTCTAAACCATGGACAAAAACCATGGAGCGCCAAGTGTTGCATGGAATATTTCGTTACGAAATCAATCATTTTGTCCATGAAATGATTATTTTGTAACGAAATTACAACATTTTGTAACTAAATGAAGATTTTGTCCACTAAATGATAATTTCGTTAATGAAACGGTCATTTTGTTGACGAAATGACCAATTTCACAACAAAATATTCCGTGTGTACCGCCTTAGTGAATTCAGGCCAATGTGTGTACAGTGACCTAGATCTAATGAAATTTGGGGGTTTTAGAATATGAATGGAAGCATATGTGCTCAATCAGTGAAAATCATAGGCTGTCCACTTGAATATGAATTTTTCTCTGAGGTACATGTTCTTGTGAGAAAATGTTTATTTGTAAACATTCATATGAACGTTTACATTCACATGCAGTTTACAATATTGCTTTCTTCGCTCATGCTTTAATACTGACTCAACTTTTATATTTCCTGGTCTTCACAACTTTTGCTCAAGTTGAGTTCCTGCCTTTCTCCAATGTCCATTTTAATTTAAATAACTGAATTCACCATTTAGTATTATTCACTTTAAGAAGACCAGCCATATAACAGGTAGGGCAGCTGTGAGTAGGGGTAAACATACATAATATGTATATAATCCTAGCTGCACTACTTAGTAGTGATTGCCAATCACTCCATGTTGGCCATCCCGCAGGGGACAACTTCAATGAGTATGTCATACCTTCCTTGACTGCACGCCTGGCGCAACGAACCTACCCCAGCACCTACTTGCTCCTGCCCAATGTGGACTACTGGACACCGGATGAGGTCATCATCAGCACGCCCGATGCCAACTACACCACCAGGAATTACACTCAGCTCCTGAAGGACCTGGACTACCCCACGGGACTGTACCTGCTCAATGACACGAAGGGACTGGTCCAGGATATCAAGGCACCACGTAAGGCTGTGCCAACCTTGTAAGGGAGTTATAGAAAGTAGATCTGAGCTCAGTACTGGCAGAAGTTAAGTCTTGCCCAGGTTGAATAACTTCAATTTTCATGAGTTTTTGATATGATACTTTGTCAGCTTGGATACGAAGTAATATTCGTTACATCTTCTATATACCGCTTTCACATTGCACATTTGATATGCTATATAGAATTTATTGTTGGCAGTGCCAGGATTGCAAACTGACATTGAAGATATTTACCATTGTAAATACTTATCAAAAGAACTTCACAGATATACTGCATTTCATGATTTTTCATCCTATGTGGGTTTTGTTGTCATTGTTTGTTTGTGTGCTTGTGAGTGTGTGTTTGTAGTTTATGTTTACCAGAGCAATGTTTAAGAATTAATTTTAATTATGAATTTGAGTAATGTTTCTCCTGATGTTTTTGCAGATGTGCCTGTGTTTCCCGTTTATGGCACACAAGTTGAAACGGAAGATTCCTACACGTACACTGACTTCCCCAACTCTCAGCCAAAGATAACGATGGGTCTCGGAGATGGCACCGTCAATCTACGCAGTTTGCGAGCATACAGGAAGTGAGTGAAGAGTTAATTTCGTACTTACCAACCATTCTGAGGAAAACTGAGCTGTTTAGATTTCTGAGGCTTTGGGACCATGAAAAAATGTTGCAATTTTTGGAAAATTGACATGATCATTTTTTTTTTTTTGATCATTTTTTTTTTTTTTTGAACAGTCGATTTGTGTATCATAGATATTAACCAACTTGAAGACTGTTATCTGTCTTGTCCAGATGGATCCTTGTGTGAAAATCACCCATACATAAGTTTTCTAATTTAGGGAAAATGGTCTCTAAAATAAGGCTGAGATTGCATCACAGAGCATCTGGAACCCCAGACCTTCAAGTGCTCTGAAAGCGAGTCCTGGACCCGGGCCAAAGGGACTTCGCGCATATTTTTTCCCTCTCAAAAAATGTTCTGATTTCTGATTTTCAAATGTTGGAAAGTTTGTAATTTTGCTGAATCTGTCCCCTGATGGTCTTTGTCTTGTCTGTGAAATCTTTTTGTTATACGGTCTGGTGTCATATTCCATTCGGTCGCGGCCTCTTGGAATATGGCGCCAGACTGTTGGTATTTGCCTGTATTTTGTGAACAAGCAGAGGGTAACTAATATTACGTGCTGCTTCCAATAACTTCCACTGGAGTATTAAAGATCATCAAATTTTGATGATATTTCAGAAATTGATGGGAAATAAAAATGTATTCCTTTGATTTACGAAGTTGAAGCATGATAAATCATTGCATCATTTTGGTATCGTTTGCTATTTCACACAAAAACACTCCTTCAAGAGAAATGCCCCCAAAAATGAACCACCCATGGAAGAATACTGCAAATAATCGCAACCAAGTACCACTCCTCTTAATATGGAGCATCAAAGATCCTACAAATTAGAAGCCTGACACTTTCTGGTTAGAAAGAGTGTCCTCTATCATTATCGATTGCTGTCATTGCACCACTGATGCTTTGCAACAATATTGCTCATCAGACTTGGCATGCCGTCTAGCAGGGGAGACATTCTAATAAAACATGGCACATTACAAGATACACAAGATACTTGGCACATGAATTCCTGTTGATCATCATGTTATTGTGGCTGTTTTCCCTACATATATATGATTACAGACTGGAATGTTCACACATCTTAATTTACATTGAGACATGACATCCATGATGATGTCACATGTATGTATCTGAATAAGATAACATCATTTGGCTTTTAAAATGAGATCTCAATACACACTCTACCTCCGGAATTTTCAGCCGTCACTGCTACAGCCTGCACCAGCAGACTGACCCGTCATCACTTTGATCATGTGACAGTCAATAAGTGGGTCACAGAGTGTCAAAAGTTTATAGTGCCCCCATTTTTTTTTTTGAGAGAGAGAGAATGGGCAGTCTGTGACCCATGTATCGACCATCACTCGATCAAAGGTGAAAACAAGTCAGGCCTCTGTGAAGGCTGTTGCATCGACAGCCGACTGTTTGGGAGGTAGATAGTGGTGTATTGAGATCAAAAGTTGAACACTAATTTCAAGTGAGATACCAATATGGATGAGCTTCTACTGAAATCATGTGGCTTTCATAATTATCTGCCATCCCTCTGCCAACTTTTCATCCTCTGCTCTTACTACTATGTAAGTCCCAGTCTCCCTGATCCAATGTATACTTAAGTGAATCATCCAGCACTTTTGTCCTCGGTTCACGCCCATCTTGTTTTCTGCCACACAGGTGGAGACGCGAGCAGCCCCAGCCGGTGAGGGAGCACGAAGTCGAGGGCGCGATCGGCGAGCACTCCCTCATCCTCACGGACCAGTCCGTCTTCAAGTTCATCATCCGGGAAGTCCTGTCTCCCTTTATATGGCACCACCCGAGGAAGAATCCCCGTCACTGACGAGATAAATGATGGCCTGTGTGGAGGATTCCAACGCTCCCTTCTCAAGTGACTCACTGAAATATATCTCTTCTGCAAACCAGTCTGGAGGTCATTTCTTGACAGAGAGAGGACCGCCGTAAGGGAGATCTCTATTTATGCAGCTCCACATTGTATTTACACATTTTGCTGGCTTCCAACGATGTGTGACCTTGTCATTTCGCGATGCAGAAATTCAGCTTGCGTGCTCGGGAGGTTCCCTGTCAAATTTGATATGTCCAAGGTACTGCTACGCCAAAGATGTTGTTAATAGGTTGTCAATGCAACTCGTGTTTCCGTATTTAGTTGTTACGTATGGAATGAATGCAGTGCTCTCAAAAGTTTCTTTTTTATGACATTCCATTGAAGATTATGACATGTTTTGCGTATAATTGTGTGTCAATAGAAGGCTTGGCAGAATGTGTTATTTCCTTGTTAATCAGCTGCTTAATAGACTGTGCAAAGATGCAATTTTACATTGATATATGCATTTTAGACATGCTGCTTTTCTTCAGCGTTACAGATTTCTCATGTTTTATTTCAGAACCTATGCCTCTAATTTTATGACAATCTTAGATATCTTTTATTCTTAGTTTGCCTTCTTTTTTAGAGTTTTAGATTGCATTCTTTGGTTTCGGGCATATGCTGGATCGAGAGGGTGGAAAAACGAAGTACTTGTCATATCAAGTGCACGTGTGTTCGTGTAACAACATGACCCAGTTTTTGTGCAGTGATAATGGCAGTGCTTCCCGATGTGTTCTGTCATTTTGAAAAATACACAAATTTGAACTAAAATGCCAACAAGAGGGATTGAACCAATGCAATAGAAATATCAAAGTGAATAAGGGGCAAGTGAAAGAGGTACATTGTACAGGGTGGCATATAACATGCAAGTAAGTCATGCAAAGTGAAGGTGACTTGAAAGTTTGAATGTATGATGCATGGATTACTGAAATACATTGTGGCTAATTTTGCAGAGACTCCAACCCTCCCACTTTTAGACTATTACATGTAGAACACAAAATCTCCTGCTCTCCCACTTGAGTTTCTCCCGCTCTATACGTAAGATTTAAGAGTAGCTTTCTTCTTCCTCACTTAAGTTTTGTCATGTGTGTTCCAAAATATGAGAATATTATTGCACCAGAGAGCATATATAGCCTATGAGCTTCCAGGGCCAAAAAGCACGCCGTAGACCCCAGCGGAAAGGAATTTCACATCCCTGATGTGCAGTGCGCTTAAATGATATCGTAAATGATATCGTAGATGTTTTTGTGCGATCAGAGTCTCCAGTTTGCTAGGGGTCCAGGTGGAAGAATCTCCCCTTTAAGAGATGCTTTGGGTCGGAGCCTAGTGTGCTTTTGTCAGGTAAATAAGGAGATTAGGGAAGTAATTAGCAAAAATTCATAAGATTAATTGACAAATTGGAGAAAACTTGAAAAGCATGAAGATAATTCCGTATAATGAATGACAGTTTTCTCCTTCATTTCAGGCTCAAGACTTTTCTGGCAACAAATTCCTCTCTTTGAATTGGGCATGTGCCAATGGAAACTTCCCTGTGTATCATGTGATATTTGCCTTATGACACACCATGTCTTCCAGTCAACAGTTAATGTTTTCTTTGTTCAGTCAGATCCAGGCAAGTTTCGTGTCTGACCGCGTCAAGTTGTATCTCAGATAACCATACCATTAAAAGGGAAAGTTGCGTGAGATTCCCTTTTTTGGTTCTCCAACGAATTCGGACTGTTCCTTTCTTAAAAATATTGCTTCCTTTTGACATGTTACAGCTAATTGTATTGATCCTTGCTGACAGAAGATAGCTTAATTTTCAGATTTTTAATTTTTGCACTGTATATTTCATGCCAGAAAATTTCCATGATGTGAAGTGTTTCCTCATTACATGCATGGTTTCTGTTTTATGTTCCTGTTTTAGATATTCTTCCTCTAGGCAGGATTTCTGTGACCTGCACAAAGGTTGTCTCAGGTTGACATTGCGCTGGGCTTGATGTGGCTTTAAGAAGTCTTGCACTTTTTTGTTTGTTTTTTGTTTCCGATGTGCTGTGCTTACCCTTGGTCACTGCAATAAGAGAATACCTGAAAGGAGTGTATTTATTGGCCTACATATGTATATCTCACCAGAAATGGGCTTTAATTGTTAGAAATGCCTTCATTGGTCAAGGATATTTCTGTGATGTTTTAGGGCAGAAATATGATGGAATTTTATTGATTGATATTCGGCTTCCTGTTTAGAATGTTGCTAGTACAGGGGAAACTTGATATGACAAAATTCTGATATAATAAAATACCAGCTCACAGTTGTGTGCACATTTCTACTGTTCCAATTTTTCTTCTGTACAAAAGACTGTAATGCTTCTATCATAACGAGATCAGCTGTAACAATGTAAGTGCTACATAACAAGCTGCATCATAATGTCCAAACAAATAATAGCATATTAAACCCTTTACAGTGAGAGATATTGTAGTCCATTGTCTATGTGAATGTAAAAATAATCCAAGAGCCCATATGCTCAATGCATAATAATCCCTTGACCACATGATTATTGGTGTCACATATACTGTGCTGCTGGTGGAAATGTAGGCAGGACCCACTGTAAACTTTTGATAGTGTGAAGTTGTTATTGTATGACCCGGTACAACAGCTGACCATGGATTTCTCTATACAGTGATTATTCCCATGCATGGCATGGAATAATTTTGAATTCTGCAGGGCCTAATCACACATTTGCATTGACCAGTACTTTGTCACGTACAATTGTGTAATGTATGCATTACATGCATTATACAACTATTTAAAGATTATATGATCATCAACTTCATGAGGTTCACTGTATAATTGCAATGTTTTTGTTTTTGTTTTTTTGCAGGAAGCAACAATATAAAGTGGGGTAAAAAGGTATTTTGTCAGTGATTTTTTTTTTTAATTTGTTACTTACCAAAGATTTACTTTTAAATGTACTCTAAAGCACTCTGCATAGTCCTATACGTATGTGTGCGATGCACAAATGCTTATGATAGTGTAGTGTGCTTTAGTTGTGCCCACTGATGATACAAGATATGAGCTACATATAGGAAGAAAATGGTGTGGTTGCACCCTCTGTGTTGTATTAGATTTCCCCTGTGGATAGAATACTGAATATTCTGGGTTGTGTTTGTGTGTACATTATGGTGTGTGAGCAAAGAAAAGTTAAGTAAAGCATGTTTCATGTCAATATCATGTCTGTTGTTTATAGTAGGTTGTGCATGATACCTACAATATGTACAGCCTGTATTGTATGTGCCATACTTTCTTAAAGTATAATTTGTTTTTTAATTGAAAAAGAATTATCCCTTCCAAAACTTTCTTTAAGTATAATTTGTTTTTTAATTGAAAAAGAATTATCCCTTCTCAAAAAGTAAAGTTGGCAATTTCCCACCTTGGAGATATTCTACATTGCATAAAATTTGCATTACAGGATCATGTAGCAATATTATGCCATATTGTTGATTTTGTGAATATAAGTGGAGATGCACAATCAGCAAAAGTAGACATATGCAGTGTCTCTTAGCAACAGTTGCTCCTTTTGTCCATTCTTTCAGCATTTTATTTGGTTTTAACTTTTCATTTTAGTTCAGTCTTGTTACAGTCTGTAGTGAACCCGACAAAGCCTTAATTCTACAGCAGGTAAAGAGATTTGACTTTGCTCTATTCATTGTGCCATATTTTGTATCATTTTGTTGTTTTGTTTCTGTTTTGTTTTTTGTTTTGTTTTTTGCGAAAGGGGGGGGGGATGAGTTGGCGAGTTTAGGGGGTGAGCATTGCTGGATGTGATGTTGGAATTCCAATTAAGCAACAGCCTTGCAGGTAGGGTTGAGACTGGTTACACAGAATGTTTAAAGTATGCTTCCTTCTGCTCGACATTGTGCAATTTTTTATGAACCATCACTTCCTGAAGCTTTATGATATTGGCTATTGGTTCATGTAGGATCTTTACTGACCTTAAAAGAGCTTGGCAAATTATCTATCTTACTGAAGAATTGGTTTTGTCTGGTATTATCCACTTGGTTCGGTCAGGATAGCTATAGGTTACAAAGTATTTATTCTGTGATTCACACGTCTTGGTACTCTGAAAACCTCTTCTTTTTTCTTTTCTTTTCGGTCTCGGCTATCATCTTCAGACTCCTTTCAAGTAGACTTTAAATCCTACGACAGGAAAGTACAAAAATTATTTACTTCATGGAAGAATTTTCATATCAGGAAGTGGTACCTTATACCATAGTTGTTTTGTACAAATTTATAGAATTTTGCATGTTGCAGCATAAAAAAGGAAACATGATTGCATATTATTAAAGTACATGTACGTTGTCTTTGATTTGTTTTTCAAATTGCTGCAAGCTCGATGAAAGTGACTTGACTGACCCTTGTGATTATTACGCAAGAGGGCGAGTTCATCCATATGGGAGTTGGTTACAGCTGCAGTACCGGTAATGGTTGTATGAAGATGGCACATCCATTATGAGCTAATAAGTGTCATTTGATTGATCATGAGTTAGCGATGCCAGCCCATTGGACACTTTGATTGGCACCTCTTGATTGTTGTGATGACCTGGCTGTCTTTGACGTGGTAGTACAGGCAAACTCCGCTCTAACGAGGTTTGCCGAGACCACCAATTTTACCTCATTATAACCGGTACCTTGTTCTAAATGTACTTAAAAAGAGACCAGCTGAATATGGTATTGGACAATGGGGACTGCCAAATTCACCTCGTTAAAAGTGGTACTTCATTGAAAGCAAGCTCATTATGAAGGGGTTGCCCTGTAATCAATATCCTCATGCTTTGATGTAATTCTGTGCAGGAGTTATCCCCCCTGTGCAGTTGCCATGTAGTGCCATCAATTATGTGTTTCCTGTATGTGAGCACAATCCAGTATACATTGTACATGTACATCTTTTCAGTTTGCATGTTATATTTTTAGTGCTCATTAAAAGAATGCGCTGTTTGTCTGTGCACGATACCAAGATTTGCGGCAGGGGATGCCTTGGAATTCTTATTCACTCAAGAAATAAATGTGGAATGAAAATGTGTGACTATTGTACTACATGTAATTGCAATAATTTAAAGATGATTAAATTTCATGTACTGTACATTGAAATGCAGTAATTTGCGAAGTTGTTGGTGTTGTTGTTGTCTTATCATATGCTTGTGTGGAGGTTGGGAAAGGTTCTGGCAATTATACAACCTGGGCCCCATTTCATAAAACTTGTCATCAACAAGTTACGATAGTTGTTATAAGCTACTGACATTCTTGCATCTGATTGGCTGAGAGAGAATTGTCATAGAAATGTGGCAATTGATACTGATAACGAGTTTTATGAAACGGGACCCTGAGCTGCCTTGGGTCTATTTTCATAACCAGTAGTTTAATCTGTTATGCAATTCTGTCCTTGTGAATGACTGCATATACAGTGTATGTTGTACATACATGAGAATGCAGTTTGATCTGTAGAAGTTATCTTCATACTAGACACTGAAACACATTGTTTAAACGGGTGCTATTCGTTATTCCGAAGGTCCGTTATTCCGAAGGTTTGTTATTCTGAAGGTTCGTTAATCTGAAACACACAAATTCCCTATACCTAGAAGTTCGTTAATCCGAAAATGAAAAAGGGTTCATTAATCCAAACATTTGTGGTGTTATTCCGAAGGTTCGTTATTCCGAAGATTCCTTAATCTGAAAACGAAATAGGGTTCGTTATTCCGAAGGTTCGTTGATCCGAAAATGAAATGGGATCGGTCACAAACCTTCGGAATAACGAACTTTGTTTCATTTCGGATTACAAACCTTCAGAATAACGAACCTTATTTCATTTTCGGATTAATGAACCTTCGGAATAGCAAACCTTGTTTCATTTTTGGATTAATGAACCTTCGGAATGACAAATCTTCGGAATAACGAACCTTCGGAATAACGAACCGTCAGACGAAACAACCTTCGGAATAACAAACTGTAACCTCATAACTTGGTGAGTAGTATAGGTGCAGAACTGTTCACATTATGATAATGATTTACTGGAGTTAGATTGATTGAAACTAAATTATATAAAAAAACAAGTAAATATCCTTTATGCTGGATTCAGATTGGCTGAATTTGAGTTTTAGATATAGATAGATAGATATTCACATGGTTTATTTCATCAAAAGAAAGGTACATAACAGCCGAGAGCCTGAATTGCGTGTCCTTGATGTAAATGTACAAACAAAGCAACACAATACAATAACTATTCCCATTAAACAGATTTAAAAAAAACAGAGCCTTATTACTTTTACTACAAATACATTTCTCTTTCAAAATATTTTTTTTTCAAAAACTGATCAAATATAACTAGTTTAAAAAAACCTAGTTGCACACAAGTAATTACAAATGAAAACGAAACCAACCGATTTTGAATACATCTAGGTACATGATTTAGAGCTACACCTGATTCTATAGATTTCTCACACTCTTTCAAACAATATGGCTAACAGCCTGTAAATTAAATCTAAAAAACTTCACCTCAACAAGTCATCCACAGCACAAAATACCAGGACCTATGACTATTCCATACACACAGATACACTGCAAAAAAAGCACAAACCCTACTTTATAATCTCAACGTAAAGAATTGCACTGACAGGAGTCCAAGATAGATTTGGATGGATTCACTTTATTGCAATGTTCAAGGTGATCATAAAGGCATCGTATCTACTATATACATAAAATATATCATTGTACACTGACAGCACACAAATTACTTGAATCATCAGTTGCAAACTAGAATGCCACAAACTCTTGCACAGTTAAAGGTGTGAATACCCCAAGGTGATCATAAAGGCATCATATACCATATACATAAAATATATCATTGTACAGTATACAGATTACACGTTAATCATCAGTTGCAAACTAGAATGCCACAAACTCTTGCAAAGTCTTAAAAGGTGTAAATTCCTTTTTCCTTTGTGTTGCTATGACGGAATGTGCATGAATGTGAGGTAATGACATTCATCATTTCTAAGAATTCTTTCAAAAAAAGTAATACATATTTTGATTTAAAGATGCACACCAAGTCTTTGTTACAAATTTGTAACATTATGAAAAATCAGCTTTCAAATGTTCTGTTCATGACAAAAACATACTGATGACATAAGGTGCATGTGAGTCACTCAATCTGTTGTAATCACATAATGCATCCGAAAATGAAAAATTGACAAGTTGAAAATCACAGTTGACTTCACATAAATCTGATTCTGTACAGTGCACTCTTGTCATAACGAACACGGTTATGACAACATTCCAACGAAGTAAAAATTCAGGCCACAACATTATCCGCTCCATGTTTTTTATTGTTTACTTGTTCAATTACATCAAAATTTCGATATAACGAAAGAAAACTACCGGTCCTGAGGACTTGGTTATAACAGGAGTCCACTGGAGTTCATCATAATTGATTAAAATCATCAGAGTTGAATAGTTTTGTACGTGGCATATAATACAGAATTTGATAGTTACTTTTGTAATGCAATTAGGCATAAATACTTTTCTTTTTGCCAAAGAGAACTGAAGAACAGCTTAAAGGGATCATACAGTTTTGGTTGAGACCTAATTTCAGGTTTCTAACATTTTTTGGTGAGATAATGAGAAACCTCTTATGAAATATGAAAGAGCATGTAATTCTAGGAGGAATCCAACGTTTATTTGATGAAAATTGGTTTTGAAATGGCTGAGATATCCAAAAAAGAGCGATTCTGATAAAGTGTGGGACCCACATTTTATTGTGATCGCTTTGTTTTACTTTGTTTTTGGATGTTTCAGTCATTCCAAACCCGATTTTCATCAAATAAAGTTTGAATTCCTCTTAAAATGGTATGCTTTGTACTATTATCATAAGTGTTTTCTTGGTATCTCGCAAAAAGTTAAAAGCCCAATTCTCATCTCCACCAATACTGTACTATCCCTTTAAATTGGATGGGATTTAGAGGAAAACTGCTTGACTTGTAATAACATCATGAAGTCATCCGTGGGCAACAAAGTACTGTAACTCTTTTGGAGAAATAACAAAATAAAAACATCAGATATGATATTATAAAAAGATGTAAATCGTTTCCTGCAGGTTAACGTTTGAGAGAAAAAGTCACATTATTTTTGCCTAGTGGGAATATGGAATATTTTGAGAGTAAGAATAATTCTAGGAAAAAGAAGATTGATCAGGTAAAAAACCTTCTTCTGGTTGGCTTGGGGGAAATGTGTGACTTTCATTCACTCTCAAAATATCCAAAGGAAGAAAACACTTTTTTTTCTTTTCTTTTCTTTTCTTTTTTCTCGCTACAGAAAATTTCAAAGACTTGGATAACCATCAAGATTTTGGTGAAAATCTGGGGGTGGGTTTTGTCCTGCATACAAAAAAAGCTGGAACTAAGAAAACAACAAAAGAATTCCTGCATTGGATTCAGTGAGATTAAAGGCCTAAGTTCCTCTAATTGAAATATCTCAACATCTTCATCAGTGTGAAACCTGTGGACCTAAAAGGTCCAATTCCTGTGAAGTTGCCCCATTTCACATCATATGAATGCATTTTATATTGTAACTCTTGGTTGAGTAACGCAAGATCCCGCCTTGGGCATGAGCAGTCAATTCATTGTGTGCAGTGGTGCAGATTGAATCAGCTTTTCTTTTTTTCTTTTTTACTTTGGAAAAAAATAGGTTGTAATTGGCAGTTTACTAGAATCTTTAGTTATCCTAACTCGATAATGGGAATTATTACTTTGGGATTATTCCATCCCATTTGAAAATGCCATAACACTTGGAACTGTGGTTTTGACTCACTCAATCTCTGAGGAGAAGTCAACGATTGTTATGATTTGTCGCAATTTGGTCTGTGTCAGTGATATTAACAGTACATTATAACAAAAATATATATTTAAAAAAAAAAGAAAGGAACACCATACACGATTAGTGCATTCACAGTGACATGTTTTGAGTTGTAACAAACAAGGCTCCTGATGGCAGCCATGCAAAGTATGGTACATGCATGGTTTCAAACTTGTTACAGGCCCTAAGGTGTCAGGAGTGAGATTGACTGTCGACTCTTGGATGTGTGAACTGACATTATCTCATATCAACTATTGCATTTGTATTGACATTTCTGAAGAACTGTGGGAGTGTGTAATGTCCAGACCAACCTTCACTGTCTGACCATTTAAAGCCCAACTAGATATGCCCCAAACCTTCACCTGTCATCTACCCAGCCTTTTACATCCATCACACATCCCAGGGGCAGATCCAGGAATTCTGTAAAGAGGGGGTGCCTTTATAAATTGAAAGGGGGGGGGGGTGCACGCACTCCACGCGCGCACCCCTCCCCCATTTTTTTCTTTTTATTTCTTTTGTTTCAACAAAAAATAAGGGGGGGGGGGGAACGCGCCAAGTGAGCTCCTCCCTGGATCCACCACTGCATCCAAACAACATTTTATTACAATAATGTATTTTCCATGTTCTTTCGAGTTCTATCAACCACCAAGACATGCAGTAAACACTCACTTATCCTCCCAACTCATTGAGTCACGATCTATAATTTTCATGTGCCATACCCATGTGACAATTTTTACAGGAGTGGTGTTGCTTTAATGGTATTCTTGAACCCGATGGAGATGGTGCCATACTGAGTGGTACAGTCAAACCTGTCTATAGCGGTCACCCAAGGGAGACGGAAAAAGTGGCCGTTATAGACAGGTGGCCGCTATAGACAGGTAATCCAACTTTGTGTGCATTGCTTACATATACATGTATCATCGTTGTATCCTTACAAGTACATGTACAGTGTATGTGTGTACGTATGCATACACCGTGTTTCATGCATTTAACCATGCCGGTGTATATGATATTGTTGCACAGTAGCATGTTTATTGTCGTGAAGAATCGTGCATTATTATGACTGAATGAGGGATGAATGCAGCGGTGGCGATCACTGAACGTTGCTCGCACGGCTACCAAACAGAAAAATACGCTGAATTATCGGCTTGGCTACGGCTCCATTGGGTTTTTGGCCGCTATAGACAGGTTAATATCTCCCGCGGGAAACAAAATTTGTGGCCGCTGGCCGCGTTAGAGAGGTGGGCCGCTATACACAGGGTCTTTAACAGGGCTTTTCTCTCGGGGGGATTTTGCAGTGGCCGCTATAGACAGGTGGCCGCTATAGACAGGTGGCCGCTAAGGCAGGTTTGACTGTATATGGTTGTACCACCAAGCCTTGTCGACCAAGGTGGAAGGAGGCAAGTTTTCATGGGCCATCCACAATGAGAGTGATTCAATATTGTAATTGTAAGTGACTTAAAACTTGCCTCGCAACCAAGCATACTGTCTCACCTCTGGACATCCCCCAGAAAATCGACAGTCTGGACACTCTGTAGGATTGTCCCCCGTCTCCCGGTTCTTTCGAAGGAAGAGCGACCTTGGCTCGTAATCCGAGGTCGCGCAACTGTGTTAATCATAAATGCGCATGTGCATGCGCGAAATGTTGTGTCGAGAGAACTGCTTCCGCTCAGGTCGACCATGGTAAATGTAAACAATTTTGTGACTACAGCTCCATCCAGGCCAGTGCAGCGGTGCTTCGGTACATGTCATACACCACGATTTCAGGTTAAAATGTTGACTTTTGCTAATAATTTTGCTGGAATATGACAGAATAGAAGTTCCTCTTTCAAGTGGTGAGAAAATTGTGTCAATTTAACAATTTAGAATAGAAAACAAATGTGCTTGAAAAAAAGTGCATGGTAATAGGGCCCCCCCCCCCAATATACATTGTCACGTTATCTATCTACGACTACTACCAAGTTAGACCTACGTTCTTTCACTAAAGTTTTCAGTCAGGTGTGGAGATTCTTTTACTGTTGTCCCTTTTCTTCAAGGTTTCGTTTGATTGCTGTGACTTGTTTGATTGCTGTGACTTGTAAGTATTTAGTTTAATAGATATAAAGCTAACGGAGTAAGTGTATCCATAACTTAGCATGTCTGTTACATTTGCTCCCAGCGGGCATCACTAATTTCGTATCAATTCTGCTAAAAATCGTATAGTCAGACAAATTGAAATGATGATTTATGTTTTAATTCTATTTCTTGAAAAACAAACCAAGTATTGACAAAATCTGTGTTTTAAAAGACCCTTGCCAAGGCTTGCACAAAACCATCTCTTTTTCCCCGACGCAATCGTTTTGTATTAATTAAGTTAGTTATTAGCGAACGTGCATTTTCAATGGGAGTGGGGAAGCAAACGCCCTACACTGCACACGCAAATGAATGGCAAATCAAAACTGCATTGACTTTCTATGGGCTATGAAACTTTTACTATTTGATGGCAATGTGGTCGTATTTGTTAATGATATCGGAAGTATTTGCCTTTTCTACTTCTAGTTAGTTTATTTTTTGTGGAATTCCATTCATTTTCAATTGTCTGTGCGCACCGTCCTGCGTGTAATGTTTGCGTTCGGTGATACTAATACTAGGATACCTGCCTATACCTATTTTTTTTATCTGCCGAAAGCTAAATCAAAAAGTGACAGGGCTGGTGAAGATGAACAAGGCGAGTCGGAGAGGGGACGGCAATGGAGCCCTGAAGAGACGGCTGCCCTACTTGAACTGTGGGTTTCCAAAAGAATTAGGGCCATGCTTGATGGCCCTAAGAGAGCAGCTGCCCACATCGAGATAAGTGAGGCGCTGAATAAAAACAACAAGGGATACTGCTGACGGCAGACGCAGTGACCAAGAGGATGAAATACTTGCGGAAGCGGTATAAGGATATTAAAGACCATAACATGAGGAGTGGGGTAGAAAGAAAGACAGCCCCTTGGTTTGAGGAGCTTGATGGCATCCTTGAGCCCAGGCCATCTACTGAGCCAGTGTTTGTGGCTCAAGATGGTGTTGAGGGTGAGAGCATCGACACAGGTGTGACAGTGACTCTGTCTCAGACTTTGAGTTCGATATGGCAGCGTCACCAACTGCAACTGGTCGAGAGTCTGTAGTGTCTTCAGCCTCTAGGTCGACTATTTCCACAACCCCTGGCACTTCAGAGACAGAGTCTGCTCAGGGAATGGCAGCGAGTGTACCAGGCACCAGCACAGAAGGTATGTTCCAGGTTGTTGTATTCACCACATACTTGTCCACACTGTCAGAATGAGTATGACACTAAAGAGAATGTCAAAGACCATTTCTTTTTTGTCACTCTTTCTATGAAGGAACAGCTGCAGGATTTGCTCGAAAACCATGATGTTGTCAAAAATATGTCTCCTCACAGGGCAGGAGTTCAGGGAGGCATCAGAAGTGATGTGTGTTCTGGTTCAGAGGTAAAGAGACTGCTACATACTGGACGAATGATGGATAGAGACCATGACATTCAACATAGACGGGGTACCGTTATTCAAGTCATCCAGTCGATCTCTTTGGCCTATTCAGTGCACAGTGAATGAGCTTCATCCTGATGACAGAAAGAGAAATGTGCTTCTAAGTGGCCTGTGGTTTGGCCCCACAAAACCAGTGATGTCAACATTTCTTGTTCCTTTCATTGTAGATGCTGAGTTGCTGGCTAATGAAGGCAATGACTGGAAACATATCTCAACAGGAGATATAGTCAGAAGTCAGAAGACAGCATCAAAGATAAGTGTGTAGTTTGCAAAGAAGTTGATAATTCTCTGTATGTTGTGGTCTTACCAATTCAATGGGAGAGAGATTGAACTGGTTTGGAGGAAAGTTAGGACCAGAAATTGTGCAAAAACAACCCTCAAAAACAAACAATATATGTATGTGCATATGACTTAGCATCAGGTGTGTAGAACATTACTGAGAAGGACTTCAGATGTTTGCACATCACCTTAAAACAACAGTTTCCAGACAGCATTGTGTTTTTTTGTGCAATCCTTCCACGTTGGGATGACCAGGAGCTGTATGAAAAGTCATAGTTTTATTATTTAAAACTTGCAAATCTCGCCAAGTCTCTTGATTGCCATTTCATTGATTGTGGACAACAGTTTGCATTATATGAGGGTCTCTTCAATTTTGATGGACTTCAACTCAATAACAATGGCAAATGTATACTGGCTGAAGAACTAGCAGGTAACACTGAGAAATTGTTCCAGCCGCTATCAACGACCAATGGAAATCATTGGCAATACGTCCCACCGGAGCTCAAGAGGCTGTGGAGACCTCGAAAGCCCAGGAAATCTCCCAAACCAAATGGACAGAAGCGCACCATAGAAAGACCAAAGCCGGAGTTCATCCAAAAACCAAACGGGCCATCGACAAGGATGGATTCATACTTCCTAGGCGATACGCTAGACGGCCAGATCCTCCAAGATTACCCCCTACACTGTAATCGCCATATTTCTGATGTGCCCAGCGCTGCTGTTATTCCATACAAGAATGGCAACGACGGGGAATGGTGCCCTCGGCAGGTAGCCTCATCAAGCAGTTTCTTACCTCACGTGTGGTCAAAGTACATTGTACTGAAACTGAAGGGGCGGCAAACAAAGAGGAGGAAAATAGGTGCCAAAAGGAGGCAGAGAAAGGAAAGGGTAACTATAATATTTTATTCACACATATCAACATATTTGTGTGTATGAAGTGTACATTTTTTATAGATTTCTATCCGTTTAAAAAAACAGGTGTATAAAAATATAGATTTCTATCATACCTTATTCTTTGCACCTGCAGCCGTTTCAAAATGTTGATTAGGAAGGGAGATGTGTTTGTTTTGTAAAGACAGAGCAAGTGTGATTTCTTTCCTGTTCATATAGATATGTTTTCAGTCAGTGATGACATATACCTGAGTAGTAAACGATATGACCCCCCCCCCCCACAAAAGGGTTCCAGTCCAAAATTCAGAATGTAAATCCAAGTTTTTTCAATGAATATCTTCAGCTGTAAAATTGTTTTCCAGCTACTGAAGTTTACCTTTAAGTGACATTACATTCTCTATGTCGATGCTAGTAATGGAAGACAAACAATATTTGTTTCCATTTCTGTTTGCAGTTTTTGAGTAGCATAAATCTGAAGCTGCCCTGTTGAATTTATTGTAAATGCTTGTCTATATTATTTGATTATTGCTTTCTACCTTGTCTTTCTAATTAGAAAAACTGCTCATGGGAACCACCATGGATTCGTCCACCACTTGATGTAGTCCACGATACACAAGCAGAGGCCAACCCGCAGCCATCAACAGAAAGTGAACCTACTTCTATGGCAAGCTGTTTGTGTAAAAAGTCGATAAACAGAGTTTATCAGTGAAAAACAGAGTTTATCGACTTTTTACACAAACGGCTTGCCATATACTTCACTTGAATGCCCATCAACACCATGCTTGCCTTCAGCTGCAACTCGTGACACATCGCCTGATAGTCACCAATATGACCCCACTAAAGGTAATACTGCAACTTTAGAGACATCACCATCTCTCTCAATGCCACCAAGCATCCTCTCTGTTGTAACAGTGCAGCCAGCCTCTGCATCAGCTGTAGGGATGTCGCCATGTGTCTCAACAGCACAAGGTATCTCTTCTGTTACACCTGGGCATCCATTCTCAGCAACGGAGCCTGCAGAAGTGACATTCATGCAATGGATTCAACCTGACTTATCACCATCATGTGCAGATGTGCAACCATGTGTGCTGACAAGATTGTTTGAAAATTTGTGCTTTCAGTTGCTGGGGTGAAAACAGTGAAAAAGAATTCCGATTGTCAGAAAAAGCCTTGTAAAAAAGATAAATGTGGACCATGTTCAATTTGTGCTGTAGCATCCAATACAAAATTCTTCATTTGGCAACATCCCGGTCAGAAAGTTTAACTGCAATGATTCTCAAGAAAAACCCAGGTCTCAAAGGTTCTGATTGTATTTGTAATGCTTGCAGACAGAAGTATATGAAAAAAGCCCAAAATGAGATGTATACTCCTGAAAAATCAAGAGCAAAAGAGAGAACTCCGTGCCTCCTCTCACACGTTTTTATGTGATAGTATATCAGAGGTGCAGTCTGCAATATGTGTAGATGATATGAATGCATCATTTTTAATCAATTGCACGTCACTGCCTGAAACAGTTCCTCTATGTAGAAAGCATAGATCACACATAGCCAATATCACTGGGTTAAAACATTGTTGTGTGTGTACAAGTGTATTGCGTCCTGCAACCAAACGCTATTCAGTTTGTAATACCCGAGATATAGATGTTGTGCAACTCCGTTTGATAAATGAGGATTTTCAAGTAAGTGAAGATGGTGTTTTGTGTACACAGTGCTATAAACTTGGAATCAAAAGTCATGTTCATACAGATACCTGTAGTAAGACCATAGATGACATTGAAGAAGAACTGACCAGTGAGGAACAACAGCTAAAGACAGATAAAAGCACAATAGCAGTTTCCATTTTAAATAAAATTTGTAATAAAACACTAAAGGCAGATCTGCTGCTGGTGTAAGAGAGATCATGGGTTCTTGTTAGCAGAAGCACATGATTTGTTTGTCCATAATCTCAAAACTGTCACAGAAGATCCCAAAATGTTTGATGAATGCTTGAGGAAGCCAAAATGGTTGTTGGGTAAAATTATTTTGAAGTTTCCAAATATGTTACTGAAGCTCACATAAGCCAAGAAAAAAAGGTTCATTTTTATATGTAAAAGGTGTTTCAGCCGAGCAACTTTTGAATTCACTTCATAATGCACATGCTACTATCAGGAAACTACAAAATCAAGGTGATGATGATGATGAGTTACTCCATGGCATGCACAAAAGATCCCATGAAGAGCCTGATGAGTCTTCAAATTTATCCTTTTGCAAAGTCATGGTAAATGCCAATGAAAGATTAGTTCACCAAACTAAAAGAAATACACAAATGTATATGCAGAATCCTTTGGATGTTGCAGGCTTTGATTTTTCTATGTCTCAATTAAAATTTGATCCAATGCTTTGGAATATGACTTGTATGATCACATGTAATCTTGACGAGAAAAAGTCATTCAGAGATTCATCTGTAGATATTACACAAGATTTCATGTCATTCCCAAATGAAGACTCATCGTATGGAAGGCAAAGGAAAGTAAGACGAATTGTAGCTATGTTTTTTTTTTTTTGCAGTTCACTTTAATTGATTCCTGTACCTATCCTCTTCATGTAGTTGTTGCTAATGTGATAAAGAGACTTTCACATTCATCAAAACTTCTGAAAATAATGAACCGTCTAGGATTTTCATGTTCTGAGAGAACACTTGCTCGATTTTTACAAAATGTTCAAGATGTGAGAGATTCTGAAGGTGCTTTTAAAGTCTCTCAATCTGAAGTCAGTAACACATGTCACTATAGACAACATTGATGTATTAGCATCTCATGCTGCTGTCCATGTCAATCAGCAATGCAGTTGGCATGGTACATCAATAATGGCGCATCGGCCTAACCCAGATACAGAATTATTGCATCCTACTTTTGAAGAAATTACAGCATCTAAAGAAGAGATGTCAGAGTCAAGTCAAAGAGAACAAGCATTCCGAGTCAGTCAAGCTCAAAACCGTCAATATGTAAAAGACTTTCATCTGAGCAAGATCTGCAAGTTCCAGACAAGGATTATTTTGTTGCAGCCAAATACAAAACATTTGTGAGATCTCAAATTTCATGGAATACATTTTCTGTGACACAGGAGGAACAGTTAGAAGTAGATCAATTTCACAATGATATGATTCTGTATGCCTCCGAGAGACTTGTTTGTTTAAATGCCACTCCGGATATGACATTAGTTCCAAGTTATAAGTGTAAGTTACTGATAGAGAGTCAAACACAAACTGTTCAAAAATCGAAGTTTTGTTATCTCCAAGTTCTAGATCACAAAGCAGATAACCCTCAAACACTGAAATCATGCCTGCAAATCCTGTATGATACTTTTCAAGTGTCTCACAAACTTAATCACCTTGCTGTTGCTGGAGATGGTGCCACATTCAAATTGTTATTGGAGATAAAGCGGGAGTATGGCAGCGCTCTTGATTGGTGTATCCCTTACATTGGTGATTGGCATCTGCTCAAGAATTACCAAGAAGTCTTAATGAAAATTTTTTGGGATGATGGATTGAAAGAATTGGTAAAATTGACCCACAAACATATGACGCTACAGAATCTTTCCAAATGCTCCAATTTTGAGAGAACTCATCAATTTTTGCTGCAAATCCATGAAGCTCTACTTATCCATGAATTTAGTTGTTTCCTCAAACAAAGAAAGGAGTCCTTTCATGACCTGGAAAATCCTTCATTCCTAAGTGAAGTAGAAAATGTGGTACACTCCCTGAAAGTGAAGGATGGCTTGTATGATGGTAATGAATTCCAACATGTTCAACATGAGTTTGTCAAGTCAGCAATTTTCATTGAGCTGAAAGAGTTTTCCGATTATTTCAATACTTTGTGTGAAAAATTTCAAACTTACAGATGTTGGCATCTGTTTATACATGATGATTGTATGGCATACATCCAACTCTTTATTGCTATACGCTGTGGAAACTGGAATCTGAGGAACGCTGCTATCAAAGTGATGGGGCCTTTGTTCCATGCATTTGATCGTGTCAACTATTCAAAGATGATTCCACATCACCTTGCTTTGATGGAAGCATTGCCACATTACATACATTCCCATTTTGAAAATGGGTCATTTGTGACTAGTATCAAGGGAATAAAATATTCATCAATCACCTTAGATGAAGGTCATGAAATGCTTGTAAATAAGGACTGTAAAAATACATTGTGTAGGGGCTTACTGCAGAATATGGACAGAATAGCAGGCACTTTAGAATATCACATCAACTTTATAATCAAAAACTTTGAAATTCAGTTGCAGTTTTCTGAGGTATCAAGTCCTCAACATAGAGATTTGTCATTATCAGTTGTACAGTAAGAGTTCACGAATGTAAAGACATATGTGGACATGTTGCAGGCCTGTGATGTGTTTTTATCTGTTCAGAATCCTGCATTGCACTACATATTTTCAGGTGAAATTGCATCAAGTGTACAACAAAAAAGTCTTCTGTCATATCACCAAGTTGGCAGTGATGCATATGGATTTTACTGTAAGTCTCAAGTGTTGAAGGACAGTGGTGTGCACATATTGAAAACTTTCGGTCATCTGCAAAACCGCGCTTCCGCGCGAACACTACATTATGTAAAACGGGTCAAAAATTGATGCATCTTTCCACAAAATCTGCCATAACTTTTAAACTATTAAAGAAGCAAACTTGGGGTGCCCGGATTCTGAAAGTGGACACTTTAGGGATTATTTATGTGTATATATCATTACTGTAACATTTGTAGCAGTGACGCACTTTTGATCAGAAAAGTACCTTTATGAGTAGATTTGTCTATGGCACACAGTCCAAATTTGACGAATTTGAGCATATTTTGCGGTCTTGCAATTCTTCCACACAGGATATCTCGGGAACAGAAGGTTGCATGAACTTGGGGCAGACGGTTTCAGAAAGTAGAGATTCTGCCCATTTTTGTGATATAAGAATCTTGTTCATTGGTTGAGCAGTCCTGAGTGACGCACTTTTGCAGTAAAGTTAGACTACCCAGTCACAATTGCTGTCATAGGGAACGTGTACAAGCTATACAGAACTATCACGTGAGGAGACTACCAACGAAAATTTGAGCCGTTGACCTTCACCGTCTGCCGTCGTCAGCAGTGTGAATTCCTGTGATTTTAAGCTTTTATTTCTCGCCAAATATCATTTTCAATCTAATATCCAGATACTTTTGTATGTCAGACATTATCTACCGTAGATACGTAGCAGCCTTATGAACAACATAACTGTTAAGTTTGGGAGCAGAAACAACCAAATATATTCCACATTCCATCTCATTTTTCGATGATGGCTCTAGTTGGACTGGTGCATTTCCTTCGGAGGTGGTAATAATGTAAGTAGTTGCAACGGTCGCTTGCCACCTGCTGTCTGCAATCGGGCGCTTATATACACGTGTTGTACACAGGTAATCAACAGAAATAATGTTGTAAAGGAATGATAAGGTCCTAGACTATATCTCAACAGTAGATTTAACCCAATTTCTGTCGCCTACACACACAACACACTACGCGTGAAATTATGTGAACATGATGTCCCTCCATGCACGGTGCTGCCACCCCTATTGTAACGTGTCGACTAGCCACGCGCCCCACACGCACTCACTTTCGCCAGCGTCTGCTACCTCAGATTTTCTGCGTGAATTAGGGCAAAAGTTTTCAATATGAAACCTGTACTACACAAGCATACATTGAAAACATTCGCAAAACCCAATGTTTTGAAAAAAAAAAAGGTGACAAGTCTGGAAAAGGAAAAAAAAAATTGATAACGAAATTGATTGAGTGATCACATCACTTATCAATGTTTGAATGAGACAGGCTTATGTCACGATGCCTCAAGGTTCTGTATTATAGATATTGGACTGTGCCCTCGCTAGAATTCATTCTACAAATAGGCCAAACGGTTACAACGATATTAAATCTGAAACTTAACTTGAGTTGACATGATCAACATCACGAATGTGACAAACACAACACCTACACAATCCTTGCACCTTGGCCAGTCAGGTACTAGGCTTCACCTAGTACCTCCTTGACTAGACACTCAAGGCAGAAACGTCATGGGACAATGTTTTGCAAACACAATTACACAGCTTCCTACAATATGTAGGCCTGCACTGTGAATATAATGTTAAAGTCCAGAGATATGGAGATAGAACCTAGTTGGCGTATGACTATGAGTCTGTTCTTGCCTAATTATCTAAAATTTCATACGATTACACAATATGGTACATCTGTATGACCCCCATTGATAGAATCCTCTGTACCAGTATTTTGTATTCCTATTTTACTTTCTTCTGATTATAAGATATGAAAAGAACTTGACAATTTTGTCCTAATTAAGGTATGATATGAAATGAAGTACCGTACAAGTCAAGTGATACATTTTGTAGCGAAGAGAATAGAAGCTACGCTGAGAGGGTATCATATACTCCCGTGATTTCGCATAGTATGCTCATGGGCAAAAAACTGACGCCATTAGCTGGCACACCGATAGTGGGCGTATTTTACGTGATCATAACCCTGATTTTATAGTAGTGATGTTTGTCTGCCTTTCATTTACCCCCTTTTTAGGGAGCATACAGGGGAAAAGATGTAATTAGGACTTCGTTTTGTCATACAGAAGTATCATTCCTGTCTAACGATGAAATGCAATTGAAGAAATGTCATTTATTTTCCAATATACAGTCCCACAAAGTTTGAGCTAAAGTAGCCCGAGAGAGAAAGAGATAGACGGCGTTTGTCAGCTCAAACACAATCTTTGAAGGACTACAGCTTGAAAAGTAATGAAATTTCTTCAAACTTTTTTTTGAACGTACCGACAGAAAATATACTTCTGCTCATATTTTGAGGCCTGAAACACAATTCTACCGCCGTTTCTCCTTAACCCATTGAGGACGGTTTGATTTTGCTACAACACGCATTTCCCATAGACACCTGCCCAAGTATACTCGGGACTCGTCCTCAACGGGTTAAAATGAAGAAAATGAAAGGAAGGTAGGGTTTTCTCCATAGGCTCACGTGTTAAGAAGCTCGCGGTATCATTACTAAAATGGCTGCCGTTGGGCTCCTTATGGGGCTCCATGGCGCGCGCCGGCATACTACACCTGTTTGCGTGCGAAATCGCGAGAGTATGCCCTCTTAGCGTAGCTTCTATACTCTTTGTTTTGTAGTGTCTAGGTCTCTGTTGTGAGAGGACCTATGTAGATAATATTAACGAATACATTCCACATATAGCATATAGAATATAAAAATAACTGTTTTCTTTTTGTTATGTTTGGTATATTTTGAGACTGATTATCAATTAGTTTCTCTTTCTTTGTTTTGTTTTTTTCTGTGTAGATTCTCATCTTGACATCTTGCAACGCCAAGTGCTGTCAGTTATGTGGCAAGGACTTGAAGTTTCCTATTCTTTAATATGAGAAAGCCTGTGTCAGCAAAATCACTGGAGCAGCTCTTGACATTGATGTACTCAAAGATGACAATAATGTATACCCCTCATCAGTATGTGGCAGTTGCTCCCTAAAACTCAAACAGTGGAAACAAGGAACTACTAAGAAGTCTAAAGCTGTACCTTTAAACATTGATTTGTATTCCTATGCCCCACATGTTGAAGGATGCACTCTCTGTAGTTCACAAGCCACCACCAGCAAGCCAGATGTGCAAAGTCTTGCGAGAGAAGTTTCCTGCACTTCGCAATATTCCAATTATGCGGTACTCTGCAGGAGCAGTCATGTATATATGATTGACGTGGATGAGGAGGGAAATTCGAAGAAAACATTGATTGTGCAATCTAATGGATCATGGTCCGTTCGCGTGTATGGGAATCTTGTGAAAGGTCACACGGATTTTGCTCACTTGACAGATTTGATAAAGACACGTGATGAATTGCAGTCAGTCTTGAATGTTTTGAAAGATCTGAATATCTGTCCGGGAAATTCGGACATTGATCTGTCTGACGAACAGTTGAAAGGAATGTCTGCATTCCTCGAAAGATTTCCTGCCCGAACAATCAGACACAACAGTTGTCATTTTGTCACTAAAGAGCGAAGATGTGGTCCATGCTCAATTTATAGGAGCTCCCTATCTGCAGCTATGACAGCATCCAGCAATAAAGCTGAAGCAAGCATGTCTCAGTTTCCGCCCTTGAAACACTTGCCCCGTGAAGAATTGTAGAACAGACTCAATAAGTCACAAGCAACTGTGAAGACAATGCGTAGACAAATTGATACCCTGGAAAGTAGGATTTCCAACCTTGTACAGTACAGGAGCATGGAGAGGTGCCCCCTCCAGATCAGTCATCTTGCTTTCAGGAAATTTTGTCGGATGATGTATGAGTACTTCAATGCCTTACCTGAAAATTCCCCACAGAAGTTGTTGTTTGAACAACAAATGAAATCAGCATCAACAAAACCGACAGCTATACGCTGGCATCCTGCTCTCTTGAGGTTGTGTATTGCAATTCACTCTAAATCTGTGTCAGCATACAATTTGATAAGAAAATCAGGATTCATCATCCTCCCTCATGAGAACACTTTGTGCAACTCCAGCTTCGCCTAGCACCTCCTTGGTTTTTCCTTGCCAAGTAGCATGTACTGAAGTGACATCTGTGATTGCAGCCACTATGATTTGGAGAGAAGTTCTCATACATTTTCAGCAGTAAAGTTTCGGATTTGTGATATCTAACAAGGCCCAATTGGTAAGAAAACAATTTTATTTCATTTTGATATTATGTGATGCATATTTTAAGGTAGTGAGCTATTATTCTTGGTAGTTTTTGATCAAAAGCAACAGGTTATAAGGTTTGCAGAGAGGACTGCCAGCATAAGTAAACGTATGTAAACCCCAGACAAGAGAGATATACTGTTCTGGTTTAGGTACAGAACAGGCACAATGGAAGTGTACAAGAGTAGAGAGGATTTGCTAGCTGTGTTTGTACTTAAAAAGTAGAAAATAAGCATGAATTGTACAGTAAGTGCATTAGCTATATATGTATTTAGCTTTGTGGTGAAGCTATTGTTTAATATACAAACAGTATTCTGGGTTATTCAACAGTGAAGCTCTGAAGATGAATCAAACGCCAAATATAAGTCAAGTTAGTATATAATATAAAGTAAAGGTAAATATAATATGGGCACATCCGGGAGAATAAATGATGAGCAAGAAAATTTATTACAGTTACAGCCTTAATTGATGATGTAGGTACGTGTATATAATATGTGTGAACCCAGTCGCATGGGGGTTGCTTGGTTTGGCTGCTACTGGCGGTCACAGTTTGTTCGCAAATGGCATTGGCCGTGTTATGCACCATATCGTTGGAAAAAAAAGGACTCTGAAATAAAGGACTTGAAAGGCATATTGAGGGACTTGAAGAAAAACAGACCACACCACGAGTCTGCCCTTGACAGAGAAGTGTCTGCATGCAGACCGTATCTTTGCTGGCTGATTCTACCTGAATTACTCAAAATCAAATCATGGCTCTTTATGACTATCATGATAAAATCAAGGCGTTCACAGAGGAGGGACACAGTTACAAATCACTCGCAGACCTACTGAATAGAAATTTCGACTTAGCACATGGGTCTTCGGAGGCAAATGTGAAGAAGTTCTGTCTGGAGGATTGATTATATTTTATGTGTGAACTGGTACAATTTACATATCAGACCTTGCTGTCGTATCATCCTCTAGTTTTATTTGAGATCATGTGATGACTTGACCTGTTATTATTAACTAGTCCTTTGTATTGCCATTCATGTGCTTATTGTTAAATTTATACAAGTCATCTAAGTTAATTTCGTATAAAAGCTATATGTAGCCCTTCAAATATCTTCTGTACAATAGGTTCTGTTGGAGATCAATCAGACTCATACTTACAGATCTTGATTGGACACAGCTGATTACTTCTGCGTGAATTAAAATGTGATGGGAAATGATATTTGAATATGCCTATTAAGATATTGATTTGCTGATTATTTCAAATCTTAATAATTATTTGCAGACTGGTGGCGCAGACAACCTGCTCCCAATGTGGCCCTCTTTGAATTGATGCGGCGTCATTAGGTAGAGAATGGCCTCCCACTCAAGAGCACCTTGCATGACATTGTCTCATCTCTGAAACTGACACCCCGTTTATACTGCGAGCAGGTTTTCGAACCGCCTCGAGGAGGTTCAAAAACCCGCTATGAAAAAGCAGGTTCTCGTCTGTTTATACTGCGCGAGCGAAAGCAGGCCTGAGCGGGTCTTAGCAGGGTCACGGCTTCCGTTCCTATGGTAACCGAATTCCCCTCCAAAAACCGGCGCGCGCTTTCGAACATCACTTTCGCGCGGAAACGTGAGCTTCACATTCGCTTGCTAGCTATGCGTGTCTCTCTCTACATACAGCTCGTCTACATGACATACTGTCCGTTCAAATGTTGTTCTAAATTCATCGTTTCACGATGAAATTTTCTTGCATTCTGCTTGTGGCGATTTTTGCCAAGTTCTGTATGTAATCTTCTGAAGTCTGTGAAGAGGAAAGCAGATAAGTCTTTTGTAGATAACAATTTTGGTGCATTGTTAGCTGAGGTATACGTACGATGTTGTGAACAAAACACCAGTAGTTGGTAAGGTTTGTGAGAGGGTAGAAATAACAGTTGACTGGTTACTTAATGGAAATGATGTTCTTAAGGACACTACAGTGACAAATTAAATGGCTCTTGAAATACACAAGTACAGAATTGCCCATTCCCACTTGTTAACTTTGGAGCAGTTAGTTGAAAAATGGCCCCGTTTGTTCCCGCACAGTAAACCCACCAATTCCTCTAGTGTTTCTCATATGCTCAAGGCATTACCAAAAAAGAGAGAAAAGTACAGAAAGAAGGGCCATGAATTGCAAAACTGGTTGTGTAGTCCTTTTCTTCCCAGGGAACATGAAGATGGTAATTGTAAGAGTAATGTTGAACAGAAAATCAATCCATTACAAGGTTCTGATGCATCCACAGATATTGAGCATCTAGCCAAAAATGTTCCTGATTTAGCTTGTACACAAACAGGTCAAGAAAATGATAGCAGCAAAGAACTTGACTCTGAGTCTGATGAAGAATCAGATGAGTGGATGCCTGAGTTAAGTAAAGAGGAATGGATTGAATATGACAAACATGTAGCACAAAAAGAAGCCTTCTTAGAAGAATGCTTAGAGCATTCCTTGGTATGTCTGAAGCACCTTGAAGAGCAGCTGAATTTTTCAGAAAAACTGGCTGCAAGAGTAGAAAAACAGAAAGAAAAATTTAAAGATATGTATGTTGATATCAAGGCTGAACTTGTTACGCTTAAACAAAGACTAAAGCAAGTTACAAAACAGAATTCAGAACTTCAGAGTAAATTGAGTCAACTGAAACCAAAAAACATGAAAAAACGTCTGAAATTCAGAGATATTTCACTAGAAAAACTGAAATCCAAAAACAAGTTGTTGGAAGAACAGGTAGGAAAACTTGTAGAACGAGAAGAACTGAAAAGAGTTAAGAAAAATTTGATGGAAAAGTTAAGATCATACAGTCAAAAGATTGAAGAAAATCAGGAAGGCTCAAAGAAAATGAAAGAACTGAAAAAAACCCCAATAAAACATCAAAATAGAATAATATCAGAAGTAGAAAGTAAAGTAGAAGAGGTAATGGAGAGTGAGAAAGATCCAATAGAGACATTCGAAAAAGGTCGTTACTCAAACGATATCAGAACTGTAGTATATGAACTGCTCAGCATGGGCGTTGGTTCTTCCAAAGTTTCAAAGATCATAAGAACGGTTATCAGTAGAGTACCGTAGCTAAAATGAAAGTGAATCATCTGCCCAAGCCAGCTACAGTGCATTATATGGCTACAGAACAGGGTATGCTTGCAAAGTATGCTGCATATAAGGCCATTTCCACTAGTGTTCTTCCGATTATATCTCATACTGACAGTACTAAAAACAAGGAGTAACATTTTGTCACCGATTTAGTAACTACAGACAAAGGAACAGTAGGAATTTCTCTAGATGATGTGCTAACTGAAATCTCAGATGAGTTGTTACATACTCTGGATGGAGCACTACATGAGATAACCAGGCTTCTGCCATCATCTGACCCTGACAAACAAAAAGAGGTAGCTCTCATGATCTCCAAAATCAAGAACACTATGTCTGATAGAGCGTCAGTCAACAAGGCCTTTGTCAAGAAACTGGGCGAGTGGCGCGAGAAGATTTTACCAAATATCATAGCCGACTGGGATAATTTGCCAGAATAAGAAAAGAAGGAAATCATTGAGATCAATGATATGTATTGCGGAAAGCACCTTGTGCTAAACTTTCAAGAATATAGTGCAGCTGCTTTGTATGAGTGGGAGCTGTTGGAATCAGATGGGAAGCTTGGACAGGAGAAACATCTCCTATGGGACAGGAAGAAGGAGTCGGCAACACTACTGGCCATACATTCTTTTTGCAATTGCTATGCTGTTTCAAAACAAATAAAGGTAAAAATCAAACAAACAAAAAAGCAATTGGATAATTATGCCCCCCCCCCAAAAAAAAGAGTAAGATACGATAGCCTGTTTTCTTATAGTTTGATTTTAAGGACGTGTACGTAATACAGCGTAACATCACTGAGAATGATCTTGCGCACGAATCAGAATGAATTTGCATTTCTCGCATTCATTCATACTTTGTGGCTTTAGTTATTTAAATCACTATAAATGTGTGGTGTTGTGGTCCATGACCCTCAAGTATTTTTTTTTTGCATTTTGGATTTTTTTTTGGACGAAATTCGTTAACAAGTTTTGAGTTTGTTTATAGCTTCGTTGTTGACCGACCAACATTTTTTTTTTCTTACCTGCGTTTGATAATAATAATTTTTTGCATCAATAATTTTTGCATATTAAGCTTTACATTAATTCGATAGTTTTAAAATGCAGGGCTGTTGAAGCTCGTATGTTGCGTATTCACAACTTGTTTTGTGTATTCACAAGTATTCTACTTGACGGTACATGAGGCTATCATGTAACTAATTGAACATGACTATTGTACGTGGGGAAGACTACCAGTTCTTGATATACTGTGTTTTCTTTGGCCATGTACAAGCTTGTGCAGCAATGGAGGTGAGGGTTCGGAATTGCCTGTTAAACTATAACATACTATGTGCTACGGCAGAGCTGTGTACAGCAGCCAGTAATCATTCGAGCATGACTGTATTACGTAATTAAACCGTAGGAAATGACCGCTCTGCATCATGTGGAGCAGGGGTTTTAACCTTCCTTTACCCGAGTTCAGGTTCATTCGACCTTTGGCAGTTGTGGAGAGTGGACCTCCAGAAGTTTGAAAGAAGCATGTTTATACTCAATTTTTTGTGTAATCTTTGTTGATTACACCAGCATGTATTCTAATACAGATAAAATACTACAGCCAACATGGGAGACGACACTGTCCGAAATTTAATTAGTTGCGAGTTTTGCAGCGCAAATTTCACTGAGAAAAAAAATTGGTTACGCCACCATTGTGTATTTCATCAAGGACAGAGAGTATTGCACGTGTGTGGTTTGTGTGGAAAAGTGTTCAGTCGGCCCGATAGTCTCAAACGACACGTGAAAACTCACCAAGATCCGAATAACGTGAAAACAAATGGTGAAGACCAGCGTCTGACTTGCTCACAGTGTGATGCACAATTCATAGAACAGAAGCATCTTGATGAACACGTGAAAACGCATTGCCTTAAAGAAACCTATTTGTGTCATACATGTTTTATTGTTTTATTATTACATGTTTTATTATGGTTATCTCTAACAAAAAGAAACCACCCACTCGAGACTATGTCTTTTGTGGGCAGACCCTCCGTCATTCAAGTTCCCAGCCCTATCTCGGAGTTCAAATTGACAGCAAGCTTTCGTGGGGGGAACATGTAGACAACACTGTCGCTAATGCAAATCGGACACTGGGATTTTTGAGAAGGAACCTCTGGTTTTGTCCCAAGGATGTAAAAGCAACAGCTTATTCCACACTAGTAAGACCCATACTGGAGTACGCATCTTGCGCCTGGGATCCACACAAGATAGGCCAGATAGAGAAGTTGGAAAGGATACAAAGGAGAGCAGCACGCTTCTGCCTAGGAAACTACAGTAAGAGTAGCAGTGTCACACAGATGTTAGCAGATTTGAAATGGGAAACACTGGAAACAAGAAGAGAAAGGAACAGACTGACCATGTTATTTAAGATACAACGGGGAATGGTGGGGATATCAGCCAATAAGTACATCACATATCTGCCAGAAAGGAAAACAAGGAGGAAAAATGATATGCAAATTCAAATACCATTCGCAAGAATGGATACATATAAGAACTAATTTTTTGTAAGGACTACCATGGCATGGAATAAATTAGAAAATGATATAGTTAAAGTGTCATCATTAGAGAGCTTCAAGGGGGCACTTACAGCATAACCACGCACGTGTATTCAACACCAAAGTCAGCAATATGCAGTGTGCTGCCCTGCTGGCTAAACTTTCAGAAGGTTCAGAAGGAAGGTTGTGGACGGATATATTATATGCCAGGGCTCCACACTAACTTTTATGTTTGGTGGCCCGATGGGGCCACCAAAATCCTCAATTTCAATTTTTTGGTGGCCCCAGAGAAAAATTTGGTGGCCCGAAAAAAACAAACAATAGAAAACATTAAAAGTCCTGTGTTTTTTTCACGAGTCAAATATTTAAGTTCTATCATAGTAAGAATTGGAAGTTGGACATATCTACTCATAAATAAACCTCAACAAACTCGCAACACTCACTCTCAGGCACTCATTCAGTCCTTTTCATCCATCCTTTAAACAAATTTAACTGCTAATTTCCGGCACAAAAAGTAAGGAATTCATTGACATACTTTTCAAAAAATTTTGGAGGCCCATGGTGGGCCACCAAATTTGCCCTTTTTTGAAATTTGGTGGCCCGACTTTCATTTTGGGTGGCCCTGGGCCACCGGGCCACCGTTAGTGTCGAGCCCTGTATGCCATTAAACAATTTCTGTACCCCTCGCTTTTGAAATAGGATTCGGTTGTCATAGAGAGAAACCATAATCATATGGTGTGAAAGTCAAGCCAACTCCAATTTCTCAATATCTCTAACTTTCTTGCTCCCTGCTTTTCTTACACTGCATTTCTGAAAGCGTATGAGTGCTAACAAGGTAAAGGCTACTTTCCTCATGGCTGGGTAGATTCTCTTGATAAATTGGATGAGACTGAACTCCCGCCGATCGAAGCATTTCGTGATAACCTCAATAAAACAGCGTTTTCGAACGAGCAATATGAATACTGTCAACGCATTTGGAAGGACATGAATATGACTTGTATAAGAGACTATTTAATTTGGTACAACAATCTCGATGTTACTCCTTTCATCGAAGCAGTTAAGAAAATGTGTGAGTTTTATAAAAAGCTAAAAATCAATCTGTTTAAAGATGGTATTATTTTTCCCGGACTCACTATGAAGTACTTGATGAAGTGGAGCCCTGATGGACATTTTAGTGTCATCTCAGATAAAGACAAAGATCTTTATTATACTTTTCAAGACAACTTGGTAGGCATTCCGTCCATTATTTTCCATCATTATCACGAACGTGGTATTGTACTACATGTAGTTGGTGTGTGCACCAGACTGAGGCACCATCACTACAACCAAAATCAAGCCGTCAGTCAAATGATGAACATTGTCAAAGACATTGAAGAGCAGATGTCAACCCTTCATCAAGAAAATGCAGTGACCAAAAAAGCCCTCATCAACAAAGGAAAAGAACTAGCAAAACAAAATCATGCCTTAAAGCAGGAAAATACGAATCCGAAGGCTGAACTTGAACAGATGAGAGAAAAACTAAATTCAACACGATTGAGCCTGAGTGCCCTCGCAGACTCAGATGGGGAAGAATGGGCCAGCGAAGAAACATCAGAAAACCAAGACATCTAATGGAATGGAACCTTCTTAAGTAGCCCAACAAGACACCATGACATCAACTGGGCTGGTGTCTGTCAGTAGTTAAGTTCTTGCCTTTACTTAAATATTAATGAAAAATAATAGTGTAGAACATGGAAGTAAAATTAAACACTAAACTTTTGATCCATTTATTATTCCAATCTTCATTTCTGCATATGCAGAAATGAAGATAAAATCCAACTAAGTATGCAGTAACAGTCCAGTTCATGGAACTTTTTGAAAAAATGCACTGAGCAGCATCAACTAAAATAGCCTTACAAAATTCCCACCACAAGTGAATTATATGAAAATTTGATATGTAGGTTCAAATTTGGTGCTACTTTACTAAGCTGTACTGTAAAATAACATTTTAATATATTTTATAAGATGTAAATATGTAACCATATTTTACCTCATCACTGCAACATTGCTGTAATATTGATGCAATATGAAAACTTCACCTTGGTTTCTATACATCAGCATTACATTGATTATATACATGTTTATATTCACATAAATTTATATATTACACTACAGTAGTTTATTCATTTCCCACATCAGTAGTTCATTATTTTCAAAACAATGCTGTCTCAATGGTGCAAAATCACAAGAAGCAAAACTACACATAGTGCGAGTTAGGGATAGACCTGTCCATGTTATGCTGTGAGAAATGATGAAATGCTGGAGACCACTACACACATCTACAATGTCTCCCATGCAATACATGGAGACAGCATGCTGCATGAGGAAAGAAAGTGGGTAGCAAAACTGTACTACCTGCAGAACAAGAGACCAAACTCATGGAAGCTATCATTGGCTTTGAGATTGCCCTCTATGGTCTATAAAGATGTATTGAAGTAGGTACAAGACCTGGTGGTTCAGTTCGGTTCTGAGAACCGAGGGAAATGTCAAACTCATTTGGTAGCAAGGAAAGAGCTGGTCATGCTAAACAAATTCTTATAAAGGCATCCAGATATCAGTGTTCGAAAATCCGAAAAATGACTCTGTCGCACGAGCATACAAATACTCATGGCAAAAAGTGAATGACTCCTTCAGGAAATGCCCGAGTCTTCTCTATGTTGGTACGGATAGAAATCATATCATTTATAATGCTGATTAAACTGTGTTTTTTTTTTTTTTTTTAATTGCACATAGGCCAGAGAAGAGGTAAAAGTGATTTGGTAACTCTGACAAGTGCTGAAAAAGGCAAAACATGCACATTTCTTCCTGCAGTCAGTGCAGTCGGACATTACATTCCACCACTGTTTGTCTCACAAGAAAGTGGATGAAACCAGGATTGATTTCTGCAACATGCCCATGGACAGTCCTGATCAACTGGTCAAGCATATTCTTCATGCAGGTTGTGACTTTCTTTAGTAGTTTTTTAAAGCCTCCGCCACGATTCATGATTTTTTGTTAGTGATTTTTCTTTTTCTGTTTAGGGATTCACAACATCGAGAGTCTGTCCCATGTGTGGTAGCAAGCCGAAGTATTTGTCTGCTTATCTGCAAAGGGTTCACCATATATGAGGTGTGAAGGAAAGATGCCATATACTCCACCAGACACACAAGGAGTAAGTTTTTCGCTGTGACTTTCTTTAGTATTTTTTTTTACAGCCTCCGCCATGATTCATTTATTTGTTCGTGATTTTTCTTTTTCTGTTTAGGGATTCAGAACATCAAGAGTCTGTCCTATATGGGGTAGGAAGCAGAAATAATTGTCTGCTCATCTGCAAAGCGTTTACCACATACGAGGTGTAAAAGAAAGATGACATATGCCCCACCAGGCCCACAAGGGGTAAGTTTATTGCTGTTACTTTCTTTAGTATATTTTTTTTTAGCCTCCCCCATCATTCATGATTTTTCTTTTCCGTTTTGGGATTCAGAACATCAAGGGTATGTCCCATACATACCCCAGACCATGTGAGAGAACCATTTGATATGGCGGAGGCATACCAGTCACCACAGTGACATTTCTAGTTTTCAAAATCAAATGTCATCGTTACAAGGAGAACAAATGTCAGACATTCTTGTTTTCCTTGTCTGCGTGTATTTGTATGTATTGGTGGTATTCACATACAGGTGGACTTCCACTCAAACAATTTAAGCTCAGCATTTCTTCAGCCTTTCCTTTGCATATGAAGCATTTTTTTTTTTTAATCAAAACTTGTTTGCACAGGATTTCCACCAAATCTAGCCTGCTAGGAAATTCATTCAGCTGGCTTATTTTTGTCTGAAATTCATAAGCATTGGCCCATTTATTTCATTTCAAGTGCAGTCTCCTGTAAACGGTACATACTATCCTGATAATGTACATTGTATTTTGTCTTCTGCTTAGCAACAACAGAGAAAAGTTTGAACAATGTGGTATCACATACATGTACCATCTAGTAGTGACAACGGTGATGATCGGCCAGCTCCCCCAAATCCTCCGGATCGAATGAACACCAGAGACTGGTGCACCTGTGGAAATTGTGAACCACTGGACTCGCCAACACAATGTGTTTGCTGTCACGAAGTTATAAACTATAGAGTTTCTTGACGACACTACTGGTGTGAAGTGTGTGACACAACACGAGGATTTTCGGCCAGTCTGCACTCACAGGGCAGTTCTGAGGACAGCTTTAATCGCCTGCTTAGACTGTCGTGGACATGCGAGAAGACGACTGCCACGAGTACTCGAGAATGTGTTAGTATTTTAGTTTTCATCATGTTCATTTCCCTTTTTCTTTTTCTTTTTTCAAATAGGTCTAGATCTATAAATCAAAATGTGTGAATGCTAGTGGTTTGATAAACATATTCTTTATACTTAAATTTGGCGCTAATGCATTATCGAATTTTAAAAACCGAATTTTGTATCCATCTAGCCTAGATCCAGTCTAACAGTTAGAGTTGGATCTTTCTAGTCTCTAGAGAGTTCTATCTCAAATTTCAGCAGACCGAATTCCACCAAAATTAGCTCTCCTTAAGGCTTAATATCTCATTTCAAATCAATCATGTGAATTTAAATCAAATCGGACCTCGAGATGCATCAAGTTCGACGTTAAGTTAGTTGTTGCTTTTCACTCTCGCCGTCACGGGCCTCGGCTTACGCCGTCTACTGGAGTCTAACACAAAATACTTGTAGAATTGTAAATTCGAGAATTCTTCTTAGATACGATACTGCATTAGCGCCTTTAGTGTCTGCTTCTAGTTTGTGCATTGATGAAATAAATGTAATTAATTGTAATTTGAGTCATAAGCTTTAGCATGCATGACACTAATTAATAGACATGGTGAAGCTGGTCATTTGTAATAAATAGCATTCAAGGACCAGGTATGATCATTCACGGTAGTCCTAATAATGCTCATTGACTGCCTCCTATATTTGAAGAGCATCTACGCTGAAAATTTTCTGTAGTTTTATCTTAAGTTAGAAGTACATGTGCAATATGATGACTTGCAATTGCATTTTGCTGGCCAGACAACTGAAACTTTACAGGTTTTTGTATTGAAACAATATCTACATACAATGTGCAGAGTGCAGACAAGAATCATGCTGCTACAGTATGCTTGGCTACTAAACATGAAAGTGATCGTAGTGTACGCAATTATTGAACTGATCAGTTATAACTTTCAGTGATTTTAATGCAGAATGCAGCTACATGTACATGCAAATGCTATTGGATGAATTATTAGATAATATAACCTATTTTTTCCTCCTCCCCCCCCCCCTTTCTCCTCCCTGCAGTTCTTATCGCTATGCTGCCTATCGTACGTTTACCTATTGGACACATGGCCTATTGGGTAAAGGAGTCAGGAGAGTCATCCCTGCATGCGTGCTGAAAACCATTCGCCAAGCATTTCCTGCTGTTGATGGGCGCTATGTCGGCTTCAAGGAAGGTGAAGATGGAGAAGAAGTGCCAGTAATGGAGGAACTTGCAATATGAGCAGCCATCATCTCCACATCAATTCAAACTTTTGCATACAATTTGATATACTTAACTCTTCAAACTTGTATAGCTTGCTTGTTTGGTTGAGTTACGATGTACATATTTCATCTATTAGCAGTTCTGTCTTTAAAGAGAAGATAAACCCCAAGAACAATGTGGATTGAGTGAAAGCAGCAACATTAGTAGAACGCATCAGTGAAAGTTTGAAGAAAATCGGACAATCGATGCAAAAGTTATGAATTTTTAAAGTTTTGGTGTTGGAACCGCTGGATGAGGAGACTACTAGAGGATATGACGTATGAGTGGACTACAATATCAAGAAAACATAAAGAAAATACTACAAAAATCCATTTTTCATGAAAATTACAAATTCCATCAACTTGATATTGACATATGTTAAGGGTAGCAATTATTCCCCCTGCTTTCTGAAAGCGGTTGGTCCACTGCTCTTTCATAATTCTAGAAAAGTGAATTTTTGTTGAATATCCTTTATATTTTCTTTGTATTGTTGTCCACTCATACGTCATATCCTCTAGTAGTCTCCTCATCCAGCGGTTCCAACACCAAAACTTTAAAAATTCACAACTTTTTTGCATTGATTGTCCGATTTTTCTCAATCTTTCACTGATGTGTTCTACTAATGTTGCTGCTTTCACTCAATCCACATTGCTCTTTGGGTTTACCTTCCCTTTAACTAAACATGCATTATTGTCTGTTTTAATGGCTTGTCAGGCCACTGTTTGTACTTGAATGAGTAATATCAAGATTTTCAAGGTTTTCTATTTTCTACAGTTCATTGAGACTTCAAGTGATTACCAGTAGTAATAATTAGACCGATGTTGAGTGCGCTATTCCGGTTTTGCGTGGCATATGCTCGATTGGGTGACTTGTTCATTTCTCAATTTGTGCTTTGTGCGTGTCAAAAGGTGCGAGATTCAAAAAAGTTCTGATCTTTTCACATTTTTTCACTTGAACTGATTCATCTTTTGAACTTCGGATGAAATCAGAGTTTTACTCATGTTTATTTTGTCAGTTGCAATGAACAAGTTTTCTGCCTCCCAAAAAATATAAACTGTATATGAAAACATGAAAATGACTAACCTAAGTTATATTTCTGAATTTGTACTAAATATCTAGTACTCCATAATAACATATGAGAACAAAATGGCCAAAAAGAAGACAAAGAGACATGATTGCACTCTCTGTGGGGCTAAAAAACCTTCTTTGCCTGGACACACACCTCTTTGAAGTCCACCAGCAACCTAGGGGAGAGGGTCTGCGAGCAGCAACATCAGCCATGAAAGGAAAATCAGCTGCAGAAGGGAACACTGAGAACCGAATCAGGTGATCATATTTTAACCCATTCTGTACAGGGACCTGGTACCATATACTTAGTTCCCAAAATGTAGATAGGAGTGCCTGCATTTGTGGCCTAAATCCATGTTAATTTGTGTTATGCTGCCCACAAAAATTGTTGTTATAGAAAGGTTAGAGTTTCTTCTATCAATATCTGTTTTCTTTCTGTATAAAAATTGTGTGCATTGCAGCATTTTTTGTATTTTCTACAGTGTAGTGTGTGCTTGTTTTGCCATAAAACTTGTGTAAAGATGTACATATGAGTCAAGGATAAGCCCTGTAGATATTTGACTTCCCTGACACCATTTAGGTGCATCTTTCGTGTTTAACACAAGAGTTTCCATGCACATCAACGCAAGCTCTATTCATACCTTGCGCCCGATAGATAATTCTATTGTTCAATAGAACAATTCATGTAGTTGACCATGGGAAGGGGGTACATGTACTGCTTTCGCACAGGGGGATTACCAACAAGTTCGTTCTCTGTCGCCCTGCAAAAAGAATCTCGTTTTGGGGCTTTGAAGGTGATCTGATAATTGCGAGAGGAACAGGTTAAAGTTCAGCTCATTCATCTTGATGGGGAACTTTCATGTATAAGTGAAAAACAGCACTTGTAACATGAAAAGGATCGCGCTAATGAAGTGAAGTTGGCTGAACTTTGGGTTGAGGAGAAAAAAAAGCCCTTAGGAACTTGTTCTACTGGTGGAGTGAAATTGAAGGTTAGTAAGTTTGATGACACAAATGATAGGTTTGATGCATGCATATATGCAAGTTCGAACTGATTATGGAAAGCCAGGGTGTACAATGTACCTGACAGTGCAAGAGCACTGAATCTGATTGCCAATCTAACTGGACAGGCATTAGATATTGTGAATAGAATGTCTAGTGAAGACTGCAGTGATTATGAAACAGTAAAGCATGAATTGATTGCATTCTATCATCTGACTGCAGATGGGTATAGGAGGAAGTTCCGTTCGGCCAGGGTGTACAATGTACCTGACAGTGCAAGAGCACTGAATCTGATTGCCAATTTAACTGGACAGGCATTAGATAATGTGAATAGAATGTCTAGTGAAGACTGCAGTGATTATGAAACAGTAAAGCATGAAGTGATTGCATTCTATCATCTGACTGAAGATGGGTATAGGAGGAAGTTCCGTTCGGCCAGGCCGGAAAGGAATGAGCAGCCTCAACAGTTTAGTGTTAGACAAAAGAGGTACTTGCAAAAAGTGGGTGGAACTGTCTGGAATGGAGGAAGATAATGATTCCCATCCAGATTTGATTCTGAGGGAACATGAAAATGATTAACCTTAGTTGTATTTCTGAATTTATACCAAATATTTAGTACTCAGATAACATGGGAGAATACAATAGTCAAAAAGAAGACAAAGAGACATGATTGCACTCTCTGTGGTGCCAAAAACCTTCTTCGTCTGGACATGCACCTCTTTCAAGTCTACCAGCATCCAAGGGGAGAGGGCACGCGAGCAGCAACATCAGCCATGAAAGGAAAATCAACTGCAGAAGGGAACACTACGTGAAATTCTAGTTTATGAGAACAGACTCAGGTGTTTATATTTGGAAGTAAGGCTCACTCATCTTGATGGAGGAATTTTCATGTATGCATAAACAATCATGTAGCCTATGAGAATTCAATTTCTTCCACATCCATTTCTAACCTATCTCTTCATTTCTTATTTTCATGTCAACTTTTCAACATTCAATGTATTAAAGAAATAGTTACCCAGAGATTGTTCTGTCATTCACCATAATTGGAAGCTTCCTCACTACAATATTTCACCAGGGTGTTAAAATTGTATTCTACTTATTTTGCTGTCAAGATGACCTTTTCTACTGTATCATCTTCATTTCAGGCAAACTCAAGCATGGCAAAAAACTTGCATCAACCAAACTCACACAAGTACAAAATAACTTGATGTTGAAAATCCTCATGAGGAATGGCCACCGCCCAGCACCGATTTACAACATGGCACTAAAGAACTTCAAAGAGGCAACACAGAATCCAGCTAATGGTAAACGAACAATGAAGGTGATTATAGTATTTAGCTTTTGTTGTTTGTGGTTGAGGAATATGTTTAACACAATTAATTTCTCATATCGCACAAACTCTGCACAGTTTGAGATAGGAATGGGGAATATTCTCCAAGTGAACGTTCCAAAGAAAATTACAGTTTGGCACAAATTAATTTATGTGCTGTATTTATGCTAGACTTTTGGAAGGTACAAAATGTAAGACTTTTGCTCATTCACAATGGGGAATGCAACAAGAGCAGAGAGAAAATTCATAGGATGTCTGACTTCTTTGAGCCTTGACTTCTTTTTGGTAACTCTTCCACGTGTACTACATGTAGTTTATGTATTAATTTATTTGTTCCATTCTCAAGGTACAAAAGCACAAAACTAAAAGAACATTTGGATGTGCTTCAATCATCATGAACAAGCAGCAGTGGGAGATGATGCCCACATACCAAATTATGGGACGTCCCCAGACTGTGGGGTACGTGGCTACCAATCATGAGCAGCCTGACAGCCCCTTTTTCCTTGGGAGGGGGGTGTGCAGAAGGTCGGGCAAGAAGTGCCGAGTGCCCAAGCCAAAGGGCTGGATTTGGGCAAAAAAAAGTTCTCCCAACTAATGTCAGGAAGACAGTGATCTCTAAAGAAACTTGTATATTGTACAATATTTAGTGTTAGTATGTGGTGACAGTTTTACCCTGCAAGCATTATATATTTTTTTGCTGCAGGTTTACAGATATGAAAAAGAAGATCTTGAGTTTTGGGCAAAAGTGTGCAGAAGGTCAGGCAAGAAGTGCTGAGGAGTGTCCAAGGGCTGGATTTGGGCAAAAAAGTTCTCCCAACTAATGTCAAGAAGACAGTGATCTCTGAGGTAAGAAACTTGTATATTGTCTATATTGTATATTGTATAATAGTCAGTGTTAGTATGTGTGGGCAGTATTATCCTGCTAGCATTATTATATTCACATGTTGCAGGTTTACAGAAATGGAAAAGAAGTTCTTCAGTTTTTGGGGCAAAAGTGTGCAGAAGGTCGGGCAAGAAGTACTAAGGAGTGTCCAAGGGCTGGATTTGGGTAAAAAAAGTTCTCCCAACTAATGTGATCTCTGAGGTTAGAAACTTGCATATTGTACAATAGTCAGTGTTAGTATGTGAGGACAGTATCAATCATGAGCAGCCTGACAGACCAGATGTGGAATGGTGTGGTCAGGAGACAAGTGAAGACAATATTTCTCACAAAGATACTTTAATAAAGTGAACACGCTCTACACTTCTTTGAATATTTGACATTGACCCCCCTCCCTTTGAGCCTTGACATCTTTTGTCACTCTTCCATGTGTACTACAGGTACATTGTAGTTTATTTACTGAAATATCTGTTCCATACTTACAGGCACAAAAGCACAAAACTAAAAGAACATTTGGGTGTGCTTCGGTCATCATGAACAAGCAGCAGTGGGAGATGATGCCCACATACCAAATTACAGGACGTCCCCAGACTATGGGGTACGTGGCTATCAATCACGAGCAGCTTGACAGCCCCTTTTTCCTTGGGAGGGGGGTGTGCAGAAGGTCGGGCAAGAAGTGCCGAGTGCCCAAGCCAAAGGGCTGGATTTGGGCAAAAAAAGTTCTCCCAACTAATGTCAGGAAGACAGTGATCTCTAAAGAAACTTGTATATTGTACAATAGTCAGTGTTAGTATGTGTGGACAGTATTATCCTGCCAGCATTATATATTCTTTTGCTGCAGATTTACAGATATGAAAAAGAAGATCTGAGTTTTTGGGCAAAAGTGTGCAGAAGGTCGGACAAGAAGTGCTGAGGAGTGTCCAAGGGCTGGATTTGGGCCAAAAAGTTCTACCAACTGATGTCAGGAAGACAGTGATCTCTGAGGCAAGAAACTTGTATATTGTACAATAGTTAGTGTTAGTATGTGACGAATCTCATGTGCGTAGTGACAAATCTCAGATGAAGAAGATGTTACAATATAGGTTTGGGCGACTCGAATCGGTGCAGACCCTAACATCTGAATTGCATAGCAGGGTGCAGCAAAATGGGGAGTCTCTGGCAGAATTCAGTGGTTTTCTTATTCGTCTTTACAACAGGATGGAGTCTGTCTCCACAAGAGAAGAAAAGAAAACGGTGAATTTGTTGAGGAATAGTACGCTGAAGGAAAGGTTCATCAGAAGTGTGAGAGATAAATGGATTCAGAGGGAGTTGAGACGCATAGCTCTAGGAAATTGTGATTAGTCATTTCTTGATATGCATGAGGCAGCCCTAGAGTTGTTTCAGGATGCAGATATGACTGGGACGAATGCTAGAGTTTGAGAGTGTGAAGTTGAGGCGGCGAGAGCTGCCTTTTCAATAGAGAAGCCCTCAAGGATGAAAAATATGCAGGATGAGATTTCTCACCTAAGAGAGATGCTAAGAGGTTGTCCATACCTCGTTTTCACTACGGCGAAAGCTAAATCGTGGACAAGGCTTCAGCACTCCGAAGGAGATCAGGTGCTACAATAATTGTAGCAAGGCAGGACACCTTTGAAGGGACTGCTAGATACCAGTAAAGTGCTATGGATGCAATGGTGTGGGGCACACATACGGAAGGATTGCCCAAAAGGGAATGTTGTTGAACAATTGCTTGTCCCAAACTCATTGCGGAAGACTGTCTTGCAGGCAGAGGCATGATGAGTGGGGCCATCAAGGAGTGACTAGAATGCAAGCATTGCTACGAGAGCGATATTACTGGCCAGGGATGAACTATGATGTCAGACAGCATATCAAAGAATGCATAAATTGTAGTGTAAAAATGCATCATCCCCCACGATAAAGACCCCAATGCGTCATCTCATGGCATTCAAACCTCTTGAGGTTCTGGCACTGGACTTCCTCCTAGTGGAGAAAGGTAAAGGAGGTTATGAAAACATACTGGTCATGACAGATGCGTACACTAAATATGCACAGGCCGTTGTGTGCAAAGACCAATGTGCGGTAACGGTGGCAAGGGTCCCAATAGATTCGCGGTTCTCCCACTGTGGAGTGCCACTACGTATTCACTCTGACCAAGGGAGGGATTTCAAAGGACAGTTGGTCAAGGAGCAATGCAGGCTGTACAAGATTGATAAGTCACGGACTACGCCCTACCATCCAGAGCGAAACGGGCAGGTCAAGGGGTTTTATCAGACTCTCTGTGCTATGATGATCCCATCCCTAGAACCTGGTGAGAGAAGAAAGTGGTCTGAGAGCTAGATCTCATGGAGACATTGGGTTTTTGTCTGTTATTACATTTGTGCTCACGTGGTATTGAAATTGAATGAACATCAATATGATATTAGTTGTGTGAAGGTCTACATGGTGATGTAATGTGATAGAGATGTTTGCATCAACATCATGTGTATGTAGTCCTTGCAGATGTCAAGGACCGAGAAAGTTGAAAAAGCACGATGTCGTGCAATACAGAAGTTGGGGGACGAGCAGGCCGCTGATGTGGAAGCGGTTTTTAGGAAGGCCAGTGACGGGAGAGACAAGGAGCAGGCTGATGGTGTAATTATGACCCTGCTGGCCTAAGCCCTCTCTCAAATCAAAGTAGTAGCCCTACTTCATGTTGGGGTTCATAGAGTTGCTAGACTTGCAAGGTACAGTAAGACTCTGAGGAGGAGGAGCTACGAAAACGAGGAAGGGTAGCCTTGGCACACTGCCATCGAGGAAGATAAGCAGGCTCTTAAAGATCAAATCACGCAGTGGGATATTGAACCAGGTTACCCCTGCCAACACCGGAGGCCACTTGAATACATGGGCCATGGGTGTGAAGGAAAGGTGGAGTGGCAACAATACTACAAAGAATACATAGAAGAGAGGTTGGCAGGAGGAAAAAGGGTCCGAGTTTGGTTAGGTGGAGGAAGTATGTTCGTGCATTTTGACCCCGGCTGAGGCTGAAAAGAGCAACAACTGTCAACTGCAACATTTGTTTGTTCTCAACACATGAGATTTCTATACTACAATGATAATACAGGATGTATCATAACAGCATGAAACAATGTAAATAATAAATAGAATGGAATAATAATTGCAGCAACAATGAATTTGAGAAAAACATGACTTATTGGCCCGAATTCACGAAGGTGGTACAAATGAAACCATGGTTTAAACCATGGACAAAAACCATAGAGCGCCAAGTGTCGCACGGAATATTTCGTTACGAAATTGGTCATTTCGTCGACAAAACAACCGTTTCGTTAACGAAATTATCATTTCGTGGACGAAATATTCATTCAGGTACAAAATGTTGTCATTCCGTTACAAAATAATCATTTCATCGACGAAATGACTGATTTCGCAACGAAATATTCCATGCGACACTTGGCGCTCCATGGTTTTTGTCCATGGTTTAAACCATGGTTTCATTTGTACCACCTTCGTGAATTCGGGCCATAGAATTTTTTACAAGAACATGGGGCAAATTGAATGTTGAAAAAAATCACACCAAAATAATTTCCCACTTTTTGGCAAGCCAGGGTAGTACAACCTTAAAAAAAAATAATTCAACAAAATGGCTGATATTTATTTGGTACCCCAGGGTACCATTTATGTCATCATATATATTTCACCACTTTTTGTCGATCAATATTAAACAACTGTTCTTAATAAAGAGTGATGTACTCCAGATTATCAAATGTTGGAAATGTTGTGAATTAAAAAATTGTTTGCTTCAAATCCCTAATACTGAACACAACTTGCAGGTATCTGAAGTTCTTGATCCATTTGAGAGGGAGAGGTTAGCACGATTTATGTGTCACTCTGTCGCCACTCAGCAGAAATATTACATGGCCAAACAGAAAGATGTACACAATGTTGCTGCTGCTAAAATAAAGACATATCGAGGATGTTGGATCAATTGGTAAGTTTTGGTGAATATTGAACACCACTTGCAGGTATCCAAAGTTCTTGATCCATTTGAGGAGAGGTTAGCACGGTTCATGTGTCACTCTGTTGCCACTCAACAGAAGTACTAAATGGCCAAACAGAAAGATGTACACAATATTGCTGCTGCTGCAATAAAGACATATTGAGGATATGTTAAATCAATTGGTAAGTTTTGGTGAATATTGAACACCTCTTGCAGCTATCCGAAGTTCTTCATCCAATTGAAAGGGAGAGGTTAGCATGATTCATGTGTCACTCTGTTGCCACTCAACAGAAATATTACATGGCCAAACAAAAAGATGTACACAATGTTGCTGCTGCTGCAATAAAGACATATCGAGGATGTTGAATCAATTGGTAAGTTTTGGTGAATATTGAACACCATTTGCAGGTATTACGGTAAAATGGAATTATGGAAAAAACGTACATCGAGACGAGGTCAGCGAGGTCATCCAAGGCTCATAAATCTCATGCGTCAGCAAGGGAAGAGCAATTATTGCACAGACACAGGCTTGCCAGCATTTTTGGAGATTTGATGTCATTATCTTCGTGGTCACTGAAACTGAAAAATTAGATTTTCTGTCGCGGAATAGACCACTGTTGGAGAATATGCTAAATGCAAGAGTGCAGCAGGCCCGGCATGGGAAAGCCACAAACTGTGGACGGTGGCATCCCAGCAAGGTAGCAGGCCTTTGGCAGCTGTGGCACCATCCCGTCAGGGCTGTGGGCGGGCTCGACAGGGACCTGAATCGCCAACGACTGAAGCGCCCTCAGCATCACTGTCCGTAGCAACCTCAGTATCGTCGCTGCCGACCCTGCAAGCACATACTGTCCAAGCTCCGGAGTTTCAGGCTGGTACCGTGACAGGTGTGCTGAACAACTGACCGGGAACAGGCGTTAACAGTGATTTTTTTACCATTTCCTCTTATTTCGAGAAATGATTCACAGATAGGGGCTAGGGCATCAGACAATATTGCTGAGATGCATTCGTGCTCCCTCCCATGACACAGCCTTGCGTCCAGCATTGCTTAGTTACACAGGGCCCACGTGTTTTGGGAAATGCAGCTTCGAGGGGCAACAACCTCTGTCAAGGTGGGTGTGGCTTGATACATGTGACTTGGCCACATGCTATCGCAGAGCCAAGCGACGACCTAGGGTTGAATGTGCAGCTTGCATTAAAAGAGTGCATTTGGAAAGAGGAATATGTGGAGTTTGGCCAATTGCTAAAATTGGATTCACTCCTCATGAGTCAATCACTCATGCTTGCAGTTGATTCTGTCAGCGGGGGACTGCAGCTCAAGCTCCAATCACGCTCCCCATCCATTCGCTCTATTGTGCAATGGACAAATGCCATGCTGGTGTACATGTCAATTTATGCTGAGCGCCATGCTTCCTACTCGCGCAAGCTGATGAAATACATTAGTATTGTGCACGGGTGTGGCTACAATTGGCATGACTATGATGTACAATTCCGGTTGAGGCATGCGAGGCAGCCGCAAAAATCCTGGGCTAGAGTAGACACCGAGCTTTGGTTATTCGTTGCAACAGCTCAAATGTGTATTTTTCGTCCATACAGGCTGTCCGCAGCATAGTACCCCAGACAAAGCAACCGACATCCATCTTCCTCCCAGCCAAAGAGACCACGACCGCGTGGTGCAAACGTATGCTTCGCATTCAACAGAGGGGGCTGCTTACATGGAAAATGGTGGCTATACGCCCATAAATGCCAGCGTTGCAGCATGAGATGAGAAAGAGGAGATGAGAAAGAGGAGATAAGAAGAGAGAGAGATGAAGAGAGACGAGATGAAAAGAGAGGAGCTGAAAGAACACACACAGAGATTGCAATGAAACAGGTGCAGAAGCAAAATTATCATGTGTGAATATTTGTGTTTGAATCGCCATCATAATCAAAAAGCGTTCTTTTCTTCTCCCGCCTGGCTAGTTTCTCCCTTATTCCCTCTCATCTAGCTCTTTTAAAAATGAACAATCATTATTGCAATTAATAAGCAATCATCCGATTTTCATTTTGACCAAACATCGGATGTGTGAAAATCCTAGGATGCAGTGAAATATAAAACCTGTATAAAACACATAGCGCACACAATGCTAATACACACACAGCTAGTGCGTGGCATAGCGAATGGAAACAAAATGGCAACAAATTCTGAGTTGTCACAACTCTTCTATACAGGGACACTAATTATCAATAGAGTCCCTCAGACTGAACATCAAACTCTATAATACTATTCCAACCAGGCACATAAGGAGGTATTAATAGCTATCGTAATTCACACACACAGACACACTTTTGACACGCTTTGAGCTTTCCACAGTAGATGGGGTCATCATCTCAAAGGATTGTGACATTACCCCACCAAAGTTCAGGGAGACGGTCTTGGCCCACCTCCATGCTGCCCATCAAGGGGTCACTTCCATTGACTGCTAGAGCTGGGACATCAATTTTCCTGGCCTGGCATCACCCCTGCCACAGCAGAATCTCACCAACTTTCCCCATCTGATTTTAATAGCAAATTTAAGTTAGAACGTACAAACTATCTAAATATTTCACATGTCATTATTAGGTCTATAAAGAATTTTGATAGCATGAAGTTATTACATGAAGATTTACTTGAATGTAAATTCTATTTAATTGGCTTGTAAAGAGTGTGGCAAACTAAATCCCCAATCTCTTTTTTGATGACAGTTTGAAGGCAATATGAAGATGGTCAGTTTGAAGTTGGGTGAGTACAAGTCCTTGGCAGCCCAATAAATAGAGTTTCAAATTGACTATGTGAGCAAAGAGAAACTGCTGCAACTGCCAAATGACTCTACAATAGAAAAAAAAATACCTGGTGATGGTCTGTTGTGTTTGTGTGTGTGTGTGTGTGTGTGTGTGTGTGGGTATGGGTGTGGGGGCATTTGTTCTTTTTTTTGGAGGGGGGGGGGGTTCAATCAAGGAGCCTGATTATCATCTCTCTTGCTGCTGATTCAAAATGCACACAAACCACAAACTACTGGACTTCACGACATAAAAGAAAAAAAAGAAGAAGAAGATATAACAAAGATTGCAGAACAATGGCATCATTCAATGAATCATTGGCATCATTCAATGAACCATTGGCCTTTAGTTGATTTGAACACATGATGACGTTGATCTAAACCACAATATTGCATTTCATACAGTTTGTTTAACATGAAATTCACTTTTGTCTTGCCTAGCATCAGCAACCACAGGCCTCATAGTGCTAGTAGCGAGTTCCAAACCAGTCGTTGACTGTCTTCACAGCCAGGTCTATGTTGACAGACACTATCACATGTTGCTCACGTTCCGGGACCTGAAAATAGTAGGAAAAGAGTGAAAACATATCAATAGTCACATTTGCATCTCTCCTTTCCTTTTCCTTCCTCGCACATCAAACTAAATGAATGATCTGTTGCTTTGAAATATCTCTCCTCTTGCAAAGGAAGTTTCCCATAAGGGCAGAACAGACTGCCAAGAAGTGAATTATAGAGCTGTAACTTTGTCATACTTTGCTGTAAATTTGTGAAGCTTCATCTTTCCTTAGGAACACCTCTTAGAACCATGAATGTTTTCCCCTCCATACTTTGATGGTAGCCTTTACTTGCAGCCATCAGAAGGAATAGGTTCACCATAGCTTAAATCAACAATTTGCTCGGTAAAAGAGTAGTACTCAATAAATGGTTTTACCATGACATTTACTTGACAAATCTTTCTCTAATATGTCCAGGTAACAGCAGACTGCATTCAAGAGTAATGTCACCAGTGATCAAAAGCATGCTCACATCTCCTTGCAACCTATATGGACAGCTCAAGCTGATGCTCAAGAGAGAACTTTGATGCCAAAGAACAGCACTGGATAAGATTTGGTACAAATTTTAAGCCAAATTGAATCACTAAACTTGCTGTTGGTGGTAAACATTAGAAACGTCAGTATTAAGCGTTATATAATTGTTATTTATTATCATTAGTAATGGAGTCATTTTCGTCAAATTCTGGAATGAGGCACCAGCACAATATGCTTTTGGTGCTGTATTCAATTATGAACAGGATAAGAGCAAAAGAGTAAGAAGCACAAAAGAGGGCTTCTACCTTTCCTAAAGTCATATAATCAACAGAAATAAAGAAAACAGCAGAGGAGAGGCTTACCCAAAACATCCTGATCTCAATGTTTCCCTTTGTGTCTGAGTAGGTGATCACCATAGGGTCTCCTTCATACTCCATGGTCACTGCATGTATCACAGGCAGAGATATCAGAAATTACGGCTGGATGACAAAATTTTAAATAATTATGGCACGCTTTCTTTCATTTGGTGCTAATTGTAACAAGAGATCGCATTCCTTCAACTTCTACTGACTTGCATGCTCATTACTTCATCAATTCCAGCTCATATTACTGGGTACATTTTTTTTTTTCACATGGTATATTTCCCGACAATGATGGTAAAGTGTATACATCTCAGTAATGTTTGCAATATAATGGCATGGAGCAGTTGGTACAACAGACAAGTTACATCTTTTCGGCTTTATAGCGTTGTAGATGAAGGTTAGATACTAGGTACATACCAACTGGTTCAAAGTCTTCTTCAATGACCACTGGGCAGCTGCAAGTAGACAACGTCAAATAAATGAAATGAATGCAATGAATTTGTCTTTTCAAAATCTGATAGGCAGATATATTGGAAGATGGTTTTCCTTATATCCGATAATGGTAAATATGGTTCTTTCTTTTTATTTTAATTTTTTAACACGGAGTCCTTCCTTGGAAATATGCTAATTTTACCCGTGAGGCATATAAGAGACATTTCAATCATACTGAACAAAACCAAAGAAATCATGCAGATGAGAAAGAGTAAATACTTCATTTTTACTTAGGATTCACAAACTGAAAGATAAACTGATCGAAACTCAACATGAACCATTGGCACGGAAAGCATTAGGAACATACAGTGTTCAATATCGTACACTTTTGAGTGATTTTCTAGTGGTGCCCTTTCCCCCATAAACTGCAAATGAAAAGAGATACACCTAGTACTTTTATCCAGTTCGTTTGAACGCTGCAGGAGCCATGTACGGAATATCCCGTAGTGAATGAAATGACATATAAACGACGTCATTCCAAAGTTCTTTCACCTTCTAACCTTTGACAACATATCCCAGAATGCTTTGCTACACTATCTGTGATAATTTTTGTGTCAACAAAATTGGAAGATGTTTCATGTCACCAAATTTGTTCAGATGAATAGGGATTACCCGTCAGATTGTAAAACATTCCTAACCTTGTCAATATCATCTATACATCATTATCACCCTCAGAGCAGATATTGCAGAAAAGGACATTGTCATGTGATCAGTTGAGAACCAATCAGGTTACTACGGTCTGACAGCACTGTGCAACGTGAGTTTATCAAACATGAGATGACGTAAATTTTATGGTGGGTGAATTCACACAATCATGAAATAATCGGGATATCAAATACAGTGCACTCTATTATAATGACAGTTACTATCAAAATCTTGTTACAATAAAGTAGAAATTCAGGTTCAAAAAATAAAATTGATATATCTTCATAAAGTTACTTTATTGTTCAGCTTTATAATGAAGATTCAATAATAACGAAAGAAAGATGCTGGTCCTTAGGACTTCGTCACAATGGGAGTTACCTGTACAAGGGAAAAATGTTTCACGCTCACCTTACACACCAGATTGGTTGCTGAAATTCATCATACAGTGTGCAGTCCAATACTGCAAAGTCCTACAAGGAAAACATCAACATGGAGCTGAATTAGCAAGAGTTACTGCACCAATTCCTTGTACATCATCAATCATCATTCTGGTCTCAATTACTGCAATTGATGAGCATCCTAGCAATTTCTTTGACTCTTTAAAGTATCTATTCTATTGGGGATAACAATGTTAAGACCTCAATCACAACAGATACAGCAAACATGTGCATTTCATATGTGCACTATGTCCAGTATTAAAGGAAAAGTCACCTAAAGCCACAATAATCATGAAAGGTTTATGTTCTATCCCAATAAAATTTTAAATTTGGATTGCTGAATACATTTTGGATGATAATGTTGCATATTAAATCATGACTGTGTACTCTCTGATTGTCAAACCATATAAATTTCAAGAATTATCACTTTAGACAGGAGCAAGTGCAAACAATACCAACTGAACAATTTGCAGACTGCTCCAAGAAAGCAAAGCACAAAAGAAATGAAAAAGAAAAGTTCTCTTCCGTACCTGGACAATTCCCTTGAAGACATCTGTTTTCCATGGAAACTGAATCCTCTTGGAGGAGTAAGAGTGGTCTGTTACCACATCTCCCCTGACTGGTGTCAGTCTGATATGACCATCCACTATGGTGCAAAGAAATTGAAGAAGGGGTAACATTCTGGAACTCTCGTCACTCAAAATAAATTGCCACATATACAATATACAGTTAAGTATCAATAGACAACAAAGTCTTTTTTTCCCATTTCTTCACACACAACCACTGACAATAAATATCAAGTGTTATTGATTATTTGTGTCTCATGCTAAACTTTTATTGAGTTACAAACTGCAATGATTGTACACCCCCATATACTTTAATTCACTTTACTTTGCTGATATTGACCGTCAGATAACATCTTCCGAGATTCAAAAAGAAACAACAAACAAACAAAAGCAAACAAAAATCCACTATCAATGTGGATGCCCCGCTCTCTTTACTTCAATCACTGTCAAACTAGATATATCGCTACGGCTACTGATATGCCTCCGCCATAATGCATGGTTCTCCTAATAGGTCTATAGTACAATGTCTTGACAATGTGTGATGACAGTTTCACACAATTGGCAAAATATTAAAATGACAGGTTTGACACAAATGTGCTGAATGTTCACTTTCCTAGAACTAGGTTCAACTGGATGAATGATTAAAATGTCAGAGTGCAGATATTTGGGGAACTGATGATTTTTACTTGACTTTTGACCCTTTTATAAGTTTATGCATTGAGTAATTTTCAAGGTATTGAGAAAAAGTATAATTTCAGTATCAAATGGGAAAATAGCATTATCTAAACCTGGCCTTTGACCTTTGACCTCACAGTTCCAAAGAGAATCACTGTTAGGTTGAACATGCATAAATATGTAAGTTTCATGATGATACCTTGAGTTACTTTTGAGATATGGAGGAAAAAGTGCAATTTAGCACTTTCACTTGACCTTTTACCTTTTGACCTTTGACCTTTTGGCAAGAAACTTCCCCAAAAATATATATTGGGTAATACATGCCATATATCAAGTTTAAAAAAATCAAAAACCTTCAGGCATATTGCATTTTAAGGAAAGTAGTGATATTTTGAGGAGTTGACCTTGACCTTTGACCCCCCTGACCTTTGACCCATGACCCCCAACTTCCCTTGATAATCACTGCCCATCGGTACAAGCATATATACTAAGTTCCATGAAGATACCTTGAACCATTTGCGAGATATGGAGAAAAACATGAAATTTCAATTTTTCTTTCACAAAATGACCTGTGACCTTTGACCTTTGACCCTGTGACCCTAAAATCCACACAAAGTATTATCCTCCAAGGATATACCCTCATACCAAGTTTGATGTAAAACCACCACACGGTTCTTGAGATATCAACAAAAACAAAACGGGACGGACGGACGTACGGACGGACGGACGGACGGACGGACGGACGGACGGACGACCCGAAAACATAATGCCTCCGGCCACTTCGTTGCGGAGGCATAAAAACAATATAAAATTAAATAAAAAACACAAATTACGATTCTGTTTATGGGTGAAAGCTGATATGGGGTGAACCAATGCTTTCATTGGGCAGGAAGAGCTACATACCTTTGCTGTTCTTGTTCACATGCAGCCTGTCAAATCGTTGACTCCACAGAGTATTCCTCTGATGGCGTAGCTCCATGATGCATTGGTAGTCATGCAAACCTGTGGCAAGAAGTGAGTGCCAAAATTATCTCACACAGTTGGGAAATATCAACAGATTCCCATAATGGAAAGGCATTCTACTTGTATTTGAAACTGCACAACATGTATGTATCAAATAAACAGACTTCCATATCTTCATTGACCTGGAATGTGTGATAACATGCTGTAACAAAAGTGTATGCATTAGATAAGTGAGTCCACCAATTTCACAGTTGAAGTTCATTCATAGTATTTACCATCAACATCTTTTATAAGGCACAAATTCGATCTGTACATGTTCTGATCAGAAGCACATGTCAACATTGTTATACTATTTCAGAAGCTCTTTGGAGTTGCATTCTTCAGTGAGTGCTCTGTGCATTTTAAGGTAAATTCCTTCCTGATAGAACCTGGTAATATTGAAAAGACAATGGGACCAACATATCCCCCCCCCCCCCAAGAGAATGTTCACAAACTATCTCTCCAGAACTGTTCATGTCATTTCTGTCAATACCTTGGTGAGATCACAAATATATTGGCAGGAAAGTGGTTTGTTTATGCAACAGTGGGTTTGAGGCTGGTGGCAGTTTTGCTACAAACTTTATAAAACCAACTGTGGATGTTCACAGTTGCTTCATGGAAATCTAGTATTCAGCCTGAGGTAAAGAGATCACACCACGATGTGACAAATCTAAGTCTGGGTATTATAAACACAACATCCTATCAATTCACAGAAAGCTTCTTACAGAGTAATCCACAAACATAGGTCGGAGCAATTACAGGATAATATGTATATGCATTTTGTCTTTACCATATTGCGAGTCGATGTCATCTGGCCTGGGTTTGATGGGAACTGGAATGTGCATTCTGCATAGAATGAGAACAGAAGACAAAAGTTGAAACAGATGCTGACATTTCAATCACTATTGTAATGAAATGATCTGTAAATATTTCACTGTTCTCAAGGGCAGAAAATACAGCTCAAGGGTGTCTTAAGAAGTTGATGGAAATGCAAGATTAATTGTGCATCATCATTTCGTTCATTCCCACAAACCTGAATATGGATTTGTACTAATAAAACAGACAATTTTCTTCATCTGTGAAACATGTCATCTGGGCAGATTGCAAATGTCACGGGGAACAAGACAGCATGCCACATCCTCACCAATCTGCGCAGTGTAAGTACAAATTCATGTTTACAAAATATAGTCAATAAAATATTTGCACATCTTCATCTTTGCAACAGAATCACATCACAGGGTTCGAAATTGGCGATGGTCCGCTGACCATTGGCCACCCAAAATCACATCGGACTAGCTAAAAATCATAAAATTCTGAAGTTACTAGTCCGTCTGGCTAGCCAAAATATTGCTTCAGTGTTAAAATTGATTCTAAGTAGTCCGCCTGGCTAGTTAAAAAAAAAAGTTAAGTGCGACCCCTGCATAATCTTCCTCCCTTCTCGTATGGCACAATGTAATTGATTGACACTGTTTGCTGACTATTGCTAGTCACCTTGGGTGGACCACTAGGGGTCAGCATCTATTCCCCTGAGTGTATTTTAGGTGGACCACTTCACCAGGTTTGCAACACTGCTCTTTACGACGAGTGAAGCAGGATCGTTTTTGTGCATGGGTTGTGACTCTCTCACATATAGGACCTCCATTTTACGTCCTATAAAGGAACAGTGTTTTGCCTCTTACTAGAGGGGATGACATGATAACACACAACCATGCTCAGGTAGACTAAATGGGACTCAAACCAGGGCTATTTGATCGCAAGACAGACACACTACTGACAGAGTCACTTCACCTCCCACCACAGCACATGAAATGCACAAATTCATCCAGGCAATGAAATATTCCTGGGGCCTGCTTCATACAGAGTTGCGATTGATCATTGAGCATAAGTTCAATATCAAGCATACGTTTGATGACTTACGCTTGATTTCACACACACACACACACAAAAATCAAGCTTAACTTTCAGTTGATTGAACGTTACTTGCAATCAATCGCAAAGTTGTTCATTAAACGCAACTGGCGATGGATTGCAACTTACGCTCAGTCTTTATGAAACAGGCCCCTTGTCTGATTTAGATCTTTGTTCCATCCAAGCAGTGATTTATCTAAGAATGCATTGGACCTTGGGGACTCGGCCATGGAGGACATACCTCTGAGATGTTCCAAGCGTTGCCCGCTGTATGATGCCATGGTGATGGAGACACAAGGACACAAATGCAAGCTCTCCGTCATCCTGTTGTCAAAGAAATGGCAGATACATTTATCACATATATTATATTTATCATGCTCGCAGTGCCCTTTGAATAAAATCAAACTGGTAGATATTTTACTAAAAAGTGGATTTGACATAATAATGATGTGGAATCTGAAAGTTTTGGATGATTTTTCATAATAACAAGTGGTTCCAACCACACATTAAAACTACACACAAAGATGACATCATCTACACCAATTACATACATAACAATATTCCATTCATTATGTCAGGGTTCCCATCCTCCCCCCTCCCCAACACCCCACGTTCCAGCTTTTCCTTTTACCATACCTTCCATGTTGCTATGACGATGCCCTTCATTGGAGTGTAGACATTGATGACCTGGCTCCTGACCACTGGCTCACCGGTGACGTCACTGGGCTTGATGCGATGTTCCAACAACAGGGACCTCTGGCTTGGACTGCTCCGATGAAACACAAAGTGAGATTGACGCACAGAGAGAGAAAGAGAAATCCACTCCATATCATTTGCAGTTTTTTATCACTTTTGTATTATTCGCTTTTAAGATACTCATCCAAAGAGGCCAAACATCACTGCATGAACATTTCATATGTGTTGGCTTTCCAGACAAAAAGACCATTACTATTGTGATTAACAAAGAACCTAGCTGTTGGGAAACATGCAATTCATGCTCAGTCTAGGGGGAGGTGCATTCTAATGTCTTAAAATCAGTACTTGACCAGTAATTGGCAGATGATGTCATGATCAGAATCTTGGTTTGGAAGGATTACTTTTTTTTATTGTGGTTGTAGGGTATTCTGAATCAATACAAGTCAACATGTATTTGCACTGCACAGTCTCTTTAAGTTACAGTTGAGATGATGTAGTTAATTTTTAGATTGGGCACGACTGAGGTAAATGTGATTAACAGTCAGCACTACATTTTCCACATCACTTTGTGCAGCAGATAATTGTGTAATGGTATCACAACACCTCAAACTATAACTTTGGTCACTCTACTTCAATCCCATTCATACCTGTTGATGGCTGCCAACCCGTCCCTTTCGTAGAACACTGGTGCCTGGGCGTAGACGGCCAGACTCCGCAGCGAGCTGATTGGTGGAGGGTTGAGACTGTACCACCTGACCGTGGAGGAGGTCGGGAAGTAGACAGCGTCCGAATGGGTGAAGCTGGACTCCGCCTTGGAGGAATCTACCAGCACCAGCTCCCACTTAACTCCAATCTTCCTATAAGATGTGAGAAAGAGAAAACATCACTCACTGAGCTTACAAATTGCACTGTCATATTTCCCTTTTTGTCTTAAATATAAAGAAATAAGAAAGCTCTTATCATTCAGGACACTACTGTATAAAATTCCACAAATGCGATCCAGTCAATAATGTCTCTTTTAAGTTAACAATTCCAATTATACTTCCAGGTGTATATTACAGTGATTTTTCTTGTGAATCTAGTGACTCATCTGTTCCTAAAAGTTCCATGTTTCTAAAAGTAGAGGATGCTTGGTTCCTACTATGATAACAACATTTGTCTGGTAAAATGCTGCTGTACAGTATTTGTGCCATGCAGACATAGGCAATCATCTCATGAAAGACCTTACTGAAGATGAAATATCATTTTAAGAAAGCTCTGATGATCAATGCTGCAAGCATCAATCAGTCATGAAATGCCCATGCAGCAATATCTTCAAAATGTATTTTTCATAAAACTAAATGTCCAAAAAGGGACAAGGCTGTTTAGCTCATGTGTATTTCATGGCCAAAATTAATTAGCCAATCACCTGACAAAGATATGGAATGCAAACAAACAATAAATGACAAGGCCCATCATCCTGAACTGGGAATCAATGCAAAGATACAGTTTGAGGGGCCTTGATTTTCATCATTCTACGGGTGATTGATATAGTATAAACAGGGAAAATGTTTTACATATTTTAAATACTTACTGCTCAAGGACCTTGCCGATGTTAGCAGGGAGAAGCGAATAAGGATCTTTTTTCTTCATCAGCTTCGCAATGCGGGAATCCCTCTTAGCAATGCACCTAAAATTTAAAGTACATAACAGAAGATGACGTCAACAATATGTATACAATCATATGAAGACACCTAGCTTAGGATGGCCAGTTGTCAGGTTGGGTCTAAAAGTATTGTAATTTCCCCATACGTCATAGTGTGGTGTTTGAGGTACCATCTTTCTCTTATTTTTATATTTGTCAAGATCAATTGCTTTTTGAAAAGGAAGAATTGATAGTTGGTTTAGGGATCCAAACAACCTGAGCAACTGTCGCAATGCCATTGGAATTTTATCCCAGCAAAAAAGCTGCGTGTGCATCTGTTTTTACATCACAAAGGTTTGGGAAGCACGGAGGATGGCCAATTCAATCTGGGAAATATACAAGGAAATACCTCGCAAAAGCCTCACAAGGTATACATATTTTGAGATTAACAAGAGACCCGCGGGTCTAGCGCTCACCCGAGTATCGCAAGTTCACCTTTCACGCAGTCACTAGTCTAAATTATTCACAGCTCTACTAAAATTTGACCAGGCATTCTCAAGTAGAAGATGAAAATGTACAATAAGGGCCCAAATTTTTTAAGATTCCTTAATTTGGGGGGATTGGGGGCCCCTGGGGCCCTCTAGGTGGGGCATGGTGCCCATTTTGATAAATTGAGATCCTGACCCCCTAGGGATGCTACCTGCCAAGTTTGACGAAAATCCATCATGAGGTTTTCAGGAAGAAGATGAAATGTACAATTCAGGCCCCCATTTGGACCTTCCCAACCCCCCCCCCCCCCCCCCCCCCCCTGCCCCCAAGAGGGGCACCCCTGGATCTGCTATGAACAAACTTGAAACTACAGTCATTCATGTACTCACTCATAGTATTATCTTAGCTCTATAACTTCTGATTCTAGAGAAGATTTTTAAAGATTCCTTCATTTTGGGGGGTTTGAGCCCCCCTGGGGGCCCCTTGGGTGGGGCATGGTGCCCACTTTAACAAATTGAGATCCTAACCCCTTAGGGATGCTACCTGCCAAGTTTGGTGAAAATGGGTCATGGGGTTCTCAAGAAGAAGATGAAAATGTACAATTTAGGCCCCATTAGGACCCCTCCCCTGGGTCCCAAGGGGGGCACCCCTGATTCTGCCATGAACAAACTTGAAACTACAGTCATCAATGTACTAACTCATAGTATTAACTTAGCTCTATCACTTCTGGTTATAGAGAAGAAGATTTTTACAGATTCCTTAATTTTGGGGGGTTTGGGCCCCCCTGGGGGCCCCCTGGGTGGGGCATGGTGCCCATTTTAACAAAGTGAGTTCCTAACCCCCTAGGGATGCTACCTGCCAAGTTTGATGAAAATCTGTCACGGGGTTTTCAAGAAGAAGATGAAAATGTAAAAAGTTTACGCATGACGGACGCCGGACGACCCACGACGGACGCCGGACAAAGGGCGATCGCAATAGCTCACTTGAGCCTTTGGCTCAGGTGAACTAAAAACAATTGAAAGTAATTTACAAGGGTGTGATATCCCCGCATCACCTTGATCAGAGTATAAAAGAAAAGCTGTTTTCATGGCAACTTCAAACGAGTGACAATTTGTCTTTTTCACATTTGACGTTTTCACATTCACTCAAATTGACTACCTCCTCAGGAAATATAAGTTTATAATAATCAAATGTCCTTGTCAAGCGTTTGCTTTATGATGATGGTCTCCTGTATTTCTGTTACATCCAGAGTTGCTTAATTTGTCTCTGAACGACAGATACATGGGATCCTATGTTTGTATAAATATATGCATAAAATGTCTCCTTGTTTTACACTTTGCATTGTGTTAGAAAAAATGTTGGATATTTGAAGTAATCATCTATTTTAACTGTCAGATTCAAATTATACTGTGCTCAAATAGTTTGTTCAATTGACTTTGTATTTCATTTATGTATGAAAAAGAAATTGAGAAATAAAGTCAAATTCAAAATCAAATCTAAATCAAACTCTTACTCTTTGATGCAAGCCTTCTTCCATCTGATGTCAGCGTGAAGAGCGTAGACTGGGTGGGGGCGGGCCACAGAGCCTGACTTTGAGGGTGAGGCAGATGATTTGCCCGTAGGCTGGGTTGCATAGCGTTCGTACAGGGGCTGCCACAGTATGCTGTGCACAGAGTACGGAATACAGGGGAAAAGACAGTGATGACAGATCATGTTGGGTCAGATGCCACTAACTCCTGATTCACTTTCACTAAAGTGGAGGATAGGAGCTGTCAGAAATTGTTGGAAATGAGCGAGAGTTGATGTGTCATTTGAATGTGTGGGTTTGTATGGTGAGGTTTGTACAGTGACAACTGGGTATGGTATAATATTACAACTTCAGTACACCTGTAAAGTAGCATACACAAACTATACAGACTATACTGAGTGAGAACTAGTCAAAATGACAAATTCAAAATATACACAGTGGTAATATGCCTTGATAAAACTCAGGGACTCTGCTGTATAGTCTGATCTGACAAGAATAATGGGGCCTGCCTACAATAAATGCATGTATTGCATGTAATTATTCATCAGGCTACTCAAATGCAAAATAAAAAGAGAATAATACTACTACTAGGAGAAAGGAGAACTTGGAGAGGAGTACTGCATCAAACATTATACAAGTTGAGGTTTCATTACTATCATCAGGGCTGCAAAAGTAACTTCTTACTTGTCACTTGCCAGCTCCATCCACTGTCGATTGACACACACGCACGTCAGCAAATCCACCGGAGGAAGGAATGAGAAGACGTGCAGGAGCAGTTCTGTTGGAAGGCTGTTGGAAGAAAAGCAATATCTAGGATACTGTTTGCTGCTTTTACTTTTTCTTCCTATAAAAGTTCGCATCCTCGACTGGGGGGGGGGGGGGGGGGTGTGACAAGGGTCACTCTTGCAGAAAATTGTTTCAATGAGAAATGTTTCAATTGCAGAAAAAGATAGTACAAATGTGACCCGCTGCAACAAAAGGATCCTAAAGTCGCTAACGGCTGAGCCGAGAAAATTGAGTTTGAAGTCACATCATCAAAATTGGTCCAAAAAAATCGGATTTCTGTTTTCGGCATAATTTTGTAGTCTAATGTTTTGTCTATCATCTGCCAAAATTTTGAAGATAAATGATCAAAGGTAAAGCAAGAAATCAGTGTTTTTCTGGGCCATGATTTTCCGACTTTCAACGTAACAGAAACGTGTGCGTGTCCGAAGATTTGGATTTAGCGCCGAGCTAGACTCCACCCCTAGCAACGAGAGAGTGGTCTTATTGGTATGCTAATCAGTAATCGGGATGCGTGGCATCCCGATTACTGATTGGTCGTGCGTAGACCGCTGGCGCTATGCTTGAATAAACATTGCGGAGGTCGCTAGCAGCATGCCTTCTATCGTCAAGCGGTGAAAACTGTCTCGCCTCCCCTTGATCATGATAGGGTCGGAAGGAAAACTTTGAAGGCGTTTTTCTCGAAACTCTGATTTCCTCAACTACTTGACATGCGCTAATAAAATAATCGATTCCTCCACAACCGAGTACTTTCATGAGTTGTGCTATATATGAAATTAAAGTAGAAGAGTAAGGGAAAAATGGCATGCCATTTTCAGAAAACTGTCCTTCCCGACTTTCGGATCCTTTTGTTGTAGCGGGTCACAAATGTACTTTGGTCAATGAAACATATATGATTGCAAAATTGGATATACCGCTTAAAGACAATTATTCGTCACATCTGTTTCTGTTTAATGCATTCAAGCACTTATTTCATGGTGATCATGAGCGTGCCTTGCATCACTTATGATAAAACTGGGCCTCAGTGACACTGTATGAACAAATTATAGAACTAGAAATGTCGCTACGGCGACTGGTGTATGCCTCCGCCATAATGCATGGTTCTCCTAATAGGACTATAGTACAATGTCTTGACAATGTGTAATGAAAGTTTCACACAATTGGCAAAATATCAAAATGACAGGTTTGCCACAGATGTGCTGAATGTTCACTTTCCTAGAACTAGGTTTAATTGGATGAATGATTAAAACGTCAGAGTGCAGGTATTTGGGGGAACTGATGATTTTTACTTGACTTTCGACCCTTTTATAAGTTTATGCATTGAGTAATTTTCAAGGTATTGAGAAAAAGTATAATTTCAGTATCAAATGGTAAAATAGTATTATCTAAACCTGGCCTTTGACCTTTGACCTCACAGTTCCAAAGAGAATCACTGTTAGGTAGAACATGCATAAATATGTAAGTTTCATGATAATACCTTGAGTTACTTTTGAGATATGGAGGAAGAAGTGCAATTTAGCACTTTCACTTGACCTTTGACCTTTTGACCTTTGACCTTTTGGCAAGAAACTTCCCACAGAATATATATTGGGTTATACATGCATACATCAAGTTAAAAAAAATTCTTCAGGCATTGCATAAATATAAGGAAAGCAGTGATATTTTGAGGAGTTGACCTTGACCTTTGACCCCTTGACCTTTGACCCATGACCCCCAACTTCCCTAGATAATCAATGCCCATCGGTACATGCATATAACTAAGTTCCATAAAGATACCTTGAACCATTTGCGAGATATGGAGAAAAACATGACATTTCAACCTTTTTTTCAAAAAATGACCTGTGACCTTTGACCTTTGACCCCGTGACCCTAAAATCCACACAAAGTATTATCCCCCAAGGATATACCCTCATACCAAGTTTGATGTAAAACCATCACACGGTTCTTGAGATATCGACAAAAACAAAACGGGACAGACGGACGGACGGACGGACGGACGGACAGACAGACGACCCGAAAACATAATGCCTCCGGCCACTTCGTTGGCGGAGGCATAAAAATTGATTGATAATGTGAGCATACCATAAGAGCGAACCTAAAGGGATGGAAGTATCTATAACATCTTGACTGTCTGTTGTACGATGCATTCTAATTTATCAACTTAGTTTATTACATGCAGTATGATTCTATTCAAGCAATAAGCATAATGTAGGAAATATGATAATGAAGACCAGCTCTCCACACAAATCCTTCTTTCTGTTTCCTGATACCGGGTGATGGTAGTTGTAGTCTTGGTGGTAGGTGGTGCTGGTATAGCTGGTGGTTGTAGTGGTGGTGGTAGTTGTGGGTGGTAGTAGTAGTAGATGATGGTGGTTTTAGTGGTGGTAGGTGACAGTGGCTCTAGTGGTGGTAGGTGATGGTGGTTCTATTGGTGGTAGGTAATGGTGGTTTTAGTGGTGTTAGGTGATGGTGGTTTTAGTGGTGGTAGGGGATGGTGGTTTTAGTGGTAGGTGATGGTGGTATTACTGGTGATAGGTGATGGTGGTTTAGTGGTGGTAGGGGATGGTGGTTTTAGTGGTGTTAGGTAATGGCGGTTTGAGTGGTGGTAGATGATGGCGGTTTTAGTAGTGGTAGGTGACGGCGGTTCTTGTGGTGGTAGGTGACGGTAGTTTTATAAGTGGTAGGTGATGGTGGTTTTAGTGTTGGTAGTGGATGGTGATTTTAGTGGTGGAAGAGGATGGTGGTTTTAGTGGTGGAAGAGGATGGTGGTTTTAGTGGTGGAAGAGGATGGTGGTTTTAGTGGTGTTAGGTAATGGTGGTTTGAGTGGAGGTAGGTGATGGTGGTTCTAGTGGTGGTAGGTGATGGTGGTTCTAATGGTGGTTGGTGACGGTGGTTTTAGTGGTGATAGGTGATGGTGGTTTTAGTGGTGGTAGGGGATGGTGGTTTTAGTGGTGTTAGGAAATGGCGGTTTGAGTGGTGGTAGATGATGGTGGTTTTAGTAGTGGTAGGTGACAGCAGTTCTAATGGTGGTTTGTGATGGTGGTTTTAGTGGTAGTTGGTGATGGTGGTTTTAGTGGTAGTTGGTGATGGTGGTTTTAGTGGTGGTAGTGGATGGTGGTTTAGTGGTGATAGGTGACGGTGGTTTTAGTGGTGGAAGGGGGTGGTGGTTTTGGCGTTAGGTAATGGTGGTTTGAGTGGAGGTAGGTGATGGTGGTTCTAGTGGTCATAAGTGATGGTGGTTCTAGAGGTGGTTGGTGATGGTGGTTTTAGTGGTGGTAGTGGATGGTGGTTTTATGGAGTGATAGGTGATGGTGGTTTTAGTAGTGGAAGGGGATGGTGTTTTAGTGGTGTTAGGTAATGGTGGTTTTAGTGGTAGTAGGTGATGGTGGTTCTAATGGTGGTTGGTGATGGTGCTTCGAGTGATGGTAGGTGATGGTGGTTGTGGAGGTGATACATTGTAGGTTGTGGTGGTGGTAGTTGATGGTTGAAGTGGTGGTGGTGATGGTAGTAGTAGTCGTAATGATGATGGTAATGATGATGGAGTTTGTCTTCATACAAGGTTGAAAGCTCTCCAAACAAGTCTTTCCTTGTCGTCCATTTTACTCCAATGATGTCTTCATACCATACTCACTCATGAATTGTTGCCTTCCTTTTTAACGTCCTCACAGGCTGTGCTGACCTGGCCACTGCCCTCACAGGTACACTTGTTTTGGGTTTGGGTTTAGCACCACCACTGATTTGATGAGCCCTAGACAAGCTAGCTGAAGGAACTTTGGGTGATGCATGTGGTGATGCTGCACTGTTGATGTTGAGTTTCTCAATTGAGGGCAAGCTGATACCCTCCCTGACAAAAAAGAAAAAAAAAAGAAAAAAAGAACAAGAGAACATTTTAGACATCAATACATGAAGGAATGCTCATTAATTTTGGGCATGCACTTTTATGACACACATTTCATAGGAAGGTGAACAAAAAGTAAAAAAAGAAAAGAAACATAAATAGCTGTGATAATGATGTTACTGTTAAAACCCCCTTGGGACCACCGTGACCTATAAAACTGATCATGAGGGTACTGATCTTCAACTAAAGTTTTCTTGGTTAAAAAGAAATTTAAAATCAAGCACAATGATACAATATAAATTTGCCGAGCACATAACAGGACATGATTATACAGTGGAATATTTGTAACTCATGATTAGTGAAAGAAATTAAAAAAAAAAAAAATACAGATAGATACGCAAGTACAAAAGTGAATTGCACACATTCTGAATCACTAAGTAATTACTTGTCTCTTATTGTGCTAGTGGCACTCTTTATTGGTGGAGTTCGACCCTGCTTCTTTTGTTTTCTGTGCTTGTCCAAATAATCAGACAACTGCTTCTCGTGTTTGTCAAAGGCAGCCATGACTTGATGAGGTCAGGATGTCCATCTGGAATTCACACAATTTCAGTCCACGTCGACTCCATTCAGCAGAATTGGCTTCTTGTAAGACCTGTCATGTCCTCCAGGAAATTCTTCAGTACCGGTATTCATCTTAAAAGATAAAATCAGAAGACAGATATTTCTTTTCAATTGAACTAGATTCTACACAACTTATACTGCACAAACTCCAGTGATTATACAGTACAAACTTCAGTAATTTACAAAACATTACTTCACTATACGCAGCCCTGTTGACATCTGGCCAGGCTAAACACACCATGCCATGATATGGCATCAGCATGCATTACCAATTGCAGAATGCTGTATAAACTATTTACAGAATACATTTACAGAACAAATTTATAACAATTTCAAAGAAAACGTACAAGTAGTCACGAGTAACAACAGAATTTCGTTTCTAAGGTTTCGTTTCTATTATTTTCGCATACAAGATATTTCCCTAATGAGGAGGTCACAGACATTTTCGCAAGATGTTGTTTTGGCGAATTCACACAAAGCTGTCATAAGTGCACTATAACACCAGCGCATGGGCGACATTTTTGCTGTAAACTTGCAGTTCAACAGTGATTCATGACATTCACAAAAGATGACAGGAGATGGGAATTTCAAGATAGTGATTTACAGTATAGTGTAGTACGTAGTATCTGATATCCAGTTCACTATGAGGCATGCACTCTATTGTATCCTACATGAATTACACTGCAGGCCATGGATAAGGTAGGAGAAGGGGACACTAATCCATGGGTAAACAAAATGAGTCTTGGGCAGTGCTTGGAGGAAACTCTTTGTTCTATTGTTTCCAGACCCAAGCTACCCCATCACTGAAAATAGTCCCAAGCTTTGAAGTAGTCATGTGCAAAATGAATGTAGTCCCTTACTTGAAGAATAGATATTTAACAATATCTGGTGTTAAACCTGAAAATTGATGATTAATAAATCATTAGTTGTACAATGCTAAGATGGTTATTATAATGTATCTGATGCCCATTAATAAGTATGGGTAATTTTAATGGAGATTGCATGGCACCTCAATATCGAATTTTGAGTGAAGTGATGAGACTCCCAGTGTAGAAGTCTTTGTTAAAGTTTTACCATGTGCTCATTGCTGTCCTGAATTTTCGGAGGAGCTGGATGCTGTTTGTGAGTGCATGAGAAAATGTTGCTGTTCTCACGAGTGTGGTATTCCTGCCTGACTGATGTCCGCTCATGTGATTCAGGACAGTAATCACAGACCTGGGGATTTTTGTTTGGGTATGACATCAGTGATGTCAGAATAAAGTTAGCAATATTACCAATAACAACATTCTGAGTGCTGAAACTCATTCATTTGAGTCCAACCCAAAGATTGTAACACAATCTACACACTGGTGACCAACATTACCTCACGACATTAAACCCTCGCTAAAAATAAAATGACAGCTTGTACAGCATAGTCATAGAAGTACAGTCAAACCTGCCTTAGTGGCCACCTGTCTAACCAACCTAAAGCGGCCACCTGCCATATGTGGCCACTGAAAAATCAGTTCTTAACAATAACAAAATCATGAAAATAAAGTTGGGTTTGTCTAGAGTAAAATATCCCGTTTGCGGGTTTTTCCAACTTGTAAACAAATCAGGTAAATTATTTTCAACCATTTCATATATCATAAACAAGATTATTCATTAACGCAATTGTTTTCATGAAAGAAATTTACCACTGACCAACGCAGTTTTCATGATTTACGAGGGCAAAACCCGGCACAATTTTCGCCGATATTAGAAAGGGCGATATGCGACGTAGTATTTCTGCTTGCGGCACGATGTACAATCCCTATGCAATACGCGCGTGCTCCGCGATCTTTAGCTGAACGCCTTTACATGTCTCGCGAACATTGCGTAAGCGCCAATTCCCATTGCGAAAGCACGTGAAAATAGTGCGCGCACTTGCATTGGCCGCAAACAAGATCGCAATTCTGGCGGTGTTGTTGATGTCTTTCTCGTGTTTTTCTAATTTTTTTCGATGGTAACCTCCACTTTCTGAAAAAAATGGCGGCCCACATCAGCTCGCGAAAATTCTATTTTACGTGAGGATATGTTTTCAAAATCCATGAACATCGAGAAAACGACAAAAAATCCAGTTTCTTGGACCATTGTTTCTTAATTGTTATGTTAAGAAGTACCGTAAATTTCATTTTGGATGCGATATGTTGTCATTTAGGTGAGAAAATTTCACTTTCGTCAGAGATCGTGCCCATTTTATCGGTTGGTTTTTGTTGATTGCTAGTGTGTTAACATGGTTAATATATGTGTAGTGTGCATGTAACAGTGCAATGCTGTGTTTAGCTGTATATTACCGTGTATGTTGTACCTGCCGCGAACGGCTGCACGGCCGCTTACTGACGCAGCTACTCTAGATAAAACATGTTAGCATTAAAGGGACTGTACAGTACTACTGGTTGAGTAGGAGATTCATGTTTTTAACATTCCTAAGTGAGACGCTGTGCAAGCGAAGCCTGTCGCTATGTTACTGTAGGCCTATATGCGACTGGGCCTGGGCGTTATGGGCTGTGTTATTAAATTTACTGTTAATTTAGGCCCCTATAGTTAAATAACCAGAGTGCAATGTATTAAATGGATGCGGCTGTTTCACTTTGTTACTTAGTCACTGTTCATGTTCCAGGTCTAGAATTCTGTTTAACGTTAGGTAGTTATCTCGTTTCTCACGATGTAAACTAAAGTGAATAGATAAGGGAAATACAAATATGCTCACCAATCACGAAGAAAAACAGGTGATCCAGCGCCGAGCGAGCATTGTGCTTTTTGTTAGACGGCCACTGCATCTATCATCACGATTGACACGATGCTAGCGATGATGGCGCGCGCCGGGCGTGGGGGGCGGCGCGGTGCGGCGATCGAGAGGTAGGCCTAGATGCAGTCCATGCGCCGCGCCAGTAGGCAGGGTGGGAGAGCGTCTACATCTCTAGGCACGTTCTTTAAATGTTTCAATGAAATCTTTGTAGCATTTATATAACGAAATAGTGACTAATCAAGAACGAAAAAATATGCTAGATTATCACAAAGTTTTATTTCTAAATTATTTTTACGAGTAAACTTTGGATAAGATATTTTTTAACACATAGGAAGCATAGGTAAATAACCCGTTACTTACAGAATTAGAACTCAAACAGACTTCACCCCGCTTATCGCATTTTGGTCAGGAATCGCGAGACTTGATGAACTCAGCTGTATTTTCATGTAGGTAATCCTTGCTCGTTCTACTGCCATCCTTCACATTTTATGACAATATTACCAATTTTTATTTTGGTTAGGATGATGTCTCTGTGAGTAATGCAGGTTTTTGATGTGTAATTTTGGAGTCAAAGCCAATCATCATTATACTAACATCAATATAAGTATGTGGGAACGTATTGTAGTGTCTATAGGTTGTCATTAATGTGTATGGCCTATGGGATGCGAGCGATCCGCCGAGAGCTCGAGCGAGCTGAGCCTTGAGGAGGGCTTTCATCTCACGTCACCTCCCTGCTTATTTGGCTGTGCGATGGAGTGCAGATACAAACTAAATAGTGAATAGCCACAAGTGCGAAGCCGAGTTGAATAGTGCGCCTCATCATTCACCGAGTGCGAAATCTTGTTCCATTTGATTTGGCATTGCACGAGTAATTAATAAAGACCATCGCATCGGCATCATAACACTATGTCATGTCACTAATTAGCATGATTAGTAAGATTTTATTTGTTTTTACAACACCTCGAACGTCAACAACAGATGTGGCTGGCATGTGGTCCACGCACACAGATAAGAGAATTTAGTGCAGAAATGGCATCCATTTTCTCTGAAAGATGAATGACTTAAATATGAGTAGTTGCCCAGTCACAGTCTCTGTGTAGATCACACGGGGCCTTTATATGCAAAGCCGCTAGCCGATTGGTTGAAGTTGTTCACAAAAATGAGCAACAAAAATACATGCTTGTAATTGTTGAGTGCGAGCAGAAAATGTTTATTGTGACATCAGAGCCATGCAATGGAACAAAAACTTTGAGTCAATTGTGAGTTTTAACATGGGACTGTTTTGAGGGGAGTCAATGGAAATGGGTGACGTGGGCCGTGCACTATCCATTTTGCTCGAACAAAATTGCACGGCTGATAGCCACAGCTTGTGATGGAACTTTTAACTAAATGTCATGTGATGAGCAATCGACTAATCGGATAGCTACATTCTTTTTAGGTGTTGTATAATGCAGTGCAATCTTGAACTGAAGAAATAATCTTTTTTGCTGGGGAGTGTTTCACAAAGAATTGAAGACGATCTTAAATTTTAAGATCAACTTAAAATTATGGTAGGTTATGTGTGTCCTCACTAACTTTCATAAGCATTGAACATTTTGAGACTTTTGAGTAAAAGTTCCGGTTCGCGGCCGCATAAGGGGTTTTCCACTCTGAAACGCAAACTTGCTAATTGCTTTAACCCAGGTTATAAACATAAAGGTTGACCACTTACCAATTTATAATATTGTCAAAATCCTAAGACCAATGTCCATCGCGATAGTTAAAAATGACCATGACCGCGATCCGGTATCCGGTTTGCGGCCTGATGTACAATTCCTATGCGATACGCGCATGCTCCGCGATCTTCTGCTGAATGCCTTCATTTGGCTCGCGAACGTTGCGTAAGCGCCAAGTCCCATTGCGAAAGCACGTGAAAAGGGCTCGCGCTTCCACCGACTGTGAACAGGCATGGTGGTGTTATTGTTGTCTTTCTCATGTTTTTCCTATTTTTTCGATCGTAACATCCACTTTCGGAAAAAAAATGGTGGCCCACATCGGCTCGCGAAAGTTCTATTTCTACGTGAGGGCATGTATTCGAAATCCACAAACATCGGGAAATCGACAAGATATCCAGTTTCTTAGACTCTTGATCTTTATTCATAATGTTAAGAAGTACTGAAAATGAAGGATTTGATGCGAGATGTTATCATTTAAGTGAGAAAATTTCATTTTTGTTGGAGATTTTTTCCATGTCATCGGTTGAATTTTATAGAATTGCAGTGTGTTAGTGAATGTGTGGTATACATGTATAAAGTGTGTCGCTGTGTTCAGCGTTATAGTATACAGTGAAACCCCGTTATAACGAGGTCCGTGGGACCGGCGATATTACCTCGTTATAACCGGTACCTCGTTATAACCGTACGCATCAAAAAACAAAGAAAAACATAAGCACGATGGCATATACCCACAGTTGCACATTATGTTCTTGAGAAGAAGGCCTATATATTCGGAATTCTTTCTACTTCTATCTCTTCCTCTTGTGTTGAACCTTTCTGAAAGAATAATATGTTTTTGTTTGTGAAATACAGTGTAAAATGATGATGAACAATTATAATCAGATTGTATAAAATGCGTTAAGTCTTTCTAAACACCAGCGCAAATAGCGTAACATACATATAAAACTTGTACGTTGTTACCGTAATTTGCGAGGTATTTTTACACTGTTGGTGCCCAGCGGGAATGCGATGATTTCATGAATCATTTCGGCTATAATCTTATACAATGTATGATCGTTGCGCCCGAAGGAATTAAAAATGCGTTCTTTATTTTCTTCCGAAAATCTCTTCGCGTTTTGAACGTCCGTTTATGAAAAATATGCGACAGAATTGAATTTGGAAGGTTGTGATCCTTATTATGCAAATTTGTACCTGTAGAGTAGACCATTCTGAAAGAAAGACAAATCTTAATTGTGAAATGCACTGTTAAAATTGTGATAATGAACAAACCCAGATCTATTCAAACTGTTAAATGCTTTTTTTTTTCTGAACACCAATTAAGTAGGGTAACATGCGTATTTCAACTTTTTTTTACGATACTGTCACCCGGCGAGATTGCGATGATTTCATAGTATGTAACAAACATGCGTTGTTTACCGGAACTAGCGAGGTATTTTACGCTGTTGGTGCCCAGCGGGAATACGATGATTTCATGAATCATTTCGGCTGTAATCTTATACAATGTATGATGGTTGCGCCAGAAGGGATTAAAAATGCGTTCTTTATTTTCTTCCGATATTCTCTTCACGTTTTGAATGTCCGTTCATGTAAAATATGCGACAGGATTGAATTTGGAAGGTTACGTTGTAATCATTATTACGCAAATCTGTACCTCGTAGACCATTCTGAAAGAAAGATGAATCTTCATTATGAAATGCACTGTTAAAATTGTGATAATGAACAAACCAGATCTAGTCAAACTATTAAATGTTTTGGGGGTTTTTCTGAACACCGATTAAGTAGGGTTACACGCGTATTTTAACTTTTTGTTTACGCTACTGTCACCCGGCGAGATCGCGATGATTTCATAGTAACATACATATGTACATGTGCTGTTTACCGTAATTTGCAAGGTATTTTACGCTGTTGGTGCCCAGCGAGAATGCGATGATTCCATGAATCATTTCGGCTGTATACAATGTATGGTCGTTGCAACTTAATGGATTAAAAATGCGTTCTTCATTTTCTTCCGAAAATCTGTTCGCGTCTTTACACCCGTTCTTGAAAAATATGCGACAGGATTGAATTTGGATGGTAGTGATCCTTTTTACGCAAATCTGTACCTCGTTATGAAAGAAAGACAAATCTTCATTGCGAAATGAAGTGTTAAAATTGTGATAATGAACAACCCAGATCTATTCAAGCTGTTAAATGCGTTTGTTTCTTTTTCTGAACACCGTTTTAGTTGGTTAACATGCGTTATTTAGCTATTCATACGCTACTGTCACCCAGCGAGATCGCGATGATTTCGTTAATTAATTCGGCTTTAATCATACACACTTATATTTACATTTTCATAAGTATTTTGTTAAATGATATCGAACAAACCCAGAGCTATTCAAAATGATAAATGCGTTTGTTTCTTTTTTTCTGACCACTAACGCAATTAAGTAGATTAACAAGCATTATTCAGCTATTTTTACGCTACTGTCAACTGGCTGGATCACGATGTCGGATGATTTCATCCGGCGGGATCGCATTGATTTCATTATTTCGGCTTTAATCATACACACTCAAAATTGCTAACAAGCAAAAAAACTGTGATCTATGAAAAGTTTTTGAATGCGTTATCATTTTTTTTTCTCGTTGCGCTGTGGTCTGACCGAATATCGCACGCGTATCTCGTGAAAGAGAAAATCTAATGATTATGTACAGTAATTTAGTAGGAACATCAGAAGGTACAGTATTCCTGTTTCTTCGCGTAGGTTAGAAGAAAACATGGAAGGAACACGGTACTCTGCAAAACGGGAGAGAGACATGAATAGCTTGAATTCGGTTTTCAGTGTTTCGTTAGTCGTGTGTTTGAAAGCAACAAGTCAAGAAATAGAACCTCGTTATATTCAATCAAATTGGTTATGTTTTTCTTTATCATGATGCACCGAAAATGTCCTCGTTATAACCGGAATCTCGTTTTAACCGAACTCGTTGTAACCGACTCGTTCTGCCATAGGTTTGCACACAAACGAAAAATGGGACCGACGCGATCACCTTGTTATGTAAGCGGTTCCTCGTTATAACCGAACTCGTTATAATGGGGTTTCACTGTATCACCAAATATGCTGTAGTGGCCGCGAACCGGGACATTTACTCTATACAGGCATTAATTAACAAAATTAAAGGAGGGAAATTGATTTTTTTCTATGAATTTTAATAACAATTTGAATTGGATTCTGAAAACAAATTAAGATGAATCTGACAAGAGATACTAACGGCATACCATAATTTTTAGTTGATCTTAACTTTTGAGTTCATCTTAAATTCTATGTGAAACACGCCCCAGCTCATTCTGAAGTGGAAGCTTAACTCTTTATGTGCCATGTTCACACACCCAACTCAGCTCAGTCGACGGCGTGCCAACTTCACATATTCTGCTCAAATGCACAAACCTGCTCAAACCAATCGTTAAATCGCCAAATGCCACAGGACAATGAAAGCGTTCCTCGCAATTTCGTTCCTCTCACATATATACATGTAGCTTGCACTTTATGTGGTGATTGATTAGCAAGCAGTGGTCCCTACTGAATTTGTATGTAAATTCTAAGTTTCTGTCACTATGTTGTATGCAAAAGTGTATGCCTTTTTACATTAATGTATTTCCTGGTCATTTGAAAGAAAAAGAAATATAAAAGATTTGTCATACGATTTTACATCAAAACAAAGCTTGGCATTTTCTCTACAACTTTGCTCACTATGACGAGTCCAGCCAAACAGAAATCTATAAAAGTTTGTACATGGATTTGAAAAACACAATGTTTTCCCAAAGCATGACAACGTTGGTGTCTCAGGATAGTGTGGCACACAGGGGGTTTCCTCCATGGCACATAAAGAGTTAAATAAGATGGTGGGGTGTGCATGTGATGGCACATAAAGAGTTAACTAAGATTGCCAACAACAGTGACAGCTGTGATACCAGTGACCTTGGGGGGGGGGTCTACCATCTACTCTAGATCCTATAGTATCTACCTCAACATTGTTAGACTCTACCTCTCTAGATCTACAGTCAACCTCGCGTAAGTCGACATAATCGGGACTGAGCAAAACACGTCGACTTACGCGTAAGTCGACATTTTGTCGACTTATAAATGAAAACTAATTTCCCCTGTACAGAGTAAGATTTGGATCACGATGCGGATCTCTACCCAAATATTACTCCTTTTGCAGCCAAAACATGCCTACTGACATCAGCTACAAAAATGTTTTAGTTCATGCATAAATTTCACGCGAGTTAGTAACGACAACGCATAATCCCAAATCTCTTGAGAGATTTTGAGAGAGCGGGATCGGAAACCTAGGCCCGTTTCTAGACACTTTACGTTTCAAAATATCAAACGCAAACTCCCCAAAATTGCATTAAACTTTGCGATTTGAATTCAAGTGCGTTGCTGCGAAGATATGCGTGTGATTTCGCATGATTCTGTCGAGATAATTTTTCAGTGCCGACTGAGTTGAAATATGTGTGATTTTCCTTCCGTAAGTCGCCATATTTGTTTTGCTTAGATTTCTATTGCCATACTCTGAAAATGAATTGTTCTCGCTATCCGGTACGCAACATTACCGCTCTGTACGGCGCGGGCCCCGTCTGAAATAAAAAGAAGAAGAAAAGTTTGTTCATCCGAAAATATGACATCTTTCGGACTACTAGCCTTCGTAAAAACAAACCTCTTTCCATTGTCGGACTACTTTTAACTTTAGACTGAGATTTAAACCTTCGGCATAGCGAACTTGAACAATAATTTGTTATTTTTTCATTGACATTTCGTGAAGCAGCATGCGTTTCGGTAGTTTGAAACGTGTAAATGTTGCGATGTTTTTCCCCTGCAAGTGCAGACTAAGTTCGGTCACGGCGAAAGTTCCGTTACGAGATAACAATATTTTCAACAATAACGCACTCCCGTATTTAAATTTTTATGCGTTTAAACGCAGTTTCTAGAATCGGACAAAAACCGCAGGTCTTTTCTGCAACGCTCTTGCGTTTTAAATACAGCGTTGCTTGTGACTTGATGGATTTGCATTTGATTTTTAGAGTTGCGTTTAAACGCAATGGAGTTTAAATTTCATACAATTTTCTAGTTTCGTATGATTATTAATTATTATTAATTATTTATTTGATGGACTTGCATTCGATTTTCAGAGCTGCGTTTAATTTTCAATTTTACTTACGAAATAAAAAATAATGCAAGTCTTTTCAACAATATCACACTTCCGTAGATGTTTAGAGATGCGTTAAAACGCAGTTTCTTATAGTTTAGTACAAAAACCGCAAGTGCTCTCTGCAATGCTCTTGCGTTTGAATACAGCGTTACGTGTGATTTGATGGATTTGCATTTGATTTTTAGAGTTGCGTTTAAACGCAATTGAGTTTAAAAAAAAGTTCCCTACAATATTCTACTTTCGTATAATTATCAAACACAAGACTTTTCAGCGTTCCGTGTGATTTGATGGACTTGCATTTGATTTTCAGAGTTGCGTTTAAACGCAGTTGAGATTAAGTTTCCTACAATTTTCTAGTTTCATATGATTATCAAACGCAAGTCTTTTCAGCGTTCCGTGTGATTTGATGGACTTGCATTTGATTTTCAGAGTTGCGTTTAATTTCTAAATTTGCTTACGAAATAAAAAATAATGCAAGTCTTTTCAGCAATAACACACTTCAATACTGATTGTATAGAGATGCTTTTAAACGCAGTTTATAGTTTCGTACGAAAACCGCAAGTCTTCTCTGCAACGCTCTTGCGTTTGAATACATCGTTGACTGTGATTTTATGGACCTGCATTTGATTTTTAGAGTTGCGTTTAAACGCAATTGAGTTTCAGGTTCGTACAGGCTAGTTTCATATGATTATCCAACTCAAGTCTTTTCAGCAACGCACTTGCGTTTAAATGCAAACGTTGCGTGTGATTTGATACACCTGCATTTGATTTTTTGAGTTGGATTATTAGTTGCATTTTAATAAATTTTCTAGAAAGGGCCCGGGTTTCTAATACCGCTTCGGAATAATTAACGTTAGAATATTCTGATTTATAACAACACTTATTTCATGTTCGGATAATGAATACCTACTGGGACAAATAGGTGTACAAAATTTGTGCGTTTTGAGAATAACGAGAGGGAGAAAAAGGGGTAAGGTGAACTGCCGTGGGTACTGTACATGTAAATACTCCAGTGTAATGAGTGTGTGCTCTTCCTATATTCTGGCATACAAGACAATGGACGCATGGCGCGAACGCTACCGCGCCGTACACTAGCGAATTACCGAGTAGAAATGCAGCGAATCGGAGCGGGAAAACAATTCTTTTTCAGAGAATGGCGATAAGATTTTTGAGCAAAAAATTGTGTCGACTTAGATGAGGGAATTAACACGCATTTCAGCTCAGTTGGCACTGAAAAATCAGGTCGACTTACGCGAGTTGTCGACTTATAGATGTCGACTAAGACGAGGAAATTTTCAAGGAATAACAAAGGCAAAAATCGGGACTTTTTTATTGTGTTGACTTAAGCGAGTTGTCGACTTATGCGATGTCGACTTAAGCGAGGTCTACTGTATTTTATTTACAATAAAAAATTAAAAGTGCAAATACATTTTTTTTTTAAAGCTGCTTGGTTTACAGGAACCAAAGTCCAGCAGGTGGCTGTGCAAGCTTCTGCTAGCTGGGAGGGTAGCCGCCTAGCACCTGAAAAGTGGTGAGGAAAGAAGGGTGTGTTTTAGCTGGATGGGAGAAGTAGACCAAGGTTTATAAGATCTAGAGTTATCTAGACAGGAAATATAGCCTTTAGTATTATAAATATTTCATATTTTCTTGTAATACAGCTGTATGTTACTTTGCAATTCAGCCATTTGGCTTATACTGGGGGATAGCAGTTTTCACAGGAGTTCTATTTAACATATTATTTTCTATTTAACATTTTTCTATTTAACATTTTCTATTTAACATTTTCTATTTAACATTTTTCTATTTAACATTTTCTATTTAACATTATTTTCTATTTAACATATTATTTTCTGCAGTTTTCGGTGATCAACATGGCCATGAATGCGGTCAATGCAGAACTGAAGCAAGCCAAGAAGAATCTCCAGGAAGCCCTGGGAGACAACAAAGCTGATTATTGGTCCATTATGAAACAGTGGTATCGGCAAAAAATAAGCAAGGATTACTTTGATACAGAGGCACTGCGTCTCCTTACTGATGGAAACATTCACTTGCATAATGAATTTCTTGTGGCCATCTTTACAAAATGCCAGACAGCTAATATAATTCATGACTCCAATGCAGCCAAACCAAACATCGTCGCTACCCCTACACCGCCCCCGCCAAAGATCGTGAAGAAGGCAAAGACTGCGAAGAAGAAAAAGGCCGTCGTGCGCGCAACTTTCGAGAATCGCTTTGTGCCAGCGGACCCCATGCAATACCTCCCCATCGAAGTGGCCAAGCCAGTGAGTAATGAGCGAGTCGAGTTTTGCACCAAGGCGGCGTGCTTGCCCGACATGGAGATGCTCCACGGGAGAGTGTTTGTGACGACGTGGGAGTGGGACCTGGAGGGAGTGGCGGACACTGCCATCCCCGTCATCCTCCACGCCGTCACTCAGGTCCTCAAGAATCTCGTCACGGCCATGCTCTCCAGACAGTGCGCGTACGAGGTCCGAGACGGCTGCTTCAAGCATTCCCATGGGCAGCGCTTCAGCGAGTCGAGCCCTCAGGCGAGGGAGCGGGAGAACAAAGTGAACTCTCAGTCTGCCACGGACGGCTCTGCGTCCTCCACCATATCGAGTAAGCTAGGAGTGGATGAGGTGGAGCAGAAGGCTGTGTATAGACTAGCTACAGGTGGCATGGCCCCCATGCACAAGACTCTCACACTGGAAGACCTCTTAGATGCTGTCAAAGTGGAGGGGAGACTGCTAGCCTCCCACACAGTCTCTTCGTTGGCCACAGAGAGAATCCTGTGTAGTCTCTGGCACCCGGACCACGAGCAGCTGACACAAGATGAATTATTCCGGCAAATGTCTCAAAAGTCATAGCTATAGATGGACAGTTAATGCTCACAGCCAAAGTTAGACTTTAGAGTTATGTCAGCCACCAAATACCTGTAATAGACATTGATGGTCATTGATGGTCATGCTCCATCATAAGCTGTGTATGTGATTTACCAGATGGTCTATTTTACATAGCATACTATTGTCACTTTATTTTGTAGCTCTACACAGGGGTTCAGTGTAATTTTCATTGAGTCTGTAGTGTTTGCAGGAGGTGAGATTTGTCCAAGGTTTGCTCTTACTTTTCAAGTTTCCTGGCCCACATAGTTACAGAGATATACCTCAAAGGTCATGTGTACATGATATCATGTGGTTGAAATATTAGTTTGTGTGCGTGTGTACATTGCAGAAAGAGGATTGGGTAAGAAAGATGTCTGCTAAACCTGTCATGTTAGTTTGTTGATTTTAAAGTTATGTGTACAAAACTGCATGTCTTTCTTTAAAATCCCTCTTAAACTCTACTTCCCCACTTCAGGGCAGTGCATTATGTGCTGTCATTCTGCTTTCAAGGAAAAAGGAGCTTTGATTTGCTGAGCAAGTGCTTGCTGACTTGTGTTGATATCATGACATCCTCTGGCATCAACATCACATATGTGGCCAAGTGAATATTCAAATGCATACGTAATATGAAGTAATCTGAGTGAAAAATAGTAGAAATATTATTGTAGAATATATGGCACATATTTCAATACACTTTTGGTCACATGTAAGTGATTATCAGGGTATTATGAATCAATGCAAGTCAACATGCATTTGCTTTGCATAGTCCCTGTAAGTATGACTAGCCAAACAGAAAGCGTACCTGCCCCATATTGCGCTTCTGGTAGCTCCAGGCATGCAGATGCATGGGTGTGTAGCAACATTCTTGCCTGGGTTTTGGAAATGTCAACCAAAAAGTGGTCCATAAAACCGTCCTACTCCCATCCCACTGTGGTACTACCAAATTCATCACAAAAGGGCAAGTATGTAGCAGAGTTGCAAAGTCAGCCCTGAAAACTGAAATTTCTTTTCATGTCTTTACAACAGAACACAAAAGCCCCTTTTAAACAGTTGTGACAAACAGGGTTATTACAAAATTATGTAATAATGAAGGAAAAATGGAGGCCCTAAAATTATTATCACTAACATCTATGATGCAAAATTCCCTTTGGTAATAAAATTATTTTTGATTAAAACAAAAGATATAAAAAGAATAAAATGGGCAGGCGCATCCGACCCCCCCCCCCCCCCTAATTTTGTAAAGCCCCCCTTTACGGAATTCTTGGATCCACCCCTGGATGTGAGAATGTTAGTAGCCCAGATGTAGAGATGAACTAAGAGCAGCAATGCAACATTAAGAAAAATTGCTCACTGTTTCAGAGTCATTTAAGCAGTCATTGAGAAAGTAAAACAGTGGACCTTGAGTTAAATTATTGACTTACACTAATAGTCCAGTCAAAATACGACAAAAAGTGGGTTAACCCACAACTAATTGCAACAGAAACGATTCCACTTGCATTTGACCCGAATGAGCTATTAAAATAACCTATTAAAAGTTCCCTAAAATTCGAGTGGTGGATCAGTGTCTAATTTGCATAAATTCAAAATGGCCACCATATAACCTATTTATGCCTATATCTCGGGATATATAAGCCACAGAAAGTAAATTCCGGTGTCTAAACCTATGTTTTTTAGGTCAAGGAATACAAATATGTTATCTTTAGCAACTTCCAAGCATCCCTTCATATAGTTTTTGCATATATTTGCATATAATTACATACAAAATGGCCGCCATATTGCCTGTGCAAGCCCGTATCTTCGTCTATAAGTAATGTAGTACACTCAGGAATAAGTCGCTATATATCCGGACATAAAACCCGCAGAAAATAGATTCTGGTGTCTAAACCTTTGTTTTGTTTTGTTTTTTAGGTCATTTAATACAATTATCATATAAGCAGTAACTTTCAAACTTCCCATTATACATTTTCTGCATATATTTGCATTTAATTAAATGCAAAATGACCGCCACAATGCCTCTACAGGCTTATATCTCTAGCTGTAAAAGGTACCCAGTGTTGGTGTCTGTGGTCTTAATTTTACTGCTGAGAATCACTGATGTCGAATACGTTCCACTCAAGAATAATTACCTATATTTCACTAAAGAATTGCATATATTTATACATATATCTATTCAAATTTACAAAAGTTTCATGAGTTTGGACATTAGATGACGATCTTGTTAGATCAGGGTACCATGTCACTCACTCACTTTCTGAATAAAAGACCCAGGGGTCCAGCCCTCATCCGAGTATCTCAAGTTCCCCTTCCTTGCATGTTTACAGACTTACCACTTGGGAGAAAGGAAATTGGAAGACTTTGGGAACCTATAGGCCCATATCTGGAAGCCTTTAGGGACCTCCAGGGCCCAGGAAGGCATGATGTCCATATATGCATGACACTATAGCGATAAATGCACCTACAGTTCTGTACTAAGTTTGTTGTAAATTTGACCATGCGTTTTCAAAAGGAGGATCAAAAATCAAAAGTGGCCTCCAATAATTTGGTCCCAGCCCAAAGGCGGCCTCACCTAGATCAGATTTGAGGTGCCTTTGGGCATCCTGTGGCGGGGAGATGGTTCCCATTTTACCAATATTCTACCAGCCAAGTTTGATAACAAATTGAACAGTTTTTTTTTTTTATTTTTTTTTAAGATGAAAGAGTGAAAATTTGTCCCTATTTGGCACTAGCCCCAAGAGAGTCACCCCTGCATCTGCCATGAATAATCTTGAAAGTATGCTAATACACTCACTGATGTATTTACTCAATGCTCTTCTGGTTTGATAAAAGCAGCAACTCTAGAAAGAGAGGGGGATATTAGTGCCCACAGGAAAAAACAAACAAACTATGTACATAAAATGACGAAGTGTGATAGGGTGGTAATGCATTTCAGTCCAACAGTGCTATTTATTCAGAGCAAATTTTCGACGAATACATTTGTCTTCCTGAAGATCGACAATGGCAATTCTGAAGAAAGACAAATGTATTTGTCGAAAATTTGGTCTGACTAAATAGCACTGTTGGACTGAAATGCATTACCACCTTATACTTCGTCATCTTTTCTGTACTGGTACCAACACGCGGACTACAAGTATATATTTAATATATATAATGTATATATATACTATAATGTGTAATATTTCGAAAATTGAAATTGAAATTGAAATTGAAAATTGAAATTGAAAAGAAGATAAAACTGCGAAACTTAAAACTATGCAGTCTCCAAGATATTCATCTTTGTACTTTTTACCTGAAAGCTCTGTTTAACTGGTTCTACTTGTGTGTGTGAGTGATTTTTTTTTTAAATGATAGATTCCTTAATTTGGGGGTTCTGGGACCTTTTGGACATGGTGTCTATTTGAATAACTTGATAGTCTGTCATCCTTGGGATGCTACTTGCATAGTTTGTTGAAAATCTGTCATTACATGTGGTCTTAAAAGAGAATCTGAAAATGTTTTTTGAAAATGCATGCATTACTGTCGACGGACACCAGAAGATAAATGATGACTATTTGCAATATTAGCTTGAACCTTTTTTTGCTGTCTTGAACGTTTGGGTAAGATGAATTTAAAATCTAGTGAATCAAAGTCATTGGATTTCAAGAAAACTTTCTTCCGTTTCAAGTACATCATTTTCATTTTCTGGCTAGCGATAATACAGATACTTAAGGTATGTAATGTGATCTCTGAAAATATAGATCAATGATAAAAGTGTGAAACATGTAAACTCGCTTACACTCAAGGTGTTCTATGCGTTTACCACAAACTCTGGACTAGGATAGTGTGAAATTGCAGTTGATTAATTTAAAGTAAATAGGATCCCGGCTTCATTTCATACTGACGAAGGAAGAGTACAAACGGAGTAAGTCTCACGTTTGTTGTAAACTGTGCTGATGTCTTTCAAGAATGCTATATATTCCTAGTCACCAAATAGAACAGCATCATCTGACTCCTCACATATTTTAGAAATACAACATTACAAGTGTCTGATCTATAATGGCCCGCATCTGTCACTGATATGGGTTGTGTGCAGTCAAATCTGTTTGCCCTGCAATTACACACTACCAGTTGCTAACAGCCTGTCTTGCAGTTGCATCAGACTTCCTTCAGGAGTTCTTTTAATAAAGGTGCAGATACAACACGAAAAATGTTTATAACACTTATCAGAATTTATAAGCGTATTATGAGCTTGAAGCCAATGAGAAGGATGCTTTTTGTATTGATCGACTGATGAATCCAGAGTAATAGGAGTAGAAAATTTAATGTTAAGGCATTTCCTTTTTTTTTTGTATCCGGCTGTTTTCTGTAAGTCATTGGGTGAAACCACGCAAAAATACGACAAAATCCACTTCCATACAAATTATCACGGTCATATGTTGTTCATTGATAAACATGCCTTTACCAAAAGTTTTGCAACAAAAGACATGAAGTATCGAATAAACATGGATGCAAATCATCACAGTTAAGGAAAAAGATGTTTAAAAAAATCTGCCGAATGATTTAAGACCATTTTTTTTTTGTACCGTAAGCACACTTTGAGAGCTATATGAGATAATATGACGAGAACGTCCTCTAAACAAATGTCCAAACTCATGAAACTTTTGTAGAGTAGCTTAAGGATAATCATGATCTTGATGACTTTCCCCCTCTCCCCCCCCCCCCCCCCCCCCCCCCCCCCCCCCCCCCCCCCCCCCGCTTTGGAAAAAAGAAAGAAAGAAAGAAAAGTATTGCAACATAGACACAAGTATAAGCAGTAAACACGAGGGCAAATTACACGATTATAATACATTGAATATCATGAAATCATAAAAATCTTTTTAACGATTCCTGCTACATAATTTGAGACTCTGGTGTTGTGTACCTATTGAGCACACTTTGGAAGCTAAGTTGAGATTACAGTTAGATAAAGATAAGTGATATGGTCTATTCAATGCTACTCACAGTTGTTTCTGATCTGAGGCTTTATCTCAAGAAAATGTGAGTTTAATGTAATACAATACTTTTAATCAATGCAAGAATATAAAACTGGGTATAAAAAAGGTTGTGAATGGAATTCTAACAATTTTGCCCTTGAAATCTTGGATGTAGAAATACAATTAACGTTCTGTAGCTTGTATTCGTATATCTGAAATTATATTCACGATAAGAATTTGAATAGATTTATGCATAAATATAGCGATGCAAATTTTTAGTGAAATATAGGTAATTATTCCTGAGTGGAACGTATTCGACATCAGTGATTCTCAGCAATAAAATCAAGACCACAGACACCATCACTGGGTACCTTTTACAGATAGAGATATAAGCCTGTAGAGGCATTATGGCGGCCATTTTGCATTTAATTAAATGCAAATATATGCAGAAAATGTATAAAGGGAAGTTTGAAAATTACTGCTTATATCATAGTTGTATTCCCTGACCTAAAAAAAAACAACAACATAGGTTTAGACACCAGAATCTATTTTCTACGGGTTTTATGTCCAGATGTATAGCGACTTATTCCTGGGTGTACTACATTACTGATATACGAAGATACGGGCTTGCACAGGCAATATGGCGGCCATTTTGTAAGTAATTATATACAAATATATGCAAAAACTATATAAAGGGATGCTTGGAAGTTGCTAAAGATAACATATTTGTATTCCTTGACCTAAAAAACATAGGTTTAGTCACCGGAATTTACTTTCTGTGGGTTATATATCCCGAGATATAGGCATAAATAGGTTGTATGGCGGCCATTTTGAATTTATGCAAATTAGACACTGATCCACCACTTGAATTTTAGGGAACTTTTAATATGTTATTTTAATAGCTCTTCCGGGTCAAATGCAAGTGGAATCGTTTCTGTTGCAATTAGTTGTGGGTCATTTCATATTTTGACTGGACTATAATGCAGGACATGCCACTTTCTTCATGCAGACTATGGTTGTAGCTTGTAATAGTGTACTTCTTAGCTGAAAGTGAAGTGAATACCATTAAACCTACTTCTGAAGATATGATAACTGTCTTGCCAGATAAAAAGATGAAGGCCATATGTGTGTAATGAAATGGCTACATGCTAGGGGCAGACAGCAAGTGTGTATTCTGTCATTCAATGTGCTCTGCTGTACTTGCTGTGCTAGCAGACTCTCCAAATTCTGTGTATAGACCGATTCTGTGACGCGCTATGTGTATTTTTGGCATGGGCAGCGCCATTACTGTGGTGTCTCAGCCGACCCCCCCTCCTCTCTCCCCCACCCCTCTCACGCGCACGGAATGAAAAACTGATGCATGGTTGTTTTAGCCAATGGGCGTCTCGTACTGAGTGCGCGAATGCTTGCTTAGTGCGCGATGAACATGTTGCCCGTGGAGTGGGGGAGAGGAGGGGGGGTCGGCTGGGACACCGCAAAATGAGCTTATGGCTGCGCCCAGTGCCACAAATTGTCTGCTGCCCTCAACGAACCCGAATCGGTCTATATTTAAACAAGTATTTCAGGAGATGTGTATTTTGTTGCATAATATTGCAGCTTACATCCAAAACTTCTTGTCTTATTTGCTTCCACCTACAGCATGAATATATTCGAGTTAATTATTTATTGTCTCATTCATCCTGAATTGTTGCTGAAGTAGAATGAAACATTTTTTTTTATTGACTTCATCAGACATATGGATGGAGCATGGGAGAAACTAAAGCAAATCCGTGGTCCCACTGTATGTAGTGTTTTGAGCTTGACTGTAACTTGAAACATACTTCCATATCGTTAATGATACAGTTGTCACTGGAATGCGCCATTATGTGTATGCAGGCAGTTTGGTAATAGTATGGTACATTAGTTCAAGTGTGCATAAAGTTTGTCTGAGATTTAGTTGAAGTTCACACATCTTTCGTGAATGTACACTACTGTATGCATCAAAAGGCCAATTGTTGTTTGTCCATGTGCAGTTGTTTGTTCCTGTATTTTCTTTTTCTTGTGGAAAGTATGTCTAATAGTTTCAGAGATTTTATCTCTTAATATATGTTTGATATCAGTGGTAGTATTTTATACAGTGAGTATGAAAAGCAATATCTGCACCTCTACAGTAAATTGAAGTTTGTGCAAGCACCTGTAACAGTCAAACCAGAGTCACTGAAGTCAGTCGTCCAAGATTTATAGCAACTCAACTAAAAAGCAAACCAAATCAGGTGTGATGGACAAGATTAGAGGTACAGACTTAGAGACAGTTAGCTTGTTATGTCAGGTTTCTCACAATATCACGGTACAAAGTCAAAGAAAACTATTAATATAGAGTTGGGCCCTGCAAAATCACCTTGTTTTAAGGTTTTGTGATCCATTCTCTTTATGATAATGAGGCTCAACTGTATCTTTTAAAGTAAAACCCTCATTAATTGAATAGTGTTTTGAAACCCTGCACTGTAATGTACAGCATCTGTGATTCCTGGGAAGTATTCTTGCCTTGCTTGAGTGGACCAGGGCACAAGCTTGTAAGGCTTTTCCAGTCATTGTAAGTTGCTTTTATTTTGGGATCACTAATCTGTATACTGCAAGCAGTTACCAACCAGATGACACTTGAGATGTGATCGGGTAGCTAAAGTGGTCTGAAGGTCAAATTAGGTCATTTTTGCCATGTGCAGTTGTCACAGCAATATTCAAAATGCTGACAGTTGATTGGCTGGGAATGGCTGCCACTGAAGTAGAGGCTGAAATTATTGGAACTTTGCAAGAGCTGCTATTAACATATCTATAGAAGTTGGTCTTGGGTCAACATAAGTTTAGCCAGGTTTTTACAGCCTTGCATTTAAACCCTTGCTGTTTTCCTGGGTGGAGGGAAGCATTGTCGATCCGAGTCTTCGCTGCATCCTGTATGTCTGTTGTATCAGCAAGTTCAGAATGAAATGTGTTGAAATATATAGAGTACATCCCCTTTTCTATTCAGTTGACAATCACACTTCTATATTAGAAGCATCTTTTTCTGTACTGTGGCAATCAATTAACCCAGGTTGAAAACAAGATAAACCCACTGTGATTGAAAGAGGGGAAAAAAAAATAGAGAAAGAGAGGAATACATGTATTCATTTGGTCAAATTTTACGCGAATCTGCACTTAGGCCTATTAAACTGTATTATCATAGCACAGCTTGTTCATGCACTGCATACATGTACTTCATACCAGTATGTACGAATGCATGTTACATTCATGTCAGGATTAGAGTGATATTATCACACATCATTGAATTTGTGGATAAGACCCGTCTCTCAAACTTTGCAAAATTAAAAACCCTGCAAAATGTACGAGGTATGTTAGAAGATTCTAAAATAAAGAAATGTGTTGCTTGAAGGAAAGAAGGAACACTACTGTAAAAGTGGATATTTTTGTTTGTGTAGTTTTTCGTGCTCAGTTGGGTAAGAGAACTCTCATGTGTTTTTAATTCCACGGAATCAAGACATCAACTACTGAAATATATGGCAAGCAAAAATAACTTTATTTTCTAGTTTCTGGTTGCAAAAAATGCGCAAAAATTTCAACATCGCAAAAATTTCCACTTTTACAGTATGTTGTAATGTGTATTGCCATCTAGTGCAAGAAATACTTCAAAAAGTTAGCAATATACAAGTGTACTGTGGTTCTCGTTCGAGTATTGAAAACTGAACTACATCTCCTGTCTTAGTTGATTAAGATGTCAGTCTGTATCTTCGGGGATATGTTTTCTGGAGATTACAGTACATCTCGCTTCACTGAATCCTTCTCCATAATATATTGAGAGAACTGCTGAAGAAAAAAAAAAAGTTTCAAAACTCCTCCTTTAAAATACACTAAACAGACCCTGCATCTTTGTGCCATCCAATTTGACTTACCTTGGTAATTTGCCTTTGTATGTGCTTGTAGGTGTCTGGCAGGATGTTCTCACATTGTGCATTCAAACATTCTAAACTGGCTTTAATATGATGGGGTAGATTCTTTCAATGTCTTCATTTTTAGAGCATTGTGTAATAAAATGGCAATAAAATGCCTCTTACTTTATTGTACATGCTGTGTATGTTTCCTTCTTGAAAATTGTCTCGATATATCTTCACAGAAGAGTGCATTGATTTGTTATTTATTCTTCAAATTGCAATAACCAACTGCTTTGACTTAACTATACATAATTATACGAATTATTGTTGTTGAATTGTGTATCAATAGGGCCCCCATGGTATAATGTTGACCACCTAAATCTCTTCTGTGGGATTGTTATCAAACTTTGCTTTACAACATGGTAAGAGTTTTGTGGAAGACATACATTGTAGAGACTAATCTACCGACAGATCAATTTGTGTCCACTTTGGGCACATAGCACACATGTAGATAGATGGATGGATGAATTGTTGGACAAAAAAATTCATGACAGAGAGGTAACTGTAAAACCAGAAATATCAGCAGCTTGAATTTTTTTATTTATTTATTTATTTTTTTTTTTTTGGTGAATTGGAGCTGACCGTCTTTTTGTAGCATGAAATTTTCACGAACTGCCTGTGGCAGTCAATGTCAGTAGTGTAGACAAAAACTTTCGCATGCATTTTATTTTTGCAAAATCTTGGCTCCTCACAAAATTTGTGAAAATTTTATGCACGCTAAAAAATTCTGGTTTTACAGTAAATAGATGACAGACAGATGGAGAGAGAAAAAAATAGACATGGATGTGTGGATAAATAGATCATTGGATATGTACTATGCAGCTACACTGTATTCTAAAAAATTCTCCGTTCTGCCTGTAAAACACTGTAAGATTCATTCATAGCTTTGTGATATTCACACAGCATGTCATATGGGTGAAAGGGGAGTGGTATCCCCTAGTAACCAGGTTTGGTTCATGTTCCCCTTTTGAATTTGCTTGCCACGTCGTATCACAAGCACAGTGTTGCAGAATTTTCATCATCAGTGACATTCAGCCCCATGTATCATACTATGACCCCGTTTACAGTGCGGGGCCGAGCCTCGCAATTTTGTCCATTTACACTGCTGGGCTCGGCCGCGCTTTTAATTCAAACCTTTCAAAATTTTGTCGTAGTGGCGCTCTGCTTGTAAACAAACGCAATTTGGTACAGTATTGTCTGGTTTTCAGACCCTTTGCCAACTGAATTCTGTGGCGACGAAGTCGCCGTTCAGGCAAAGGTCTTTGCCGAAGGAAAAAATCCTTTGCAGGACAAAATTAACTTAAACTATACTAGTTTTCGACGTTCAGGGGGTTAATATCCTGAATAGCGAGTAGTACAGGTAGAGGGTTTGGAAGCCAGACTAAAATTGGCCACGCATTTGGCCCAGTTTGCGTTTACACCGCGGCCGAGACCACCTCCAGAGCGTGGCCATTTGCGAGGCCAATTTTGGCCTCGCATTTGGCCTTTTGCGCGTTCACACTGAAATGAAGGTGGGCTCGGCCGCGGCTGGGCCGCGGCCGAGCCTCGCACTGTAAACGGGGTCTATGTCTCTCTCTCAAAAAAAGAAGAAGAAAAAAAAAGGACATAGGAAAAATGAACCATGAGAAACCATACACAAGAGCAAAATCCTCCACCATTGGCACAATACCTTCATAGGTTTGCGACCACTGGACTAGGATCACAACGATGGATAAAGAAAGAACTGAATGGAACCAAATCACTTTAGTATTAAGAATAAAATCAGCTTCCAAACTTTTGGAAGCATTTTTTTTTTTATTGGATACATAAAGTCACACTTATATAAATGTCATGGCATAAGAGTATTTCCACACATTGTTAATTTTGTTAGGTTGACCAAGGCATTGATACACAGAGCATAAAGCCAATATAACAATGACTTTTGATAATATTGCCACAGTACAGTGTATACATTTCACACAAACAGCAAGTACCTAGGACAAAAAAAAAATAATAATGATGATAATCATACTAATCAGAGCTATAGCAAAACTATACTTATAGTAACAACTCTTTCCACCAGACCCAGCTTTTTAAAAGATAACATTAGAAAGAACAGAGCATTTTAACAGCGTCTTGGACCATTCCACAGCACTGACTAAAATTCTCAAACGCATAGGACTTTTACATGCCACAATAAAGCATGCATTTTGCCTTTTTGTGGAATATGATGTATCAAAGCCTCGTTAGTATCCAATTCCCTACAATTTTTAATCAGGATCTATTACAAAATATTCTTACCACGAGAATATATTTGATATAAACGTACATGTATAAAACTGATTTAAGCATACAATCAGAGTAATGAAACTTTGCAACTGAGGACTTACAAACTTACATTTTGATACGCAAAATATATTATTGATTCCGTGAGACAAATATATTGGTATACTGGAATGTTGATAATTAATGCTGTTAAGATTTGTATGAAAGACTGGTAAAGATATTAGGTCACAAAATGTATTATTTCAGGGCACTACGATTCCTAAATGAATCATTATTAGAAAAATCAGCACCTAGGTTTCTACTTCATATGTTTGTTCTTCTGCTCGTTGTAATCTCCACTATTAATAACTGATAACCTCTTTGGCAAAAATCTAAGGCATAATATCCAGTACACATTGTTAAATGAATGAGGTCACATAAAATTCTGTACATGCATGAGCAATTGCCTATATATTATTTGATCTGAAAGACACCAGCAAAAAAAAAAAAGGATAAAAAATCATTGTATCATACCTACATATTCAATTGTCATTACCTATATCAACATTGTTTGTGTTTTATTTATATTTCAATTCCATTTTAGTATACTTTTTCTCAATTTGTTCTGTTTTCGATTTGTTCTGTTTGAATATCACCATTTAAATGGAAGAAATCATTAGCACTTTTTGTTAAGATGATATAACAACTGTAAATGCATGGGAACCCCATCATTACAATGTTAATGGGAGTGCAATCTTTTCTTGTAAGTGGCAGCTATTCATATTTTTTTTTCCCTGGCATCAATTTGTCTTTATAGATAAAAAGAACTACCCAAAGAGCTTGTTAGAGCTCGTTATGAGAAATTAAAATTCCTCATTGACTGACAAATAATACAAAAAAAAACCCTCATACCAATAGCATGAGGCTTCTTGCTATAATAAGGTCCCCTGTATATATATATATATATATATATAAATTTCCATTTCTCACACCTCAACCATGACTCGCTAATAAGTAAGAAAATGGGATATAAATGTACGCTATATGTTGTATTCTCCAACTTCAGCACTGCCACCACAGGACGGATCATGATAATTAAATATAATAATTTTAAAAAAATGAAGTAATGATGACAGAAGTGATGTATCAATGGTATCAAAACAGTAACACATATTCACTGACACTGATTAGACTGAATCACATGGTTTACTTCACATATATACACATTTTTCGTACTTGATACTTATGCAAATTCTATATGCTAACATGATCTCTGCATTCTTTCACAATCAAGGTGATATGTGGCCATTATATTGCAATTCCTATACATTCACATGGTTTAAAAGCACTTCAGGAATACATGTATGTTGTATCTCATAATTGATGAATAGAGAAAAGGTACAAAATATGTCATATACTGTGGGAGAATACTACTTCTGTGAATTGGGACAATTTTGAGAGCAGTTGAATTCGCGATCGTGATCACGGTGATGGAATGAGAAGTAAGCATTATACCCTTTAGGGAAAAAATGAACAATTCCCACTGGTATGGAAGTGATATTTAGGGCAGTTTTGTTATGTGTTTGGAATAGTCAAAAATTGGCAAAGTCAAAGAAATTTTTTACCCAGACAGAATGAAACATGTGCTAATTCTATTGTCTACTTCAAACTTCACTGAAGTGAAAGGATTTTTCTCTGTTCCCTTTTGGATTTGACTTAGGTGAGGTTGACTGTACTGTGACTTCTTTCTCATCTCCATCGTCGACTCTTCTGACTTCAAACTTGGAGCCATGACTGATTCGGAAACTACAACATGACAGACCCTACGCAGTACCCTCTCAAAGAAAGATTGACCTCCAAAATATGCAAATCGCTTTTCATACTGCACATTTAATGTCTTCTCTTCTTTACGTCTGCATCATCAACGGCGTCAAACATTTGAAGAAGGACAATCACCTTGAATGTTCTTTGAATTCATGACTTGGACCTTCCAAATGCTATGCCTCCTTCTGCCCTACCTCCCACCTTCCCTTCCCCCTCCCCTCCCCCTCCCGAGAGTTGACTACCGCCTCAACATCGCTTCTCTGACCGCGAGCCGAGCCTCTTCGATCTCCTTCACCGTCACCGGCTTGCCGACGATGTCCTTGTGGATCTTGAGAAAGAACGGGATGTAGGAGAGGAACTCGACGAAGTCGATGGTTCCGTCGTCGTCCTTGTCGATGGTGTTGTGGATGTACTGGACGACGTCCGTGTCGGTGCCCACCTCGGTGCCGACGGAGAGGGAGACGATGAGCATGATCTCTTCCATGGACAGACGGCCATTTTGATTCTGGTCAACAGTCTCAAACATTTCCTACACAGAGATAAATAAAAATCAAAATGAAGACAATGATATGCGTAAGTTTATTGTATACTCTTTTTCATTAAAGGAACTGTACAGTACTGGTTGAGGTGGGGATTCATATTTTGAACATTCCTAAGTGAGATAGTGAAAAGCCTCTTATGAAATATGAAAGAGCATGTAATTTTAAGAAGGATTCAATGTTTATTTGATGAAAATTGGTTTTCAAATGGCTGAGATATCCAAAAAAGTGCTAATAATAAAAGACGACATGCCACAACTTTATTAGGATCTCTTTGTTTCACCTTGTTTTTGGATATCTCAGCCATTTCAAAACCGATTTTCATCGAATAAACTTTTGATACCCCTTAGAACTGCATGCTCTTGGACATCTCATAGAGTGGTTTCTGAATATCTCGCAAAACGTTAAAAGCTAAATCCTCACCTCGACCAGAACTGTACACACCCTTTAACAATAATGAAAGAAGTGGATCAGATGGAATATATGGTTACAAACTAACTCCACTGTACAAAAGAATTTAATTTGGAGTCTAAGGGGCATGAGCTTTCGATCCTAACCGAATCTTCCGAGCAGAATTTTCATCAGAGGCGAAATGACAAACAATAAGGGTAAGCGACCACATACACTACACACAACATGCACAGTCTGAGGAGGGCAAGGACCACAGAACAAAGATTTTTTCTTCATACATATTTGATTTATTGTATTTTATTTCAATTTATCTCCATCTCATTGAATCAAAAGTTGGAATACAGAAGGTCATCATTGCAATGTTGCAAATATTTTGTGCCCATAAGCCAGTCATCCACATCACTGCTTTGACCCTGTGTAATCTAACCTGAAGTTAATTTCGGCGTGTGACTAACAAATCGAATGCAAAATATTTTACCATTCCTTATGCCTCAAATAAACCCATTTTCTGCCTACAATATTCCACATATGCAAAAATAATTTTCACAGGGATATTCCTGGGTTGTTGGTTTTTTTTTACCTTGTATGCCGTAATGTGAAGAGATAGTTTCTGCAGATTGAGTTCCAGTGGGTCATTCTCCGATTCAATCTCTGTACCGTTTAACTTGTCGTTCAGCGCTGCCACGGTAATGAACTCTCTTTGGTCAATGGTCTTGTCCTTGTTCAGGTCAAATACCTGTGAGAAAAAAGGGATAAATAGCATTTATTTACAAATGTACTTATTGGAAGAGTCACCTGATGTAGCAATGGTTTTTTGTTGTTGTTGTTGTTGTTGCTCAGAGTGAAGAAGCCATGTCATTTTGCTTCCACCTATCAATGTGGAGGGCGAGTTTTTCTCTTCTCTTCTCCCCCTAATAATCACTGCACATTTGTATATGATCTCAAGACCAATACAGCATGGTCAGCTGCAAAGAGTGCACATTGCAACATTCCACTGTATGTTTCTCACTTTATCCGTAAAGTGGTAAAATCATTTGAATGTAACTACCGACATGAACCTTCACCAATAAAATTTGACAAATAAAAACAAGCCCTTTCCTAGGTCTTGATTTTTTTTTTAATGGTGGAATAGAGGGATAGTTGGGTCAGTCTGCAAAGAAAAAAAATGAATGATCTGTGAAGAAAACAACTGGAGTACGGGAGAAGGGTCTTGGGAAAATGCAAGTACCCAATTTATATTTTTTTTAACTGCATCATGTCTTTTGGTCATGGGAACATATTTGGATATATCCTCCACACAGGATGCTGACTGGAACATGAATTTTTATGTGCGAGTCACATACATGGACAAAACCCTCAAGAACCCAATTCATTTCCCTGAGGACTCATCATCATCTTTTCACACAAGTTGTAATATAATAATGGCCACAAAAAAAAAAAAAAACTTACGAAATACCATCATACATTCCAAAAGACACCCACAGCATCACAATCCTTCACACAAAATATTTCTCCACACAAACTGCATAAAACTTGGCATGCAGTTGCCATGGCAACAGATGACTAACCTTGATGAGTTGCTGTGCGTCCTCCTTGGACGCCCCTTTGTGCATCTTGCGAGTGAGCTCCTTGACGGTGATCTTGCCATCCTTGTTGGAGTCCAGCTCCTGGAACTTGTGGGTGAAGATCTCTCGCTGCCTGCTGCTGATGAAGTTGTAGATCTCAGCAATCTAAGAGTTAAAAAGAATAAAAAGAAGCAGAGATTTCAATGACTGGCTCACACAATTGCACACTCAAACCCCATTCACATCCATGGGAGATGAGACAGCCTTTCCTTAAGGCAAAAATTGCATTTTAAGGCTGATATACCTGATTTGCTGAATAATGTGGAGTGGAATTCTCAACCTGTGCATATGCATCATAATGCCATATAGTCAGAGACTCCCAAATTCTCCCGCTTTTGACAGGAAATCCCCTGCTTTGAGGCAATTTTCACAAAATATCCCTCTTTCCGGTTAGAATTTGAAGTAGTTCCACTGTAGCTGTGTGTCTCTGGCTTGAGACATGTTTTCTCCCACTTAGAATTTAGCTTTCTCTCACCAAATTTTATTTCATCATAAATGTTCACAAATAAGGCTGTAGAAAGATAGCACAAAAGAGCATCTCTAACCCTAAAGCTTCCTAGACGCTTAAACAGGCCCTGGACCCTGGACGCAAAGGACATCACGCTTCACATTGTGTGCATGTTCATGCAATCACAGTCTCCAGTTTAACTTAGAGATGCTTGAGATTGGAGTCTTTGATCAGTCAACACAATATCCAGCAAAGATGCTCACACTGGCTCCTGAGGCTCAACTCCCTGAAATACAGATGTATACCAATCCCCCTCAGGAGCACTCTTCTATGATCTTCTGATGACAGTGTTGCGATCAGAGTCCAATGATTACACATCAGTCTCTATGCCAATGATTTGGCTGTTGGACAGCAAATTACATGGCCTCCAAACACTAATGCACAACAGGAGAACAGGAACACTCTTGACCTCACTGCTTCTGTCACCATGTACTTTCAAATCTGCAATAGACCACTAACAAAATCGATTCTCCAAGTGAGGAGCTTGAATATAACAATACTCACCTTAAATTTGACCCTGGGGGTCCTCTTCTTGGCCCACGCACTCTCTGCCTTCTTCCTCTCCTCCATCTCATCCTGGGCGGCTGCCTTGGCAGCACTCTTCGCCTCCCGTCTCTCTCGTTTGAGCTGCTCGGCACGTCTCCTCTCCTCCTCGCTCTTCACCTTGGCGAAGACTCCGGCATCAAAGCTCCGCCCGTTGGGATCCTCCTCGGGGTCGAAGTCGGAAGGGTCGTAGCTGGACTCCGAGAGGTGACCCACGTCGTCGACGTTCTGGGTGAGGGCGTCCACCCGCTGCAAGTTCTGCTCCATGCTGGCAATCTCGTCGTCATGGCTACCGCTGGCATGGTGATGCAGATCACCAAGCTCTACATCAGAATCTCGTCTGTTGGGGTTGGTGAAGTCTGTCAGGTACACGCTAGAATGAGGAATGGAAATCAGAGTTGATATATAAAGCACTATGTGACAGACAAATGGGAAAGTTAGGATGAGAAATAAGGTGTGATATCACATAATATTAAATGGGTTAGTCAAATACCGGTTAGTAATTGCCTAAGCACAGTCACGTGATGGAGGAACATTGGTTATGTTCGCCCATGGGAGAACATTTTCACGTAATAAATGACAGAAGGACCCGCGCATGTGGGCACAGTGAATTTGGCTCTGAGCGAGCAATCGAGTGCGTTGTGCTGGTGGTTGACATTGACGTATTTGACTAACCCATAGAATATAACAGATGATGACTTATGTTGTCGGGAACATGTACCAAACGTTCCATCCGAAGGGTTTGAAATGCTATTGACGGAGATAAGGGATGGCTAGTAACTGATCAGTGGGAATCAGCGGAAAAGCTGGGGGGGGGGGATTGTTCCAATTCTTGTGGGATTCATTTAAGAGTACATTATATATCTATTGTTGTGTGAAAATTATTTGCTTCAGAACAGTCTCATATTCAAGTAATGTGCAGTTTATTGCCCCGTCACTGTACAGGCATGCTAACCTGGAAACATTAACCTGCACATTACTTGAATATGAGACCATTCTGAAGTAAATAATTTTCACACAACAATAGATATATAATGTACTCTTAAATGAATCCCACAAGAATTGGAACAATCATCCCCCAGCATTCCCACTGATTCCCACTGATCAGTTACTAGCCATTCCCTTTATAACATCCCTCAATAGCATTTCAAACCCTTCGGGTGGAACATTCGGTATGTTCCCTCCCCCGCCAGTCATCATCTATATAATGTCATAACCATAATTCAACAGAATAAAATAACTCATATCTTCTTCTTGAAATGAGAAAGTTGTTCATACAAAAGTAAAGACAATGTATCTACAAACCAACTTGAATTTTTGTAATATCAATATATTGCAAGACAGATCATGCAAATATTAAATAAAATATACTTCTAAAGTAACACATTTTTGCATGAGTACATTCAGTCTAATCTTTTATCCTCACATCATCTATCTCACAAGTTTATTGATTTCTATTTTCACACCATTAACACCTTACACTCTTGAATGCTAAAAGCAATTACTGAGAAAAAAAAAGAATTAGCAAACAATACTCAATGTCATATTATATTTAATACACTTACCCAGCTTTCTCTTTCTTTGATTTAGAGGGAGTATATTTTAAGGAAAATCATTAAATACATAGTAAATGCAAAGGGTGAAGCAAGGGACCCCCCCCCAAAAAAAAAAAACCAACAACAACAACAAACGAACAAACAAGAAACTCACTCTGATTTCTTCAAGGCGACTGGTGTCTTGTCAAGCTTCAATCCAGGGGCAATGCTAGAAATTAAGATTTGAGTTATTATGATTAATACTATTATTCTGCCAGCAATGTGAGAATATTTGCCCAAAAAGTACAAATTGAGTAAAGAAAGGCCCAAGAAAACAGTAATCTCATATGAAAAAGCTTTCAGACTCTGTTGAATTATGTCACGACAAAATTTCAACTTTGGGATCAAAATCTGAGATACTGTGACAAACCCCTTGTGAGGTCATCTTCTGCTTGCCCCTCATGTTTCCTTGAGAGCCAGATCTTCATAGCATTTCCAATGTTTAAAGCATTCTACTTCCTACCATTATACATTTAGACAGATATGTTTCATATTGCATAGGTTGGCATAATATATACATATTAAAATACTTCAGACATGAAGTATTCAAGCAACTGTGGCTGTTCTTGTAAAGATTTACTCTAAATTTTCATAAATAATTGTTATGTTAGAAAATTGACCTTCCACAAAGAAAAGCTGAAGAAAGGTGCTAGATCTCATTGTCACCAAACCATTCTGACATCAGGAAACTGTACTTCTAATTTAGAATATCATGATCAATTAACGAATGGAAGGTAGACCCTTTCGTGGCCTTGCAAAAATGCTAATGGGTCTGTTTCGCTATATCTCCCTCTCTTTGAAACTTCCTTTAATGAGCACTAATGGAATCTTAATAACAAGATGTGAATAAATTACTGTTCTACACATGCTAACTATGATCCTATAAATATGTACATCTTTTCAATGATCCTTAGATAACAACACCTATTTCATAACAATACCTATTTCATAAAAATACCTAAAATAATTGCTTTCTATAAAATGTGCATAATGCTTGGAAACAAATTACTGATTAGATACTGTTGTCTTCTCACTTTTATCTGTTATCATGGTGTACATCTACAATGTAGCTCACCTTTCTAAATGCTCGTCTTGTGGATCATCACCTGATGTTGAATTCTGGACAACACATTAGCAGCCAAAATTACACAAAAGGGGGTAGGGGATTTGAGGAGGGGCAGACAAATGGAGAAGCCATACAGGGAGGATATTAAAGAGATAATTCAAACCATGCAGCAGAAAATCACACATTTAGGGCCTACATGTACAGTACATGGACTGGTAGCAGATAAACACATAAACACAGAGATATTATTACTAGTTAATTGATAGATGTATGGATTAGAGGAATAGAGGACAAGATGTATTGATTGACAGATAGATGGATAGATGGATTGACAGATAGATGGATAGATGGATTGATAGATAGATGGATAGAAAGATAGACATATGAAAAAGATAAATAGATAGATAGATATATAGACAGAAAGATAGATATATAAAAAGATAAATAGAAAGATAGATAGATAGATAGACAGAAAGATAGATATATAAAAAGATAAATAGATAGATAGATAGATAGATAGATAGACAGAAAGATAGATAGATAAATAGAAAGATAGATAGATAGATAGATAGATAGATGAAAAGACAGATACTATCAACAGAAATGTGTAGCTAGATGAATGGATGGATGTATGGAAGGACATTTTTTGAAGATAGATAGGTACACTAATGAAGAGATAGACTTGTTAAGAGGACGGAGCAACTGCCAAATTGCCAATTGAGTGAGTGTGACATGTTTTTTAAGGATAACAGGCAGGAGGCAATATACTTGATTATGTGCACACCAGAAGTACAATGTATGTGACATACTCATGAAATTTACTGAAAATGATGAGTACAATTGGAGTAAATGTTAATACGATGTAGCTACAGCCATTTCAAGAGGTAAACAGAAGCAAATTGTATTAAAAGGCAGTTACAGTATCTATGGTCAGGCAAGGGATAGAAGCAGCAGAATAAAGTAAAATTTGAAAGCAAAAAACTCTATCATTATTATCTATCAATCTTTAAATCAAAGCAGCTAGAGAGACTATAGGATAAATCAGTAGGCCTATAGATACCACCACCACAAACATCTAAAATCTATGGTCAATTTTATTCCTTTTGGCACCAATGTTACAGAGCCGAATATGCACAAGGAAAGATAAAGACAAAAGAGAAATGAACAAATAAATGTGAGAATATAGTATGATGTGATCGTGCTGGTGATGATGATAATAAACATTGCAATCCCACACTACCCATTATATTCTTCAAGATCTACACCTTGAAAATAACAGTATTAGCATGTACTTCTGCTCCTTAGTATGGATATTTCCATGGAGAATTGCACCTGAAACCATTGTACCAGAAAGCTTGGAATGGAAGAATATGGCTTGGTAATAAGTCTGCACTGTGTTTCACAGCTGATCTAAAATAAAAACCCCAAATGATTAAACAAAATATGACCGTGACCATTATAACAATGAAAATTGTGATATTTGTCATGCATAAACATTCAATACATACATATGAAGAGTTTGTTTGCAAAAAACGATAAGTCCATATTTGCGAAATGGAGATATTTGCGATTAAAGGTCAAGAAAAATAAAGAGAATACTAAGACAATTTTTGCTTCTTTTGACCATAACTTAAAAAATGTACCGTTATATGTAGTGACCAATATATCATTTAAAAGGTATTATTTTGTACTTTATGAGAGAGACCGTAACTCAAAATCTTCAAAAATGGACTTATCGGTTTCTGCAAACAAACTCTTCATATGTACATGTATACTTGAATTGATTAATACATTTAGTAGGACAATTGTGACGTAAAGACTTGGTAAGGTGGGGATGCATGGAGTGGGAAGGCTGGCCCAGCTCGGATATATTGGAGAATCCCTTTAATGAACTGTGTACACCTTTATCACTGATCTTTGTGTATTAGTACACAAACAGCTGAAGAATCTCCACTGGATTTGACCATTACCAATGAGGTACACTTTGATGCACATATTCGCTGAAGAGAGCTATTCATGCATGGTTTTCAAATGTACCCCGGTGGACAGAGAATGAATCAGGCCATCCACGAATCCCCTCGCTATCATGTCTTTAATCTTTGCAAGTGATCACAAATAATGAAATGGTCATGTCGTTAGGAATTACTTAGATAATTGTAATAGAATGATGACTGTGCTGTGATACAATCAGTGGAGACAAATGCAAAATCAATATCAAAATGGATACAAGAAACAAAGGATGAAAAAATGTGCTCACAGGAAATGGGGCATGATCAAATTACAACAACCAGTCAGTCAACCATACTGACATACAAAGTAAGGCTATTAAAAAAAAGACATAGAATACAATCGCGTACTATATTGGTTTTAATTCTCAGAAGTCATACAGGTCTGATCTAATTCCCTTAACATACTACATAAGGGTCTAGGGCAATTACCCCCTGGGCAATTACCCCGCACCCTTCCCCTGGCCCTAATCGTAATCCTAATCCTGAACCTAACCCTAACCCTAACCCAAACTCCTAACCCTAAACCTAACCCTAACCATAATCTCTACTCTAACCTTACCACCAACCAGTAATTGGCCGGGGGGTAATTGCCCTCTCGGGGTAATTGCCCGGATACGCTACATAAATATGCATCACACGGTCTGAGTGGTAAAGATTGAAACTCATTTGCAGTGAATCAACATGTCATAATAATAATACATTGCTAGGAATACAGAACTGCAAATTGTAGAAGAGAAGCTAGTTTGCCCCCAAATGAACATGGCAAATGCAAATGTACATTCAGGAAAATCCTCAGTAGTGTTCAAAAGGATTACTGTCCACAGCACTACATAATATCTGTTATCTATAATCATTACATGTCTAATACTCACCTCTCCTTTCTCTTCCTCCTCTTTCCCATCTAAACTGGCTTCTCCGTCCTTTCCCTCACAATCTGCTCCTTCATTTTCCTCTCTGTTTGTTGCCACACCATCTGAGTCCTTGGAGTCTTCCCCGCCATTTTCCACATTAGAACCACCATCTCCTGCAGTCATGCTCTCACTGCCATTCTCGACGGTGTCTCCTGCTCCTCCTGACTCATCATACCCCACTGTGGATTTGTCCCCACCAGCATCATCATTGCTGGTACCTTGGTCTCCGTGACCACCATCCACTCCACCGTCTTCATCCCCGTTGCCGGGATGGCTGGCGTCAACTGTTCCCTGCGCATCTTGCTCTGCATCTGCATTTCCTTCTGACGAACCACTTTCGTTCTCCTTTCTCGCACTGTTTGACTCAGATTCGACGCCCGACCCCTCCCCTCTGTCATGTGCACCATCTCCGGAACCACTTCCATTACTGTCTTTGCTTGTTGCTTCTTCAGATGCACCTGTAGGGTGATGTCCATCTTCCTTCCTCCCATCCTCATCACCAGTTCCTCCTTCACCCTCTCCTCCATCTGTCCTGTGTGGACTTGTCTTGGCATTGGAAGCACTTGGTTCAGTTCCTGAATGCACACTGTCCTCCTCTTTGAGGGTTTCACTACCCTGCTCATCTTTAGTCTGATTTGCACTTTCTCCTGTATGTCATGAAAAGGGGGAAATTAATGAAACTTCAGAAAATGGAAGTGATACCTAGTATATAATCATTTTACCAAACATATTCTTTCTATGGAGTTGAAATGGTTACAAAGAACAGGGAGGTCCAGGCCAAGTACCTAGATGTGGAATATGATATATTATGCTGTTATACATGTACTGACTATGAATAGCATGGATAGCATGAATAGCATGAATAGCATGAATAGCATGGCTCTGGGAGAACTAGGAAGGCTTGAAATAGCCTGTACTTTTAAAGAAAGAATGCTTAATTTTTGGTTAAAGATTATTACAGGAAAAGAAAGAAAATATTCATCTATTGTATGTAATATCATATCACTTTTGCATAATTATAAGATATATTCATCACCATGGTTGTTGAAAGTTTATGATACACTAAATGAGTTAGGAATGTCTTTTGTTAGGAATAACTTTGAAAACGTAAGTTCTTCGTGGTTTAGGTGTTCGATAAAACTTAGATTAAGAGACGAATTTGTACAGAATTGGCAGTCTAAGATAAGTAACAGTTCATGTTGTACGAATTACAGAATCTATAAAACGAATTTATGTTTAGATCCATATTTGTTAAAAATCCCTTGCATTTTCAGACAACTTCTTTCCAAATTTCGCTGTGCCAACCACAGATTGCCAATTGTAACGGGTAGGTATGCTGGTATTGAACATTGTGATCGATTGTGTAATTTATGTAATTCTAATAGACTAGGGGATGAATTTCACTATTTATTTGAGTGTCATACATTGAATAATGCCAGGAATAAATTCATTAAGTCCTATTATAGAATAAGACCAAACACTTTAAAGATGTCTCAGTTATTTAATTTCCAAAATCGTAGTGAGTTGATAAATTTAGCTAAATTTTGTAAGGAAATAATGAAGCTCCATAAGAAATAATAATTATTAATATCATTATTTGTATTTTTTTCATGTAAATATAGCTTTTTACAATGTTTTGTTTTATATTATTGAAATTGCTTTTATCTGCGTTATTGTTGTCCTGCTTTTTTTTTAACTGTTTTGTTTGTCTTCCTTCTCTCTTTCCTTCTCTCTCTCTCTCTCTCTCTCTCACTCTCTTTCTCTCTTCTGGATCCTGCACCATTCTGTATATTTTGTAAATATGCAATTTTCTGTATATATATATAATTTACAATGTATTAATTAACTGATTTTGTCTGTTACAATGTTTGTTTGAATTTTCTTCAATACCCTGACGTTGGGTGACATAAGAAAATAAAAAAAACCCATTGTCATTGTCATTGTCATTGTCATTGTCATTGACACACATCATGCCACAAACCACTAATAACCACTATGGTATATGACTCGTTGTGTGCTGTGAGTGCCGATTGGCTCAGAAAACCCTGTAACATTCTATAATCTGACAACTACACTGGAACCTCGTTATAAAGAGGTTATATATAACAAACCCCTCTTATAGCAAGGTGTTTTAGGAGGTCCCATCTCTTTACATTCTTTTTTTTTTTTTGTAAACTATCCTGATATAATGGGAAACCTAATACAACAAGGTGAACACACGTTTTTTAGCTCCTTGTTATGATGACATTCCTCTGCATGATGTATGCAACACTTACTTGTGCTCGACACTTTAGCAATAATTTGTTGCATATCTTTGAAATTAGCACAAATTTATTCAATCAATCAGGAAAAAAAAAATTATTGTCAGTATCAAATCTCCCTGACCTTGATCGCCACTTTCTTGAGCAGCCAGACGATCCTCAGCCCCACCATCTTGGTTTTTCTGCGATGTTTCGTCAGATGCTATCCGATCGCTGGCCTCATCACTCTTGGGCGGAACACTACTACCCTGCACACTCAAATTAACACTGCCATCTCTTGACAAGGGCGTATAGCGTTCTGACCCACATGGTGCAATGACCCCCTGCATGATATGGAGTGCAACACACAGTAAATAGGAAAAAAAAGAATATCAGACCTTTAACTGCATGAACACAGTCATGTGCAGCAAATACAACATGCAATAATAAGTAATAGTAATTCATCAATTAAATCAACAGATATGTATATCAAAAGTGAGCATAGGCATTCATTCAATGTTGCATCAATATGAATTCCATTCAAAATAACATACACATCACAGTAAAATTTTTTCAACACCAACAATCATCTCAGAGTCTGTAAAGGATGACATTCAATAACTACACACCTTAAAAAAAACAAGAATAAACAAAGTACCATACAATAAAATGAAACAAAACAAAACAAAACAAAAATTCTTGTTGATGAAGTTTATCTCAAGGACATACCGGTTCGTCAAACTCTGAGAGATAACTTGATACAGCATGGCTTCTACCACTTCTGACACTGGATCGGCCGCTAAGAAACCAACAAAGCACAAAAATCAAAACACTAGTATTAGTTAGAAAGCATAAGTCAAAAAACACATTTTCACAGTATCTAAATAAACTGCCTTGGACACTGTAGACCATAGATCTATGAAAAGCCTACTATTTTCTTCATCAATAACATCCTCTCGATATTATGTATCCGTCAGGGTGAGTTTTTGTTAATCTAAATCGACACAGAAAGCAAATAATGTGGTATTATATTTCCACAATTACTCTTCATCACAAATCATAATAAATTAATGTAACATGGGGCCATTCAATAACTATATCCCTCCATTTATTTATCTAAACACATATCCATCTATCTATGCTCTATGCAACAATAGCTATGCCCTGTTTACTGTCCATCTATCTATCAATCCATATCTTGATCTTTCAACTTGTCTTTCAATCTACCTTCTTTCTATCCAATCTGCCTCAAAGTATCCCAAAACAGATTTGAGTCACAATACCCCCCCCCAAAAAAAAAAATCCATTTAAAGGACAAGTCCACCTTCATATACATAAGGATTGAGAGAATGCAGCAATATTAGTAGAACACATCAGTGAAAGTTTGAGGAAAATTGGACAATCCGTTCAAAAGTTATGAATTTTTGAAGTTTCTGCACAGTCACTGCTGGAAGATCTTTGATAATGCCACCTGTAGGAATAGTACGAAAAGAATTTGAATGCTCAAAGAATGGACATAAACAATGAAAAGTAAACTACAGTATATGATGTCACATGCGTTACAACTATATAAGGAAAATAAAAAGAGAATTTCACAAAACTTTAATTTTTGAATAAAGTGCACATTTCTCCGACCTGCTACTGACGTATGTTAAGGGTAATATTATTCCCCCTGAATTCTGAAAGAGAGAAGTCGAGTGTTCTTTTGTTTCGTGAGAAAAATGAAATATGTTGAATTTTCTTTATTCTTTCTTTATATCGTTGTACTCTTGTGACATCATAAGCTATAGTAGTCTTTTCATAAAGCCGTGCCTGAGCAGAAACTTCAAAAATTCATAACTTTTTAACGGATTGTCCGAATTTTGCTCAAACTCTCACTGTTGTGTTCTACTAATATTACTGCATTCACTCAACCCACATGTCTATGAAGGTGAACTTGTCCTTTAAGAGGTAACAAGAGATCATGAAAACTCAATAAATTAGTACCAACAGAACTAATCAATTTACTGTCAGATTAACCCCTTATGTGCTCAGGTGCTTAGCTTTTTTTCCATCAGAATTCTGTAATCTATCCAAACTTGACCTTAATATAGTTGTGAAGTTAGCAATTCCACTCAGGTGTAGCAATTTGCCTCTGCATGACCAAAAGGAATGTCATAGTAACACAACAGCAATGAGGGGGATTAAGTAATCTCTATATATTTACAATTTATGTATTTTCTAGATATCTGTGCCAAATGGTGAGAATTACAGCACTCTAGCATCTGTTCCAATCAGCAAAGAAAACATTCCCTACCTGTTCACTCTGTTGGCATTTCTCATCCTGGAATACTCTCTGAGTTTCTCCAGCTCCGCTTCGTCCACCTGATACTTTCCTCTGGCCGGAAGATTGGAGCCGCACAGGTAGTACATTCTATCCACTCTGTGAGACAGGATCTACATAGCAAACAAGTAAACAAGACAATGACAGTATTGATATCTTTGCAATAAAACAATATAAATTCTCCTCCAACCCCCCCCCCCACCACCATCTGCATAATTATCAAACAGAAACTTCTTCCATGCAGACAAATTACACACCTGAACAGACATATCAGAGCAGATGGTGAGACTTACTGTATATAAGTATGATATATGAAAATTGAATGGCTATTAACATCAATAGGACAAATATGCCACATGCAAAACAAATGCCAATTTTGAGGCATGCATGATCCTCTAGTAGTGAGCACAAATTGACATGTACAAAATGAAACAAAAGTATGTCTTCATATTGCAAGGTTTTCTTTACCATTCTATTGCCATCTTTTTGAATAACTCGACTAATAATACTTGGATGACTTTACATCGTATCAAAATCAAACCTAATTTTTAAAGGATGAAAGTATTTGGCAAGTGCAACAAATACAGCTATTGAACCTGCTGCAGAAGTGGAACTTGAAACATAGCACATATTTTGCAGAGAATGAAAACATTTTCTTTATATCTATAATATCCAAGAAATTCAACAAACAAATATTGTCATTCTGGTACTGAAACTAGAAAAAGGCCCACCTCTGATTTCCGTTTAAGGGTCCGGGAGATGTGGAGGTTGGACTGCTCATCCTCAAACCGTCGCACCTGTTCCGTCTTCGGCAGCGAGGAGACTTTGTATTGAGGGTAGGACTGATGAGTGACGGGGCTATAGATTGATGGAGAGTAAGAAATCTTCATGGCATTCACGCTGTTATTGTTATTGTTTATATGCAGACAAAGCATGGTGTTAAATACACTTTCCAGATTTTCCAAACATTGTTTTGAAGCTGTTTTGAATCAATGAATAAACATCTCATATGTACAATACCCTTGGTCTACACTTATAAAGAACTTTCTGAAAAGTCTTGTTAGGATAGCCTAACATCAAAGCAATAGAGTTCTGTTGATTTGCATCTGAATTAGATAAATATTGCAAAGCAGTAAGATCTAATTCCATTGACTGAATTGATTAATTCATTATATATACACCTTGATCAGGACAAACATATTACACCCTAAACCTTCAAATCAATAAAAGAACACAGACTTGTCTTTCAATGATGATGTATATTTTCTAATGTTAACTGAATAAGTCCTCCATACCTATTCTGGATTGGCTGTGCCTTGACCGTCCCCAGATAGCGGTCACCACTGATGGAGACATTCTTCATACCCCTGGGCGTGGCAGTGCGACCAAACTCCTGGCTCTTCACCTGGGGCAACGGCACCTGCTTGAGTCTTGTCGTTGAGCTGTTACCATGACAACAACAGTGACTTGGGTCTGATTACCTTTCCCCACATGCTGGTACAAGTTCCCTCCTATCATGTCTTATCATTCATATTAAAGATTATCAATTTATGATAGTGAAAATATCACAAAATTTACTATTCCTCTTCATCTAACAACAAAAAAAAAAATCCATGCCTGTTGGGGTTTTGTGAGTGTTGTTTGTTTTTTGAAAGTCAGTGTGAGATGTTTTCCTTCAGGTGATGAGACTATGAGGGTTATAACAGGCATATATGAAGATCGTAGCTTTCTTTTAACAGAAGCTGACATATGGTAAAGATTACATTTTTTTTCCTATGGTGTTGCTAAGGACTTGTTCAAACTAATCAAAGACACTACTTTCTTAATGAAATAGCTTGTAGACTCTCACAGAGAGACCAAGTATCAAAACAATACTTCATGACGAGGAACAAAGGTATGAATTCATTTAAGCGTTTGTGATACGCTGAAGAATTTGGTCACTCAAACGTCAATACAATTTTTTTCTCCTGCACTAACTAGGAGTCAAATGGTACTGATTACACTAGTAATATGACTTTCTTTCAATTCTGATCACCACTGTGGAAAAAAAAAATACAATGTTGGGTTTTCTGGTCATTGAGCACGAACTGATCTCATTTCTGTTGTACTGCATTTCTTGCCTTTCTATTTGAAAATTATCTAACTTCAGTCACTAAAACAAAGATGTTTACCATAATTACATAAACATTATGCACACACATATCAAAGCAATCCATACATTTTTCAAAGACCCACACACACACTCACACACACACACACACACACACACATACACAAACAAGAATGCAGACACATATTGCGTGCTTGCGAAGTTGAAAGGGTACTGCAAAATTTCACAAAAACAATCCAGCAAGTGAAACTCTTCAATAGAAAGTGTGAAAAACACACAATTTAAACAAGGAGGGATGAAAAGCAGTGCTTATGGTACAGTGTATTGTATGCGGACTGTTTTATCACACTCATAACCACACAATAAAAAACAAACAAATTTATGCAGTTGCAATATAAGTAGCTTTTTCACGGATTATGGTTCATTAGGCATGATGAATATTATTTAGTCAGCAATATGAACTGATTGGTAGTCATATGTGAGGTGATAATGGGGTGAAATTAAAACACACATTAATGTGTGATGTATGATAATGAACATGCATCCTCAGGGTTAGAAATGAATTGTATTACAATCCACAATGTAGTTGAAGACATCATTGATTAAGAGCTGTTATATGATGAGCTGTAACAGCATAATGTAATAATCAACCTTATAAAATTACAGTAAGCTAATAAAACAAAACATTTAAAGGGTGTGTACAGCTCTGATCGAGGTGAGGATTTACAATGTAGCTTTTAACATTTTGCGAGATATTCAGAAACCACTCTATGAGATGTCGAAGTGCATGCAGTTCTAGGGGGTATCACTGTAAAAGTTTATTCGATGAAAATCGGTTTTGAAATGGGTGAGATATCCAAAAACAAAGTGAAACAAAGAGATCCTAATAAAGTTGTGGCATGTCGCCTTTTATTATTAGCACTTTTTTCGATATCTCAGCCATTTGAAAACCAATTTTCATCAAATAAATGTTGAATCCTTCTTAAAATTACATGCTCTTTCATATTTCATAAGAGGCTTTTCATTATCTCACTTAGGAATATTCAAAACATGAATCCCCACCTCAACCAGTACTGTACAGTCCCTTTAAGCTATAGAAGACATGGGCATTAGGATGTCAGCCAAACACAGAATGATGTCAGACAAGTTGACATGCCAGTGACAGTGAAACACTGCTTTCCATTCTTGGTGTACAAAGCACAAAGTGAACCTTTGCGACTTCATAGATTATACAAAGCCTGAGAGACAAATAAAGAATAAACAAAAGTCTTGTAAACAGGCTAGATGTCAATTTGAAGACAGAACTCGGGACACGAAAACTCCACAAATGTGCTTCAAAGACTCCTCTTGCTTCCATAAAACAGTGATAACTTACTGAAAAGTCCATGGTACAGAAAGTGGGGAGCTGATGAAATCATGGATGGAATATATTTTGTCTGTATTAACCCAGAGTGAAAATATATAAACACAACATATCATCCCTACCATAAAAGTCATGTGATGACACTTAATACCATATACATAAATGTTCTATGTAGAAGTAGCTGAATTATTCAATCATATAAAGGAAAGGGGGATTACTATTCTTTTTGTTCTATTATGATGATAACAACCAACTAAATGTTGTTAGGGTGTTCAATTTTCACCATCAGCTTGAGGAAGGCAAAAAGAAAAGTCAATTCCTCATCTTCTACTGATGTAGCTGCAAATCAATTGCCTTCAATAATCATCCTCCAAGGAGCTAAAGAGATAAGGTACTGTAGCTTAAAAAAACTATTGTGGTACTATGGACCCATCTCAATCATGCCTATGCAAATACTGATTATATTACACCAAGAGGGTCATAGAGTATTCATTCATTGGCTTTTGGTATCTAATATTGTTTCTGAATGCACCTGTAAGAAAAAAACAAATACTACATACAATGTACCACATACAACTTAAATGGAATGTCATATACAATGCTTCAAGATGGCCATGATAAGAATTATGCTTGACAGGTTCCAAATGAAGGGATAAAACTATGAAATTATTTTGCTTGAATTAGTTACCATCTATCTACTTTGGCTACATATGGGATATGTGAATACTGTATGTTTCTAACTGTTAGTAATGATATGGTAGATGTAAACTCTTGTTGACATACAAAGTCACTCTCTACAATGAAAATGAATGATGCATTTAAAAAAAATCTAATGTTGTACAGCTATCATGAATTAATACTAAAGGCACATACACTACATGTATGTTGAAGCTTTGAAAGTGAATAGTAACTGTTATACAAACCAGTACAAAAGTTATATGAATGCATTAAATCATTGTAGGCACTGAAACATTAATACATGAATTCCAATAATCATAATTATACATTCAATATCTTTGAGAATGAAAAGATGGTTGCTACTAGTAAGTCAAAAATGCAACTGCAGTTTAATATGGCTGATTATGAATGCTTGAAATGTATCGCACACACTACTGAAAAAAACTTCAGAAAACTGTGTGAGGGTGAATATGACGAATGTACTTACATCACTGATAATGAATGCTAGAGTATATGAGTATAATGGGTACATATGTATGAAAACCAAAAATAAATAATCTAATAAAATAAAAGGGGATAAATTGGTGTATATCTTACCTGAATGAGTTGGTAGCTGCTGTTCTATGCTGGTTTGATGCATCATCCTTATTTGGTTGGTACTGTATGTTGGACAGAGAATGACCATAAAACACAATTTCCAGAACATGATACATTAGATCTCTTTCAGTACAACTCGTAAGAGATATTAAACGCAAAAGATGTCTTGAAAAGTTGTCCTCCATTAAACATATCCTATTAAAGATAATAATAGTTAATTATGTACGCAAATTTTAGGTCAATACCATCAAGATTCAGGACTCAAAAAAGACTTGAAAACTTCAAAAACAAAGTTGTAAAACAATTAACCTCATCTCAACAAGATGACTAGACAGTGCATATTGTGTCAAACATATAAATGTACTGAATTCAAAAGTCATTTTGCACAGGCATGCTGAGTAAAGACACGCAATCCTTTGTGAGATATAAAATGTCAGAGATCATAGATTATACACAAAACATACATGGTGCTTCATTGTGGAAGAAATCAAGTTTGAGGCAGACATTGGTCCAGAGCAATGTCCGCCTCAAACTTGATTTCTTTGACATGTATTGATATAGGCCCTATACTGTATTTTCACACACGATTGGCCACATGACTCACAATATCTATTGGGTGAATATCATTTGCTGAGATTATTTTCAGTCTGCGAATGTACGCAGCCCTCTTGGCAGCATTGTTAGCTGCCTGCGAGGATCTCGCCTCCACGGCACTCCACGTGCTTCTCGCCGAGTGTGCCCTCACGTGCATGCCCCTGACCTCCGCCGATTTGGCCCTTCTGTGTCCAATCATCCCGCTGGGCACGGCTGGCAGGGAATACTTGCCCTCCACCCTGCTCATGGTCCTTGATTTGTGTACACCACTGTGTTTCAAAATAACACCATGGCTGCGAGGTTTTGGTAACACAATGGTCACTGCCAACAGCTAGTGTTCTAGCTACGGTTGCGTCATGATCATGACCATATCACATGTGTAATCCCGGTCGAGCCCTGGGTGCAAATTCAGAAAGTATTGAAGCTCACATTCCCATCACCAACTTTGTGGACAATTCAAAGCACAGCAAATGTCACTCCAGTTGTATTCTACTGTCTTGAAGTCACAGAATTCAGGCTTTCCATGGTTGAAAGGTTATTATCACAAACTATTATAACTATAAGTTTCAGAATTTTGGTTGTGTCCCCAAAATTGATATAGCCACAGTTTTCCACTCACAGGAAGAACTATGGACAAGTATTAGAGGTAATATAATTAAGCTCCATCACACCAATAAGTGTTCTTCAATGAATTAATTACTGTCTTCTGCTACCACTCTGCACGGTGATCTTCCGCACTTTGACAGTAATTACCACAAAGCCTGGTATGGAGTGCATGCACAATAGTCATATCCACAGACAACTTTCCCTGCCACGAAGATGGGCGGTTATGATTCTTTGCCTTCTTCACACTAGCAGCATCCGGCTCATTATGAGCGTGATGTGCTGTAACCATTAATTACAATCCACGCAGTCAACTTTCAGAGACCCTCCTATTTATTGACAGCTGAAATTACACCGATGCCAGCTAGGTCCGCGTGAGTTTAACTCCAGCCCTTTCTCTCCCCTTCGCACTGTCTTCTTAAATGGCACATTAAACAGATTGTTGTCTTACAGCGGAGTCGCGAGCCCCACACAGCATATAGAAAGTCAAAAGGCAGGTAAAGACGCCGGCACAATAGCGCGCTCGGGGCTAAACCATAGTAACAAGGCTCAGGCTCTTTTGATGCGGGCACAATGCAAACACGAGGACAAATACAATTGATCCACCAAAATGCACAGGAGATTCTCTGACTGTCTTATCTCCAAATACCAGTAAAGATGGTCTACATATTGTGTAAAACAAGATCAAGACAGGGTCTTATATACAGGGGGAGGGGGAGGGGCTGTGAGGGCAGGTGTCCCTCTTTTGATTTACACAAAATACCTTTTTTTATATATAATTCTTTCAGACACTTTAAAATACAACATAGCTGTGTACTTTCTAAATGTCCCAGATGACTTTAATACAATATAGGTAATCTTCAGTAATCAAAAGTGCATCAAACTTAGAAATACAAATGTACCTTAATTAGTATCAAGAGAATGCACGTGACTAAGGAGGGTACTTTTGCCCCTTCCATACACCCCTGATATACAAATAGATAAATTGTTCATGTTCAAATATAGAATTATACCTGTGGTAGACCTTGATCACCATTTGGGCATACATATCAGAACAATAATTGTCTCAATTTCAAAGGTCAAAGCGTAATAATGTCTGCAGAAATGTATAATACACAGAGGTTTTGCATGAAATTCATGTTACACGAGTTCAACACAACTATATGTCATCACCACACTAGAAAAAGTTTATGAGATCTTTGTCAAGTGCATACATCACAGTCATTCTACAAGCATTTAGGACTATCCATAAAACTATTCAAAAATACTTTTAACATTTTTATTGCTTTTGTTGTTTAGTGTGTTTTTCTTCTTTCTTGTCCTGAAACATGTCATAGGCACATTAAGAAGAATGAAAGGTAGCATACGCTTCTGATAGTGGTGTTGTTTCTGTGGAGTCCTCTGCACTATTGGCCTATGTCATAAACTTTGTTATGAAAACTCTGCATCACACCTTGAAACTACATCCTGCACTCAAAAGTCCAATCTTGCCAAATTTCCACATTTCTCTTTCCAAATGATATATTTTCTTTCTATCGACTCACTTCAACCATTTATACACATCATAATTCCATACTCATGATTCTAGATGAAAGGACCAATGACAGACAACCTCAGCCAAAGCAGCCGACTGATGACTCCTTGGTGTTCGCTGCTGTGCGGAAGCTCCAAGGTGAAACCTACAAAGCACAGACGGGTGCGTCGCCTACTCACTTAAAGACGGATCAATTTTTGGGGCGACGCTGTGAAAGAATTTTTTCCTCTGGAGTGCTACAAGTAGTCTACTCTTGAAAAACTCCATTCTTTTCATCTTGTAGGCAATGATTCAAAAGAAGATGCAGAGAGTATAAGAGTACTTGGAAGAGCTGGTAAACAACATGTCTGAAAAGACCATTTTACTAGATTTAGCAGGGATAATAACAGGTGAATCTCTTCCATCACCAAAGGAGTTGGGACTGTTAACATCTAAAACCCTGTGACACTGCAAAAATAGTAATCAAACAAATGATTAGTGTTGAGAATATTTTTATATTCAAGCGAATGATTGTTTGTGGTACTTTGTGGTACAAAAAAAAATTGTCATCCTTTGACTGCAACCATCCTTGCAATGTACTCTTCAACAGATGTTTTGCAAGAAAAAAAACACCAAAAAACATAAATATTGCATTTATATATTTGTTTCTTTATTCTTAAAAAAAATAACTGTGTTAGCATTCTTCTTCAGTTGAGAAGGCTTTTCAAGGATACATTCTAGTTTTCAAATATATATAACTGGTTATGAATAAAAAAAAAATCCTTGAAAACTTGAGTGACATTTGTGACATCTAACATTTGAGTAAAAACAGTTCTAAGGTTCATCACACTTATGATTACACAGTTCCTGTCTGTTTAATGTTGAAATTTTTGTTAAAATTTATCAGATTTATACAGCTCTTGATTAAAGCAAATAAGTGGCATTGCATTTACAATAATAACTTGACTTTACACTAAAATGACCCCACCCCTGCCTGATATAATAGATCATAAAACATCACATAGCAACCATGATTGCAAATGTTCTAAGGTGTTCATTACACACCTGAAGCCAATGCATTCGTGCATCAATGGTAGAAATATTTTGCCCAACTCAAGAAATATCATGTGAACAGTTATCTTGACAATAGTAGAAAGCTACTCTGACAAATATATGACAAAATATGCACAACAAAAGATCACAAATGACCTCATGCTGTCCATGAGGTGGCCAAAAGCAAAGGATTTCAGACTACGTGGGAGCCAATTATTGATTATTTCTGGGATTCACCTGAAAAGAAATGGCAGGTGTGCGTCTTGTTCGTCACAATGATAAGGTAAAGACAATAAAAGCCACCAATGCTCAATGCTCCCAGCTGTACAGCTGTGTACATGGATTTGATCAGCCGATGGTGGGCCATTGTCTGCCAGCACATTCCATGAGAAAAGCAAACATATTGTGCTCAAGACTCTATGATCTCAAAAAAAAAGCAAATTTCATAGACCTCTTCCTGATGTATTCTCTGATTATTTTACCCTGAATAGTTCAATTCATGATTATGATACCAAAAATGGTCAGAATATCCATCTCCCATTAAATCGCACATCTTGTACACAATCATCAATATTTTATAAAGGTATTATTTTATGGAATAATTTGAATATAGTTTTCATGATCAGTAAGACCGTAAGACAATTCAAAAGATTATTCTATAAACAACATCTTTTTGATGCAATTAAGTTACAAGTTGATGAATAGTTAAATATGGAGTTTTCTTCTTTTCTTCTTTTCTTTCATATCTACACGTATCCAGTTTTTTTTTTTATTGATTTCAAGTTGTGAATCTTATCGCATTTTTGTATTTATGTTTGTTTCAATTCAATTACAAATGATTATAAATGATTACACATATTTACATCACGTTTCTTAAGGGATCATTTTCAATAAGCGTACTTTGTGCTTCTCATGATTCCGCCACTATCATTATTTGACACCATGTATTTTTGTTTGTTTGTTTGTTTGTCTGTCTGTTTGTTTTTAATGCAAAGTTTGTAAACCAATTATGAAAGTGGAAATTATGGAAGTGACCTCAATATAGAAAGTGAGTCTACAAAAATATGTATAATGCATAGATTAACTTTGACATATGAATATATATATATATATACACACATATGATAGATTGTACAAAAAACACAAAACACAAAATACAAAAACGAAAACAAAATGCAAAAAACAAAGCCTGGCATCATTCATAGCAAACAAACCTCAAGTGAGAAAAATAAAAAACAGCTCATGCACACAGAGCTCCATGGAAATTGAGCCAGCAGTGTACATGTACATAGGAGATAGACTTTCATAGTATTATTAGTATGAAGTGACAATATCAACAGACTCACATTAAATGTTATCTCTGAGATTGACGCAGCTTGTGAGAAGCACACTTGTAGATGTTTTGTGGGGGGGGGGTTTCTCTTCTGAGTTTCAGTGAATGCACCTGGTAGGGCAATGCAACATCCAGTGACGAAAGCTGATAAACTGTTCCTTGAGATTAGAGAACTACATTGTATTGGCAGCGTGAATTCCCTGATATAAATGACTGCTCATGCACACAGAGTTCTATGGAAAGTTAGCCATGCAGATTATGCATAGCCTAGACAAAGTATTCCCATCAAATTGTCAAGTAATCAACAGGCTCACGCTTTATGTTCCTCTGAGACTAGCTGGCAGTATGACAGGAGACAGTTTTCTCATTTTTCCTTTTAATTTTCTACAAATGCAGAGATTCCAACTCTCCCGTTTTCGACGGGAGATTTCCCGCCGAAAGCCCATTTTTGCAAAATCTCCCGTTCTCCCGCTTGAGATTTGATTTCTCCCGCCCTGGCTCTGTGTCTCCCGGTGGAAAGGATCTCTTACTTATTGCTAACGTATGTTGAAAAAATAAGCCTTAGATAGCACCAGAGAACATCTAGAACACTAGGAACTTCGCGGTTCGCGGTTTTGGGCGGGAGAATCTCCAGATCAGAAGGTGCTTGGGGTTGGAGTCTCTGCGAATGCCCACAGCTACATCTGTATGCCAAGATTAACTAACAAATGCCAGTAAACTTTTCAAAAGAAACGATACCACAATATGAAAAAGAACCATCTGTGTATACTCATTTAAAACAAAGAATCAAATGAAAGAAAGGAAACTACTCATGCACTCATAACTCCCTGGAAAGCTAGCCCACACTGACTTTGTACAAATGTTCACATTGTCTCCAAATCAACAGGCTATAATCTCCAGACAATAAAGTGAGACGACATCCATGTACTGGGGAAGGAGCATCAATCATGAACAATACACGGGGAGGGTATATCTCACAGACCCACTCTCGCCAACCGTTTTCTGTGCAGCTACATTTTCTGCGACACAAAAGGAACTATTGATGTCCTGATCTCTAACATGAGACTTAATCTTTTGGCAAACATGAGGATTATCACACATCGCTTGCTGTCCATTGGATCCAACTAAAAATCAATCGGTGCCATTGGAGACCCGTTTCAGACTGGATAGATACATTTGTATAATGAGGGCTCAATCTGCACATGGCTGGCTCCTTCATTTCTTGTACTTACTAATAAAATTCTTTGATGGAGGGTGCTCAAGAGGAGCAGACACCCATTATTGTATGGCTCAAGATAATGACTTGCATGTCAGTGCACATTACAACATGTATCTGATTTAGAAATTAGCATTACTGGTGAAAGATGACATCTCATTAATATCAGCCCTTTCATCCTCCACAGACACAAATTTTGCCCCAAGCATTCAAGACGTGTTAAAAGGAATTTGAAAACAGATATAACCTTTCAATGTTAATTTGGAAAGACAAGTTGTGTGAGATACACTTGTAAGTTAAAGCAGTTAAAGATATCACGTTGATCACCAGATATTTGATAAGAAGCATAGATCTGCATATGACGGTACATTGCAAATGTATTCATCTTGTAAAAATTGGGAGATGTTGCAAAGAGGGCTACCGATTACATGAACACCGGAAGTTGCCATCCAAGCAAAAAATGCCATCGAGCATTTACAGTGTAGGGCACTTCTCCAATATTGCAATTGTCTTACTTAAATAGTGTGAACAGGGCCACGGCTCCTGGTAGCTCTGCAACACATCCAGGACATGTATAGCATTATCTGATGCAGTGTCATAAGATCGAAGAAGCTAGTATTTGTGGCACAATGAACATACATAATTATATACACTGCAATTGCAAGCAGGCACTTCATGAGCAGATCAAACTGGTAAAGGATTGAAGGTGTACAGCTTTTGTTCACTACAAAAATCCTTTCAAGTTTTCTAGGTTTTCTCCCCAAAAAGGCAGCCACAAAGTTTCTCAAAATTGGCATAGCAAATACCATACATTTGTAGCTGTTACAAAAGCAGCAGATAAATCTTCTCGCTCCAAGACACTGGGCAGTATTTGAAATGAAATTCCACAGCAGCAAGTTCTATCATCTTCTGAATACACTGATCTTAATGATGCCCATGGTCCATAGGGCACTAGTGAGGTTTCATTTCACACTGTAGGCCCTATTGATTTTCTTATTACGTATTTGGCAGATTTCCCACCCTTGTACAAGTGGAACCTAGATAGGATGCAACATTTCAGTCCCTGATAGCTAAACCAATTCCAGGCAATCAAGATCCAACTTGTTTAATCTGCTTTGTCTTGAGATTATTGATACAGAAGCCGATCATTAATTCTGTTGTGTAAAACAAAACTGCCATAAGGGAAAACATCAACTGACAAAATGAGCTTTTCTTTGTTTTGTTTTGTTTTTTCTGTACAGTGTTCTTTCAATATATGTGAGTTAACTTTCATTGGTGATTTTTAAAGGGAGAAAAGAGTTGATTCAAATACACATTCGTGACTAAAGTATTGAAAAATGTTTTATACTGACTGGTTGGTTGGAATGAAGCAATATTCTGCAAACCATAAATGAAGATTTCAAACCATTTCATTTTGGAGAGCCATACCTATTAAATGACATCCTCCCTGCAGACAAAACTACCTAATCTCTGTCATGTGCTATTTACGTCCATTTCTGTAACTACTTTTTACTTGCTTAGATGCATGTCATACAGATATAAAAGTGTATGAATTTACTTGTATTCATGTGATAAGAATGAAAATAACATCCTACGCTTTTACACTAAAAATTAAGAGTTAAAGATAATAAAAAGTTTTGGTACCTCAAAAGTGTCCTTGAATTTCCTTGTCTTAGTTTGTGTTTCAGGTTAAAGTACCTTTCATATAACTAACACTGTGAGACTTACTCGCCCCAAAGTGCTCTCATGTCTTAGTAATCATGCAATTAACTGCGATCAGCAGCCCCATACGCATAGCGTAATCGGGCTTCGCATTGTAGCATTCAGGATCATGACAGATTTAGTATCGCAGGGTAAATGTCAACTTAAAATCCCATAAATTCTTCAATTTGAAGACTTACCAATTAACTTGAAGTATTTAAAACAGGCTTCGGGCAACGTTTGGTTCTGCCTATAGTCCCTTTCTGTTCGAATTGATGACTGAATGTGACTCGGTCGACAGGACCTTAGGAGAGCTACATACAGTACACTGAATACTACAGCCAGTGCATGCGAACACATCACACGCACACAAATTTCAAATCCATGAACGGATAAGATGTTTGTGTGCGCATGCGCTGGCCATGGTATCCAGTGTATGTAGCTCTCCCAAGGTCCTCTCGACCGAGTCACATTCAGTCATCAGTTCGAACAGAAAGGGACTATTGGCAGAACCAAACGTTGTTCGAAGCCTGTTTTCAATACTTCAAATTACATGTAATTGGTAAGTCTTCAAATCGAAGAAATTTTTGGATTTTTAGTTGACATTTACCCGCGATACTAATTCTGTCATGATCCTGAATGCTACAATGCGAAGCCCCATTACGCTATGCGTATGGGGCTGCTGGTCGCAGTTAGCTATGCGTACAATGGGCTGCACGCTGCTGGTCGCAGTCAGTGGTTTCGTACAATATTTATCGACGTTGGACAGCGTCGGCTCTGGTACGAAACCATTATTGCATGATTACTAAGACATGAGAGCACTTTGGGGCGAGTAATTCTCACAGACAACGTACTTTAACCTGAAACACAAACCAAGACAAGGAAATTCAGGGAAGCTTTTGAGGTACCAAAACTTTTTATTATCTTTAAAGAGAATTACTAATCATGAAAAAGCAGTGCTTATGCATTCAACTGTCATGAACGGAGGTGCAATTGTAGAGTTTCATTGCAAATTGGGCTAGGCGCCATTTTTAAACATTTCAAAGTAAGTCCATCATCAGATAGAGCAGAATAAAACTTTTCCAGTGATACCTCGCTCACAACACAAGGAATATTCTTGAAGTTATGATTAAAGATTTCCCATATTTTCTTATCATTTTATTAGTTTTCTAGCAGATTTAATCACAAATATCTCAACTTAAAAAGAATGGAGTTAGCTCCTTTTGCAATGAAAATCTCTAAATCTGGAGCCTACATGACAAGGACAAGGATCATTTGAATTGCTATCCAGTAACCTGCCAGACTTGTTTGTTTTACTACTGCACTAATCTCTTTACATAAAACAGGAATAGATACACACAACATATCCATTTCAATGTCCCAGAGTGTACTGTTTGCTAGCAGCAGTTGCACCGAGCTTAACTGTTTGCTGTTAAAAACAAGCGCAAACAAATACAACAAAAAGCGGATCTGGACTCTCTTGGATCTTGGATGTTTCGACTAAGGGTGCAGACTTGTGGGTACAAGAGACTTTGGAGATACGATAGAATTGAGGTTTCCCTTCTGAGATAAAGAACACACAGCAGTCCCTGTACTACGCGTGTGATTTTACCAGACATGTATACCTTGAAGCAGAATTTTCACTTTAGGATCTTACACATAACAGTGGTAATGTTGTTCATACTTCAAGAGGTGCAATGTAATTCCACTCATTCTCAACATTACTTCTTTTTATATGCACATTAAGATTTTCTGAGAGACAAATGAGAAATGGATACATGTATAACTAAGGAAGATATACAGGCAATAGTGGTAACAATCTATAGTAGAAAATATCATACAAGGAGATCTACAAATATATGTGTCCTCCAATTGGGAGTCAAGAGTCTCATCCGTTATATGCAACAGTAGTATGCTACTCCTAATTTGTTTCATTTTTCTTTTCTTTTCTTTTCTGTTAGAATTAAAGTTAAAATGTATATATGTATATTTTATACAAGGAGATCTACAAATATATGTGTCCTCCAATTGGGAGTCAAGAGTCTCATCCGTTATGCAACAGTAGTATGCTACTCCTAATTTGTTTCGTTTTTCTTTTCTGTTAGAATTAAAATTAAAATGATCATATATATATATATATATATATTATATATATATGTATATTTTTTGTTTTCTATTAATGAAATAATAAGATTCATACCATCATACCATATACAGGGTGGCCCAAAAAGAACAGAACACCTAAGATCTTTGATTTCAGCAGTATAAATATTGTTGTAAATACATCATTATTTTGCATACTATTGGAAAGGCCATTCTTTTTTCAATAGAATGACACCAAGTTCTTTAATTTTGGTTAATGCGTTATGATTTTAGGACCATTTTTGTCAACCCTTGCAATTTTCAAAATGTGATGATTTTGCACTTTCAGAGATACCGAAACCAGCGAGAATTCGGCTCGCCATAGAACCAGTAACGCACAATGTGTGGAATGTGGGGCGGATGGTGTGATTGTCATTGTGAATAATGTGAATTTCATTGTGAATATCATTGTGAATGCTACTGGCTGTATGGCAAGCCGAATTCTTGCTGTTTTCGGTATCTCTGAGAGTGCAAAATGATCACATTTTGAAAATTGCAAGGGTGGACAAAAATGGTCCTAAAATCATAACGCATTCACAAAAATTAAACAACTTGGGGTTATTCTATTGGAAAAAGAATGGCCTCTCCAGTGGTATGCAAAATAATGACACATTTGCAACAATATTGCTGAAATTAATGCTGAAATCAAATATCTTAGGTGTTCCGTTCTTTCTGGGCCACCCTGTATATTCTAATTATACTTTAACCAAGGACAAGCTGATTTTTGCTATAACAGGCATTTACCATAGACACCTACTTGAGAATACTCACGACTAGTCTTCAACAGGTTGAGAAATAGCATTCTGTAAACTTCTTATAACTTGTACAAATCACACACACACACACTGTAAACCCACTAGTGTACTTACCAGTTTCCAGGCATAATGCATGAACTTTGACAAGGATTTTCTGTGGAATTTCTCCCAAAATTATGTACACCGGTGATTTAAACAATCATAAACGTCAAGTCAGTTGTTAAGCATGGGGTTCCTCCCCCACCTCGCTTCCCCCCCCCCCAAAAAAAAAGTTGTTCATAACACCTATATCTATTAATAATCCTATTCTTCTATTCCTATTCTATCCCATTCTTCCTCCCTCTCTCTCTCTCTCTTTCTCTGCATTTTGGATATGATATTCTTTTCCTACAACTAACTAGCTGTACAAGTTGTTTGAGATTATACATACACGCCTGTATATAGGTGGTACCTATGGTAAATCAACCTTCCTAATTTCTGTAAAATGTATTTCTTGTCTGTTTTCTTTTTTCTTCTTTTTTTGTTGTTGTTGCTGATCATGCTACAAGCAAGCAACTGCAAGCACAGAGGTATACAGATTTTTGTTTTCAATATGGTGATAATACAACATTATATATGTCTTTTTTTTTAATGAGAAATTTGTTCAGTTTTGGTAATCATAATCTAAATGCACCTAGCACTGCCTGATACTGTAAAGCATGATATATTCGCGGCATGAATTTTTCACGAATTGGAGACGAAGGCCTTTTTTGTGGAATGGCATTCAATGCATATAGTCTAGACAAGAACTTTTGCATGCATTTTAATTTCGCGAATCTTGGTGCTCGCGAAATCAAAATGGATGCAAACATTCCTCGTTTTACAGTACCGCATAATGAACAGCATAATGATAATCAACTCACCATGATTTGCCCAATCCCTAAGTCCATTGCACTCCGCGTCATTCTAGTACCAACTTGAATCTTTGGCAGTCTCGTCTCCGGAGGTACAGATGCAGGCCTATCGAGGGCGCTAGTCAGGATGAGAGAAGGGGCCGTGGGCGCCGGCAGGGCCGGCTGATGGCGGACATAGCTGTGGCTGGCGTGGGGTACGGCCCGGAAGCTACCCAAACTGGGCTCAACCACCTTCTGGTAAATCCGCTCCGTCGGATTGGCTGAAGGGTGAGAGATGTAATCACCAGAATTTCTTACTGATTTTAATACTGCATTTTGCAGAAGATAAACTTTCCCATTAATTCTTCCTCTATATCACAGCAGGGCAGCAGGTACCACATCAAAATGCTTGCCTATACGGCAATTATCTTACTAAATGTAAAATACCTATTTCATTTTGAACAATGAATCAACTCTTCAATTTTGAGGGCCTAGACCTCGATCTACGTCATCAACTATTTCATACATGACAAACATATTCTCAATAAACAAAAATATTAATCATATAATTGGTGCAGCATATAGTTACAATTCAATGTAAGCCACAATGGAAAAGGGATATATACCAATACTTTATTCAACCAGCTGTTCGGCGAGAGAAAGAGAAAAGTCAACTGATTTTGGAGGAAAGCATCATGGAACTTCACATACATTGTAAACCTAATTTCCAATGACCTCAAGTCACTGCACTATAGGTCTACAATGTATATGAACGTAAAGCAGAAAATACACGAACTCACCTCTTTTATGCAACATAGTTGAACGAGAACTGTCACTTCCTGCTTTTGGTGCTAACGTTCATCATGTCGAAACATTTGCCATCGATAACTGGGGCAAACAGACTTTCGCGTTTCTGAGGGCAAAAACATCGCAGCAAGCGAGTTGAGTTTACAAGAATCGGCACCACCAAATGGAATCAAAACCAGTTAACCAGCACAGGCAGAGTGTACCGTTGTCGACAGCAACGTAACGCTTTACCCCCGCGGTGCTGATGTCCTGATTTGCCAACATACACGTACACCTGTTATATGGTGACACCGAACAAGTGAAGTGTAGCACATGGGAGAAAATATCGGATACAGTTGAGCAGCGCTCAGCACACTCGAGTGTGTGCGAACAAATAGTTGATCGATATCGAGAAGTTGTTGCGGACTCTTCTATTCTTCTGTGGGGTAAATAAAAAGTTTGTTTGTCGGCTATAGCACAAACAACTTGTTAGGTATTATGTCAGGCTTTTGAAAGTCTTGCAAATAATCTGGGATTGGGAATGAAGATGATATTATGTTGATATTACAACTATAGATAGAGATATGGGTCCCCTTAGGTGTCAAAATTTGATTTAATTTTCAGCCAATGATGTCATAATTTATATTCATCGCATATCAAAACTGAAGAGTCAAAATGTTTAGTTCCACTGGCTAAAATGCAATTTTATGCAATGGTATATACATACAGATTTTAGGGTTCATAATAATGAACATTTCGTAGTGTATTACTTATGGGCCGTTGTGAAAAAATAGTGCAAATAAACAAAAACATAAAATCATTGGCAACCTCATATAATTTGGTCCCAAGGCCATACAAGCCATTTCATGTATTATTTTGTAAACATCAAAGAAAGCGGAATGAATAAATCAAAATCAAGCATGCAAATAAAAGCCATTTGATATTCATCCACAATTTGCACATTATTTTGACTTCAAAATGAACCAATATTGAGTGAAATCTATAGCAAAATATGTTGGTATTTTTGCACTTCGTCATGAAATTGCCCCTATAGAAATATTATGAAATATGAAATAATGAAAAATTGTATCATATGATTTCCTTTCCTTTCACGATCAAAAGTGATTTTAAGTAGGTTCCTTCATATTTCTTTAGCATTCATTCACAGATTCCAAACCTCATAGATCGACCACTATATGTTTATATATTTGCAATATTTTATGTATGTCTCCAGCTTGATATCATGTACTTCATTTAATTTTGTTATATTTGATGTATTTTTTCATCGAGAAATATGAAAATGAATTGAAATTGAAATTGAAATTGAAAAGAACCCTTTTCCTACCAAAACCGGTCTCCGATCGGTATCTAGCCAAAATCTGACAACCATTAGCCGACGTCAGAAAACATTACACTGATCTCTGACAACCATGCAAATGCACACCGGTGGTTTCAGAAGTTTTAGGTCGGCAACCGGTCTTCGCTTAAGTGTGACTTATCTTGAAAAGAATATATATGTTGATCATAAGTACGTGAAGGTTTATCGTCAAAACATTTTATGACAGATCTTGACATCATACCTAGGGGTGAGCAGAGTAAATTGCATATTTTCTCTCCGACGCGGAAGTAAACCAAATACATCTGCATGCTTAATATTTGTGTAATATCAGTGAAATGTATCGTAAGCTTTGGGAATGAAACATGAGTTATTCCGTGGTGTCAATCAACGATATTCCGGTTTTCTTACAACATATCTGCTGACAAGGTCAATAAAAATTGTTCTCTGTGTGTGTGTTTTTTTTTTTTTAATAAATAGGAGAGAACACTTAATCCCTTGCATGATATTATGATAATAAGGAAATCTTGGATGTGTTACGTGCTCTTTTACATCAGATCGCCGGGCATTATTTGTTAAAACAATCCATAGAGGAAGTACCCCTGATTTATATCATAAAGTATGAAACGGTGAAATGCCAATAATTACAAATGCATTGGATGAAAAATCGGAGTACCCCCAACACTGTACATTTTGGCATTCATTGGTTTTCTCTGTCAATTGTCTCTCTTTCATTTTCCGTAAAGGCTTTGTGTGGAGAAATACAGGTACAGAATAATGATGCTACGTACAAGAAATATCTGCATAGGGTCCTATGTTGCTGGCAGGCTCACATCATAAATTTTTACATGAGGAGAGGTGAAATTGAGAGAAAGTTCTTACACAGAAAGGTAATGAGAGGGATAATGTGCATGTCCGTGACAATTAAAAATGTATCGTCGTAATTTTATGTAAATGGTGTGTTCTTCATTCATTATCTGCCTGGTATATGTGATCTTAGAGAGTCCTTTCAAAATGTTCTTTCTCAGCGTTAGGTTTCTTCTGCTTCAGTATTCAGAATGTTCTTTCTCAGCGTTAGGTTGCTTCTGCTTCATTATGAGAAATTGAACAAAGAATCATAAGAAATACTGTTTGTTTTAATTCTCTCATGTTGTTTTTGCAAACCCCCGATGATTAGCATTATACTATAATGGGTATAACTGCAAAATTCATGTCAGTGATTTGTTGTTGTTGTTGTTGTTGTTGTTGTTGTTGTTGTTGTTGTTGTTGAAAAGGACAAAGTTAAGAATAATGTACAGGTTTTGATGTCCTCATTTTCCAAGAAACAGTAAAAATCACATATGAAGACAAAACGAGGTGTATAAGTCATAGACTTAAATCAACTCAATTAATCGTAAAAATGTTTTTTAGGCCATGTTAATAACTTGGTATTATAACCCTGACTCGACTCGTGAATTGCTAAATCATTGCAACTGACGGCGTAAATGACCAAATTAATTTGTGTCACGCAATGTTGTGTAAGCATTTGTTATATAGATAGCTGTCTTGCGAAATGAATGCGCATTGGATGGTTTATATTTCTACTATTATAAAAAGCAATCTAGCTCCTCGGTTTTCAATCTATAATTGAAAAATAGTTCGTTTCAATATATAAGAATTTTTAAAGGGTTTATTTGATAAAACCCTTTTACATTTATTATCGTAATCATAGACAAAACCTTAATTTAAAGGAAAAGGAAATTTATCTTTTTCTCAAAATATAGTTGACAAGAGATGGTAAAATTTCCTTGGACGACATAATATCATAGCATGTCGTGACAGTGTCTGTGGATGTGTTATGAGTAAGACAAGCCAAAATAATGGTTGCAAATTTTAAAGTTTCTCGATTGTTATTCATATTCTTGATGGACATGGTGCAAATATTTCAGTGTGTGTGTGTGTGTGTGTGTGTTTGCGTGTGTGCGTGTGTGTGTGTGTGCGTGTCTGTCTGTCTGTCTGTCTGTATATGCCTTTGCCTGACTCTCTGTGATCAACTTCGTTGACAATGTAGAAAGAAATTATACACGTTGTCTTGACGTTCAAGAACAGCACGTACTGGTGACACATCCGCTTATAGACCAGTTCGTAATTCCACTTTGCGCATGAGCAGAAAAAGGTCATTTGTACCAACAGGCATTTCAGTTTGTAAATTCACTGAGATAAGCATCTGTGATGCGATAATTATTCATGTGATCCTTATCTAAATGGTGCTTGCCAGCACATCCACCTGACAGCAAGAATGGTATTTCGCAATATAAAAGGAAATAGGCTGTTATTGCATTCAATACAAAACAATGAAATGTATGCCCGCTAAATTGTCAACTGATGGAGTATTCTGATCACCTGCCTTAAACGCGAGATAATTCTTTGTTTGAACATGAATTCCATAAATTGTTACGTCAGGCAAGCTTAGGCATTATGCCGCTTTGAAAACGAGTGAAGTGCCTAACTAACTGAGAAAAAAGAAAGGTCATTTGTACCAATGTGTACATGAGCTAATTACGAACTGGCTTCCAACAAGCACTCGTGCAGGAGAAGCGAGTTCATAATACATCAAAGTGGCGAACGGGGGCCCACGAATACTCGGACTCTCCACTCGAATCACAGTGCCTCGCTCATGTAAAATCTCTTAACTTTCATTTTGGTGCGTGTTCATGCTTTATTCTTCCCTTTCTGCCACTTCTTTTTCTTCTTGTAATTCCTTGCTCAATTTCGGTTTTTTTTTTTTTTAATACATTACATGAAATCGTTTTATATAATCTATCAAATTGTTATCAAAATTTGCTGAAAATTTACACCTGTTTTGTCTTTTCTGTCCTTTAGCTTTCACAACCAGGTTCCACCATGCGTCCGGGGATTACGACCGAGAGACGAGTGTTTGCCCTATTTGGGATATTTTCCGTCGCCATTCGCTGTATTGGTAGGATATTATGCTCTAATACACTACTTATCATCAGAATCAGCTGTGGATTATAACCAGTGTCCATCTGTTTCATCTTGTGTGCTTGTAAATGTCAATTTTCCTTTTATGAAATTGTGCCTCCATGATGAAAAAAAAAAAAAAGATGACGCTATAGAAGACTAGAAAATATTGTACATTCAAAGACAAGATAGGACAGTATTATATCAAAAAATTGCAGGCCTAACAATCGAAATTTCACTTCACCATAATTCTTTCTGCATAATGCATCTCTTCTGATTTAGATTTTCTTCTTCTTCTTCTTCTTCTTTATTTATTTATTTATTTTTTTTTTGGTCCATCAGGCCGCATCAGTCTCTTGTATTCTTATCTTCTACTGGCTTACATAGGCGGAATAAGCGTGACTCTTGATGTACCAAGCCCTCTGACACCAAACGAGGAAGTGACAGCTGTGTGTATACAGCCGATAAAGTGTTTGGCTCACAACACCTGATCTGGTACCTAAATGGCGAACGGATTACCGAGCGGCGTGCAAACGACCAGTACCGTGGATAGTCTGATCCAGTGGAATGCCTGGGTTCTGACTGCAGATCGGAGTTCATACTACAGATTCAGGGGAAGTCGACCACTGCACAAGACCATGCGATGGGAGAACTGGTGAGTACGGCAAGAGATTGGGACGATGTTCGTTATTCCGAAGGTTCGTTAATCCGAAAATGAAATAGGGTTCGTTATTCTGAAATACGCAAATTCCCTATAGCCTATACCTAGATGTTCGTTAAATCCGAAAAAGAAAAAGGGTTCATTTGTGGCGTTATTCTGAAGGTTATTTCGAAGGCTTGTTAATCCGAAATGAAATAGGGTTTGTTATTCCGAAGGTTTGTTTATCCGAAAATGAAATAACGTCCGTTATTCCCAAGGTTTGTTATTCCGAAAACGAACAGACGATGCGTACTAACGAACCTTCGGAATTACGAACCCTGTTTCATTTTCGGGTTAACGAACCTTCGGAATATTGAACTTTCGGAATAACGAAATGTAACCTTTACTCTAACAATGCTTTTCTTTTCCTGGGTTCCAGTCGAGTATTTTGATCTATTTGTCAAATACTACACCGATTTCACTTCAGCTATTATATACAGAGTATAAGATAAATCAAAATAATGAGAAAACATGACTGAATCGAATTGATGCATCGCGATTGCCATGTGAAAAACGTTCTGAAAACGCTCAGTCACCAGGAGAGGCACACATCGAGTTTTACGTGTTCCTCGAGGTGATAATTTAACATCGCATCACATGACAGTTCATGTAAATATCAGAATCAAGATGTCATTGTCCAACATCATTTAAACAGCAATCATTTCAAGGCAAATAGTGAAGTAGAATTGACCTGTTGGAATTATTGCTCTCGTGTACATATCAGTAGATAGAAATTTGTGTAGACCTGCCCACTGGGCATTTTTACCCGCAATTACCCGGTATGATGTAACCGATATTTCCAGCATTTCCATGTTATTACCACCCGATATTACTACATTTGCCCAATATTACCCTGCTATTAGTGCATTTACCCAATATTAGGCCTACCCGTTATAATGAAACTGATATTTCCGGCATTTCCACGTTGCCAATATTACACCTACCCAATATTACCTGGTATGATGTACAGTTGTAATCGATATTTCCAGCATTTCCACGTTATTACCACCCGTTATTACTGCATTTCCCCAATACCCAGTATGATGTAACGGATATTACCCACAATACCATGTTATTACCACACGATATTATTAAAAATAAAGATTAAGGGTTGAATTGGGCATATTATTACATACTCTCTAAAAAAAATCGAGTGAAAATTTTCACTCTAAAAAGAGTGAATACAAAAAAGAGTGAATTGGAGTGAATTTTGAGTGAAAATGTTCATTTTCACTCATTTTGGAGTGACGTCAGGGATCACTCCGAAATCTACGAGTGATCCCTGACGTCACTCCAAAATGAGTGAAAATGAGCATTTTCACTCAAAATTCACTCGAAATTCACTCTTTTTTGTATTCACTCTCTTTGGAGTGAACATTTTCACTCGATTTTTTTTTTTTTTAGAGAGAGTATGAGATTATGTTAGACACAATATTGGGATTAATATGGCCTACTCCAGCCTAGTCCTGATCCTATATCATCCTAACCTAATTCCTAATGTCTTACCATCTAAATCTACTATACATCATATTCCTAAACTGTTTACCACATTCTGTATATATATACCTGCAAAATGTTGTAATGCGTGAAGACATGGTTACTAAAATATAGGTCACACATTTTTTCATTTGAATATTCATGAATATGCATAAATGTATACTGTTATTACTTAAGTTTGCAATGTTATAACCAATAAAAGTCATTCAAGATTACCTATAGTACCCCTCATCACCTTGTTATAACTCGGTAATGTTGGTTTCAACACGGTGATGACAGTAATTTTTTGGACTGAAAAATTCTGGGATTGCTGTAAGATTACCGTTATTACTGAAGTTTGCAATGTTATAACTAATCGAAACCAATCAACATAACCCATCTTACCCCTCATCACCCTGTTGTAACTCGGTTAACGGGATGGTACAACATTGGTGGAGATGAGAATTGGGCTTCTAATTTTTTGCGAGATACCAAGAAAACACTTATCATATAGTACAGAGCATACCATTTTAAGAGGAATTCAAAGTTTATTTGATGAAAATCGGGTTTGGAATGACTGAAACATCCAAAAACAAAGTAAAACAAAGCGATCGTTACAAAGACTTTTAGTGTGAGACCCACACTTTATTACAATCGCTCTTTTTAGATATCTCAGCCATTTCAAAACCAAATTTCATCAAATGAACGTTGAATTCCTCACAGAATTACATGCTCTTTCATATTTCTTAAGAGGTTTCTCATTATCTCACACACACACACACAAAAAAAAATTGTTAGAAACCTGATATTAGGTCTCAACCAAAACTGTACGATCCCTTTAAATGTCGGTTTCATCGGGGTGATAACAGTAATTTTTTTTTTTTTTTTGGACTTGAAAATTTCGCTGGGATTGCTGTAAGATTACTGTTATTACTCAAGTTTGCAAGGTTATAACCAAACGAAGCCTTTCAACATTACCCATATTACCCTTCATCACCCTGTTGTAACTCTGTAAAATGTCGGTTTCATCAGGGTGATAACTGTAACAGGCATATAGATAACAATGTCAGCAGTAGGCCCTATAAAGCATCCGATTGAGTGAGATATAACATACCCTTGTAGTTGAAAAAGTTAGGAGACACAAATTGTTTCCCGCAGGTCGTGTGTCTCCTTAAAGTGATTATGAGCAAAAATGTCTCCCTAAAGCTGGATCCATGGTAATTTATAAACAGAGAGAGAGAGAGGGGGGGGGGGGGGGGGGGGAGAGAAAGAAAGAGGCCCAGGGTAGAGAGTGAAGGATTGACAACATTCTAAGTACTAGTACAGTAATAGTATTGGCAATTGCGAACTTCACCTACCGGTGACATACCATGTAGAGCCCACTAATGTCAAAATCGACCACTAATGTCATAACAACCACTACTGTCATAACACGTCGACGACAAATGTCATAATGACCACTAATGTCATAACACGTCGACGACAAATGTCAAAATTTCCATTTTTACTGCAAATGTCATAACACGTCGACGACATAAAATGTCAAAATCGGATTAACCACTAATGTCATAACACGTCGAAGACAAATGTCAAAATTTCCAAATTTTACTGCAAATGTCATAACGCGTCACAGGGGCATATCCAGGAATTCCGTCAAGGGGAGGCGCCTTAACAAAATCAAAGGCTGGCGAGACCCCCCCCCCCCCTTTTCTTGTTTTTATTTATGTTAACAAAATATAGAGAGAGGGCACCAGAGGGGGATGCGCCCCCTCTCGATCCGCGATTGCGTCAACCGCAAATGTCAAAATTGGGTTAATCACAAATGTCATAACACGTCGACCACAATGTCATAACGCGTCACAGGGGGGATCCAGGAATTCCGTAAAGGGGAGGTGCCTTTACAAACTCAAAGGCCAGCGAAACCCCTCCCCCTTTCTTTTGTTTTAACAAAAACAAAGACGAGGAGGGGCCGCAGCGCCCCCTCTACATCCGCCACTGCGTCAACCACAAGTCAATGTCAAAACCCATCATTTGCATTACAGAGACGGATCCAGGAATTCCGTAAAGGGAGGCGCCTTTACAAAGTCAAAGGCTTCCACACCCCCTCCCCATTTTTTTTTTCTTTTCATTTATGTTGTTAAAAAAATAGAGGGGGGGGGGGCACCATAAGGGGATGCGTGCCCTCTCCATCTATGATTGCGTTAACCACAAATGTCAAAACTCATTGCTTGCATTACTGGGGCGGATCCAGGAATTCCGTAAAGGGGAGGCGCCTTTACAAAATTAAAGCTGCCGTACCCCCTTCCCATTTTCCCCTTTTTAGTTTTATTGTTTTAACTAAAAGAGATAGAGAGAGAGGGGGGGGGGGGGGCACCAGAGAGGATGCGCCCCCTTCTCGATCCGCGATTGCGTCAACCACAAATGTCAAAACTCATTGCTTGTAATACAGGGGCGGATCCAGGAATTGCGTAAAGGGGGGGGGGGGGGCACCTGTACATAATTAAAGCCTGGCGCATCCCCCATCTTTTTTATTATTATTATTTATGTTGTTTTGAAGGGGGAAAAAAGAGAGGGGGCACCTGAGGGGGATGCGCCCGTCTCGATCCGCGATCACGTCAACCACAATGTCAAAACTAATTGCTTGCATTACAGAGGCGGATCCAGGATTTCCGTAAAGGGGAGGCGCCTTTACAAAATTAAAGCTGCCGCACCCCACCCCCCATATTTCCCCTTGTTAGTTTTATTGTTCTAACTAAAGAGAGAGAGAGAGAGAGAGAGAGGGAGGGGGGGGGGGGCACAAGAGGGGGATGCGCGCCCCCTTCTCGATCCGCGACTGTGTAAACCCCAAATGTCAAAACTCATTGCTTGTAATACAGGGGCGGATCCAGGAATTGCGCAAAGGGGGGGGGGGGCACCTTGACTAAAGCCTGGCGCATCCCCCATCTTTTTGATATTATTTATGTTGTTTTGAAGAACTTTTTTCTTTTTATTTATGTTGTTTTTTTTTTAAGGGGGCACCAGAGGGGGGATGCGGCGTCTCGATCCGCGATTGCGTCAACCACAAAATGTCAAAACTCATTGCTTGCATTACAGGGGCGGATCCAGGAATTCCGTAAAGGGGAGGCGCCTTTACAAAATTAGAACCTGCCGCACCCACTATTTTTTTTTTATTTCATTTGTGTTGTTTTTACAACAACGACAACAACAACAAAATAGCTGCCGCACCCCTATTTTTTCTTCTTATTTCTGTTGTTTTAACAACAACAACAAAAAAAAAAGATAGAAATGGGGCACCAGAGAGGTATGAGACCCCTCTCGATCCGCGATTGCGTCAACCACAAATGTCAAAACTCATTGCTTGCATTACAGGGGCGGGTCCAGGTTTCAAAATGAAAGGCTGGCGTAACCCCCCACAACTTATTTATTTCTGTTTATTTTTACGGAAATCCTGGACCCGCCGCCGCGGCCCGTGTAATGCAAGCAATGAGTTTTGACATTTGTCGTTGACGCAATCGCGTATCGAGAGGGGGAGCATCCCCTCTGGTGCCCCCTATCTATTTTTTGTTGTTGTTACAACAGAAATGAAATGAAAAAAAAAATAGGGGGAGCGGCAGGTTTTAATTTTGTAAAGGCGCCTCCCCTTTACGGAATTCCTGGATCCGCCCCTGTAATGCAAGCAATGAGTTTTGACATTGTGGTTGAGGCAATGGGGGATCGAGACGGGCGCATCCCCCTCTGGTGCCCCCCCCCCTCCTTTTTTTTTTCTTCCAAACAACATAAATAATAACAAAAAGATAGGGGGTGCGCCAGGCTTTTATTATGTAAAGGTGCTCCACCCCCCCCCCCCCCCCTATAGGCCTTTACGTAATTCCTGGATCCGCCCATGTTTTACAAGCAATGAGTTTTGACATTTGTGGTTGACGCAATCGCGGATCAAGAAGGGGGCGCATCCTCTCTGGTGCCCCCCCCCCTTCTCTCTCTATCTCTTTCAGTTAAAACAATAAAACTAAAAAGGGGAAAATGGGAAGGGGGTACGGCAGCTTTAATATTGTAAAGGCGCCTCCCCTTTACGTAATTCCTGGATCCGCCCATGTTTTACAAGCAGTGAGTTTTGACATTTGTGGTTGACGCAATGGCGGATCGAGAAGGGGGCGCATCCTCTCTGGTGCCCCCTTCTCTTTCTCTCTCTCTCTCTCTTTCAGTTAAAACAATAAAACTAAAAAGGGGAAAATGGGGAGGGGGTGCTGCAGCTTTAATTTTGTAAAGGCGCCTCCCCTTTACGGAATTCCTGGATCCAGGAATTATGACATATTTTGTGGTTGAGGCAATCATGGATCGTGAGGGGGCGCATATCCCTCTCATGTGCCCCCTTTCTTTAAAAAACAACAACAACCCAACATAAATAAAAAGAAAATTTGAAATCTTCAAAACAACATAAATAATAAGAAAAAGATGGGGGGGGGGGAATGCGCCAGGCTTTAGTGAAGGTGCCCCCCCCCCCTTTACGTAATCCCTGGATCCGCCCCTGTATTACAAGCAGTGGGTTTTGACATTTGTGGTTTGCGCAATCGCGGATCGAGGAGGGGGCGCATCCCCCTCTGGTGCCCCCCCCCCCCCTCTCTCTCTTTAGTAAAACAATAAAACTAAAAAGGGGAAAATGGGGGTGGGGTGCGGCAGCTTTCATTTTGTAAAGGCGCCTCCCCTTTACGGAATTCCTGGATCCGCCCTGTAATGCAGGCAATTAGTTTGACATTTGTGGTTAACGCAATCGCGGATCGAAACGGGCGCATCCCCCTCTGGTGCTCCCTGTCTTTATTTTCTTCAAAACAAAATAAATAATGACAAAAAGACGGGGGGGGGGTGCGCCAGGCTTTAATTATGTAAAGGTGCCCCCCCCCCCCCCTTCCCGTAATTCCTGGATCTGCCCCTGTATTACAAGCAATGAGTTTTGACATTTGTGGTTGACGCAATCGCGCATCAAAAAAAAGGGGGCGCATCCCCCTCTGCTACCCCCCTCCCCCCCCCCCCCTCTCTCTCTCTCTTTAGTTAAAACAATAAAACTAAAAAGGGAAAAATGGGGGGAGGGGTGCGGCAGCTTTGATTTTGTAAAAGCGCCTCCCCTTTATGGAATTCCTGGATCCGACCCTGTAATCCAAGCAATGAGTTTTCACATTTGTGGTTAAAGCAATATTACAATGGATGGAGAGGGCACGCATTCCTCTATGGTGCCCCCCTTCTATTTTTTAACAACATAAATAAAAGAAAAAATGGGGAGGGAATGTGGAAGCCTTTGACTTTGTAAAGGCTCCTCCCTTTTACGGAATTCCTGGATCCGCCTCTGTAATGCAAATGATGGGTTTTGACATTAACTTGTGGTTGACGCAGTGGCGGATCTAGAGGGGGCGCAGCGGCCCCTCCCCGTCTCTGTTTTTGTTAAAACAAAAGAAAGAAAAAAAAAAATAAAAAAGAAAGGGGAGGGGTTTCGCTGGCCTTTGAGTTTGTAAAGGCATTTCCCCTTGACGGAATTCCTGGATCCGCCCCTGTGACGCGTTTTGACATTTGTGCTCGACGTGTTATGACATTTGTGATTAAGCCAATTTTGACATTTGCGGTTGACGCAATCGGGGATCGAGAGGGGTCACCCCGAGTGAACCCCCTCTGGTGCCCCCTGTCTATATTTTGTTAACGCAACAGAAATATAAATAAGAAAATGGGGGGGGGGGAGGGTCTCCCCAGACTTTGATTTTGTAAAGGCGCCTCCCCTTTACGGAATTCCTGGATATGCCCCTGTGACGCGTTATGACATTTGCAGTAAAAATGGAAATTTTGACATTTGTCGTCGACGTGTTATGACATTAGTGGTTAATCCGATTTTGACATTTGTCGTCGACGTGTTATGACATTAGTGGTTAATCCGATTTTGACATTTGTCGTCGACGTGTTATGACATTAGTGGTTAATCCGATTTTGACATTTGTCGTCGACGTGTTATGACATTAGTGGTCATTAGCATTTGCCGTCGACGTGTTATGACATTAGTGGTTGTTATGACATTTGTCGTCGACGTGTTATAACATTAGTGGTTGTTATGACATTTGTCGTCGACGTGTTATGACATTAGTGGTTGTTTTGACATTAGTGGTCGATTTTGACATTAGTGGGCTCTATACATACCACCATAGGATGAAACATAACTCTCGTCGTTAGTGGCGCTTTTTTCAATCAAGATATTCACCGTTGATCATGGGCATGCAATTGAATAGAACTCAAAATCCTATTGACCGATTCTGTGACGCGCTATGTGTATTTTTGGCATGGGCAGCGCCATTACTGCGGTGTATCATCCGACCCCCCCCCCCCTCCTCTCTCCCCACCCCTCTTACGCGCGCAGAATGAAAAACTGATGCATGGTTGTTTTAGCCAATGGGCATCTCGTACTGAGTGCGCGAATGCTTGCTTAGTGCGCGAACCTTTGTTACAAGTGCGCGATAAACATGTTGCCCGTGGGGTGGGGGAGAGCAGGGGGGGGGGGGTCGGCTGAGACACCGCAATTTGAGCTCATGGCTGCGCCCAGTGCCATAAAATGTCTGCTGCCCTCAACGAACCCGAATCGGTCAATAGGCTTAAATGTGAATATCCTTTGACCTTGCTGAGGCCTAGCTAACGTTAGTGATCCATACAGAATACATACGAGGGAGCTTAACCTCATGAATTAGGAGTCGGAGAAAAGTACTCTCGTTCCTCGTTCCGTGAGTATGGAAAACAATATTTCAAATCATTCACCATTTTTTAAGCCTACACTATTAAATTTTATCGTACACGTGCAGTATACATGTAGGCCTACTCTCGTAGGTCTAAACACCGGGGCCGGGGCGCCGCAGTTACCGTGTAGGGCCTACTCGTCGTAGAGTCGTAGGCCTAGATCTAGATCTATAAACTAACGACGTAACGTTCTAACTTTATCTGTTACAGTACAGTAGTTAGGCCCTAACGTTTCGTGTTTCAAAGAGGGCATGGCCAAGGTACCAGGACAGGGATGCACATAGAAATCTAGTAGTAAATTTATAACGTTAGGCCCCAGATCTAGCTGAGTGCTAGTCTAACTTATGCCTCCTAAAAAAATAGATGTTTAAATTTACCAGGCCTACTCTCTAACGGTGTTAAGTAACTGACACTTGTCACTAACCCGTTAACATTTTTAACGTTGGATGTCTAACCAGTTAACACTTAACGTTAACGTTAGTGGGCTGGTAGTAGTACGTGCAACAGTGTAACGTCAGAGACCTCTTACTCTGAGACTTAGTCTTAACCATGTGTTAGATCTAACAAGCTATGTTAGGTCTAACGTTACTCATTAAAATAAGGGATGATTAAGGTTAGACACTGACACTCCATACAATAAATAGTTAATTGCAACAACAAATTAATGATTAGCTCTAACTTAGGTTCTATGTAAATCTGAACTAATATTATAATGTCTTGAACTTTTTCACTGCAGACAATCTTTTACCCAGTGCATGCTGTGTGCCATCTAGGGATTTAGCCTAGATGTCCTATTGCAAGTTTGATGGACTGGGTGCACTGCAATACATGCTTCAGGCAGCCAGCAGGGAGTGGGCCTAAGTTTGCCCTCACAAACTGTGGCCACATCTATTGCAGTGACTGTGTAGGAGCAGGTAAGTCTAACAGTAGTAACACGTTACATCTGAATTAGATAGTAAAAATTTAAGATTTAGAAAATGTTGTGCAAATTTTGACTCGTTGAATCAACATAAATGCATAACGTTATGTGCTACGAAGAGAAGTACAATTTCTACAAAATGTTGACCAAAGTTTGCTGTCCCAAACTGTGGCCACATCTGTTGCAGGGACTGTGTAGGAGCAGGTGAGTCTACATCTAAGTTAGATAGTAAGAATTTAAAATTTAGAAAATGTTGCAAATTTTAACTCGTTGAATAATGTGCTGCACGGGTGTTACAAGTCGACGTGTGGACCCAAGTTTGCCTTCACAAACTGTGGCCACATCTATTGCAGTGACAATTTACATGGGAGCAGGTGAGCCTACGTCTACGTTAGATAGCATTTCCGATTTCATGAAAAATGGAGAAAAACTATGTCTATAATTAGTACAGAATTAGAAAGCTAAATGAATCTTGTGCAAAATTTGACTCATTACTGATGTACTGATGTCCTGCACATGTACTCCATCATTCATGTATGTGTACTAATTACGTACTAAGAGTAAGATCACAAAGAAGTAAGGGTTGAAGGAGCATGAATGTTTGCAAAAGGAAAGCATCTAGTGAAGTGGATTTAAAGGAAACATAGGATGTAAAAATTGAGTGTGTGAAGGGGTCCAAGGACAAGAATGGATAAAAAATATTGATACAAAATTCAGTGGGGCATCTACAATGATGAGCAACATGTACCAGCAAAATGTGTATACAGTGGAAATTGTGGGGTATTTTTTTTTCAGCAATGCATAACAAATTTATTTTGGAATGCCTACATTTGTACATTAACTTTCTGTTTCCATTTTCTTCAGAACATTGTATACCAAATTTACATATTACTACATCTAATTGCTTACTACATCATGGTTCAGATGTGTGCAGAAAGTACCTGTGAATAGCCTGTATGATAAAATGCTGTCTATGAATATTACTGATACAGGTTGTATCACCTACACAAGGGGGGGGGGGGAGAGAAAATGGGGACAAAAAAAACATGAGCTTTCTTGAAACTACTTTCACAAGTTTGCTCTCATGTTAACAATGCAAAAATGTGTGCCTGGTAGCGTATTTGTCTAATAATTTCCAGTTTTTGTCATTTGTTATCATGTCACATAAGGTACCAAGGAAAAATGCAGGATGTGCGGCAACTCATGCACAACAATGACATTGTCATCTCAGGTGAGATGTGTTTCCCTTTAATCTTGAAATATAAAATTTCTTTCTGAATTACTAGTTGCTGGCATTCTTGCAATCTGGATGGATATAATGAATTTTTTCACTATATGCTACAATGGTTAGCTTGTACATTTTGTTTCAGTTTTATGTTGATTACCAAAACTATCAATTTCAAACCAGTAGTTTTACAAGCTTTCTGTACATTAATTGGCACTTATTGCTCTGTATAAATGTATGTTCTGTAACCTGTTACCGAGAGAGAAATGAGTATCATCATAATTGTGACATCCAAGTGCATTTATAAGTGGTAATTCACATTAAATGCGCATTATAGTTATGCAGTGTATAATCAGATAACCCACAAGTACTTTAAAACAAGCACATATATGACATGAAATCCTGAAATATTCATGTGCTTGGCATTTTCAGATGAAGCCAGATGTTGAGCTGTTCTTCACTGATCCTGCAGAAATTATAAAGAAGCAGCAGAAACAGCTTATAACGGTGAGCTGAAAACTGATCTTAGTGTAACCAAGATCTTACCAACTTCAGATTTTGTAGGTAGGGTCAGCTCGATCTAGCATAATTGCAGCACACATGTGTAATGCCTGAACTTTGTTGTCTTCTTCAAATGACACAGCAAGGTTATGTTTATTTGTTTGTTTGTTTGTGTTTTACAGAGCATTGTATTCAGAACTTGAGTTGATTTCTTGTTTGTTTATTTCTTATCTATTTCTTCTTTTTTTTTGGCAAGCCTAGCTAACTACCATCTCTCGATGAATCTCATTGGTTTTATATCTTCTCTTCAGGTTCTGGACTTCCAGAAGAATCACAGACAAAGACTTACTGCCCACAGGAGAGAAGTGGTAAAGTTCAATTATGCAAGAATCAAGATATTGCAAACATACATTCCAAACTCCACTTTAGAAACATAAAAAAAAAATGCCGTCTTTTATTTTGTAGAATACTGTAAAAGTGGATATTTTCGCGCAACTAATTTTTCGCGCTTGGCCGGGTAAGAAGAGTTTCGCGTGTTTTTAATTCCACGGAATCAAGACATCACGCACAGGCACATATAGCAAGCAAAAATATTCGCGTGCTTTTATTTTCGCGCTAGTTTCTGGTTGCGCGAAATGCGCGAAAATTTCAACACCGCGAAAATTTCCACTTTTACAGTAGATCTAGAAGAAATACAACAAAATTAAAGTAATATAAAGTTTATCCATTGTTAATTGAGGGTGTTCAATGATACACTCAAATAGTTTTATAGCTAAAAGTTTATTAAATGTATGGTTTGTTCTTGCGAAGTGGGACTGCCCCAGTTACATGGAATATCTCATAGTCCAGAGTTGTTATCTCACAGTAATAGGGCCTACTTAATGTTTTGTCCCCGTTTCACAGCAAGTGAAGCACATATCTATGCTGGAAAGTGCCAAGAACAGAATGAAAGAAATGGAATGGTGAGTATTAGTAAAGAGGGTTGCTGTTAAGAGCACATTATGGGATGCATTCTTCACTGTCTCGGTATGTATATGGGCATGTCCATCTGTCTGCTTGCATGTATATGTATACAACATGGTCTTCATATGGAATGTTTATTTTGTTTAGACGTCAAAATGCAGAACAAGTTTTTTCGGCAAGAATTCTGTAATTTTATCAAAGAGACTTCCACGGATGATAGCACCCATGCATGCACTCGTTATTCGATGAATTTGATATTATGTTTGAAATGATTTCTCAAAGAAAAACAAAGCTTTTGATCTCTAATCCTTGGTTATAACATCAAAGTAAACATGAAAATAGGCCATGATAAAGGTAACTACTGAAATCAGCAGTTGTATCTGATCACTCTGATCATAATAGTATCTTTAGTGTGTGTTTGGTTTGCTTTGATTCACTTGTAGTGAAATAAACAGACTGAGGGAAGAGAACAAAAAACTGAGAAGCCTGATCGGAGGATCACCTGGACCATCAAAGATTTCACAGCGGTGAGAGATGACAACACAATGTCACAATTTTTTCTTTCTCTATGAAGAATAGTTGCAATGACAACAAGTATCATCTTAGTTAAACTCAATATGATACGTATGATACAAATCGTCCCTCCTGCAACCATTAATAATAATGTCATCTTCCATGCAGTTCTGTAAAACGAAGCACATTTGTAATACTTTTATCTGGTGCTTTCAAAAACTATCATCCTGCTTTAACAGGAGAACATGAAAAGAAAAACAATGATATATATGAAAAGCAACAAAGCATACTACACAGATCTTTCATAAGAAACAAAACATTCCTTTATGATGTTATGAATTCTGTGACATATTGATCAAGAGGCAGGTAATTTTTCTTCCAACATAATATGAGTTGCCTGACTTTGATGTCATCCTTGACATGTTTTCAATTATTCTTTGTATACGTATTTTTTTTACTCTACCTCCATTGACGATATTTCATAAGGAATCTCAAGACTCACCTATTTGCAGAACAATATGCAAATCATCTTGTTGAGTGCCAATGTTAATTCAGTGTCATTATATTCAAAAACATGTTTGTAATACACACTATATAAATATATTAATATTATTTCGTCTCTATTGTAATTGTAATTATTTTCCTATTATCATCATTGTCATTATCATGACTATCTTAATTGTTATCATCATTATTATTATCATTATCATCATCATCATCACCATCATTGTCTCTAATCTGCTTGCCATTTAGACCAAGCTCAGGCGGGCGAACAATGAGAACATCACCAGCATCATTATCAAGCAGTGCAAATCGAATGGGTACTTCTTCCTCATATTTCTCATTACCATTTATGCTGATTACAGTGGTTGCTTTCATATATTTCATATCAAATCTTGCTATAGTGAGCCTAACTGTGTCAGTGCAGAGACAGCAGTTATTTCCTAACTGCATGGACCTGTTAATTTTTTATGCTGTTGTTGAAGATAAGCAATAAAACTGTGGAAACTTTCACTTGTTCACACCTTCAACGTGATTTTATTATTCATGGGGGGGGGGGGGGGGGAGTATTTACAGAAAAAAAAAGCAACATCTTATATTCCACTACATTAAAAAAAAATTATACATTACTGTGGTATCTAGCACCAACTTTCTTTCACACAAATTTGCCCAAAGCAGTTTCAAAATGGGAATGATGTTATGAAGAAGGAACGTAATGAAGCTCTCGCATCGTGCACAGCATTTGAATGCCTTTTGAAGAACGTATATATGGGTAATTCCATGAAGTTGGGGCAGTGTCCATGTAGCATCATGATATTTAAAAAATACATTTCAGCATAACTCAATATTAATTATGCTATACATTTATTGTTTGTAGGCTTTACATTTGCATTGAGGCCACACATTTTCCTGGAAATTTTGTGCCATTCAGACTCAATTTTGATAAAGTTATTAAACAATATGTAACAGTGTCCTGTAGCATTGTGATATTTTAAAATTTGGTCCTAAGAGACAAATTATGGCAATTAGCTTGACCAAAATTTGATGCAATATGCATATTTACAAGATATGAATGAGATAGCTAAATATCTCAATTTCCTTTACACAGTTTTAATTTTAAAAGAAAATCACAAAATGTATCACGATGCTATGCGGTGTCTTTTTTTTGTGACATTTGGTGGACACCGCGAAGCATAGTGACACATTGTGTAATTTTCTTGTAAAAGTAAAACTGGAAAGGAGAGTTAAGATATTTAGCTATCTGACTAATCTAGTAATTATGCATATTATATCAAATTTTGGTCAAGCTAATTGCACTAATTTGTCTTTTAGGACCAGATTTTAACTATCACAATGCTACATGGCATGGACACGTCACGATGCTACAGGTCACCGTTACATATCGTTTTAATAACTGCTATTCTGCTATAATTCTATGGTAAATGGGGCATTGTGTGTTTAGTTTTTGTCCTTGGTTAAAGGTATCAGCCCACATTTGTAAACCTGCAGCAATTGGTCTCATAGTTAGCATGGAGTTTGGGTATGATTGCAGTAACACCTGTGCAAAATTTTGTTCCAGTTAGTCCATTACTTTCATTAAAATAAATGAAAATGCACCGTATGCATGCGTATATTAATTAACGCTCGCCACGTACGTACTACATGCATGCGATACATGTATGTCAACCATGTAAGTTACATGTACGTAGCTATAGCCCGCGCTCGTAATTCGATTTTGGGTCGGGTTGACCCGGTTTGAAAATTGATTTTAAAACGATGATTTTCTCTCTTTTATCTCATTTATCGAATGGTATAGACAAAGAGCAACAGGTGAGGTATGTTACTGTTATAACTTGTACTTGAAGTCATATTGGACCTGTTTTATGCAGTTTTGATTTTCGTGGGTTTGCAAATGTGGGCTAGTACCTTTAAGACTTTCTGTGGATGAATAATGAGTATCATGTGACAAAACGTCTCATAATCACTGTCATGTTGGTCATCATCATCATTATGGCAGTTTTCCAGACTCCCTCGCCTTCCAAGAACAGGACATCTCCATTCAGCAAACCATCTCATCCTACAACGTGAGTACCACATTTGATCATACGTCCTGGGCCCTGTTGCATAAAAAGATGCAATCAAAAAGAAGTCAAAAATTCAAACGTCAGTCAGGTCAGGCGTCAGCCAATCAGAATTGAATATCTATAGACTTATGTTTGATTTTCTGACTAATGATTGATCTCAACTTTGATGCTACAGGACCCTGATATCAGTAGCAGCAGGGGGAAGTGGGTATAGTGTATGGTAACAGAGAGCTGCCTATGCTAAGTGGAACTCCACTGTTCTTTCATGCATGTACAGTGGACTCCCATTATAACTAAGTCCTCGGGACTGGCAGTTTTCTTTTATTATATCGAAATTTCGTTATAACTGAACGAATAAACAGTAAAAACCATAGAGCTGATAATTTTGCGACCTGGATTTTTATTTCATTATAACTGTGTTTGTTATAATGGGAGTGCACTGTACAAAAAGCCATGATTTACACTATAATACATGGGCAAGTAAGATTTTGGATGCAGTTTTTTGTTCTTGCAGTTAAATATACTGAAACACTCGTTTCTATACAATCAAAATCAAATTGCATTCAACCTCAAGGTAGAACCCTTTTGGTACTTTGAAGCTGCTGATATAATCTTCCACACACTTTTCAGTTTTTCATGTTGAATTTACTTTTCCTCATAAGGAACATATGGGAATTTCACATTTAGCCATAGAGTATTATATGGTTTCAGCAAAATACATAAAAGAAATAAACCGTGGAAACAGTCAACAACTTTCTGTTCATGGTAGATGTCTAATTGAGGTGACAAATCACATCAATTCATCCTATGCAATGTGAAGATGCCTGACATATTAGACAATAAAACAGAACAGTAGTCTAGGTATACACTCTTTGCACAAGTTAAACAACAAACAAAAAGATTCTTTCAGCTGAAATTTGACATCATTGTAATACCACCATTATGATGTGATATCAAAGTATTTTATGATTGCACACAAGACATGACTGCTTCATTTAAAGCAGGGCTCGACACTAACAGTGGCCCGGTGGCCCGGGGCCACCAAAAACGCAAGTCGGGCAACCAAAATTTCAGAAATGAAGAATTTGGTGGATTGATCAGGCCACCAAAAAAGGTTGGATGTTTGCCTTGGGCCACAAAAAAATAAAAGTTAGTGTGGAGCCCTGTTTAAAGGCAAAGTTAGTCCAGGAAATAATCTTATCTATTACTGAGATTAGTGATATTCAAAATATGCAAGATATTTCTGTATGTGATAAGTTGGTCTGACACAAAGATTCACCTAATAGTTGAAATACAATACATTAAACAACAACAAAAAAAAATATTTCTTTTATTCATTTCCCAGACCAAACCCTATGGATGTTTCCAGAGGGGTAAGTTAGTAAAGGCCTAAATGAGTTCAGTGCTGCCAAATAATTCAAATCAAACTTGAAAACACTTTATCTCAAGAGAAAGTTGAGATATCATTTTGTTCCATGTCAATTCATGTTCAGCAGTGCATGATTAGTGATGAGTATTATTCATTTTACCCATTCATGGAGTGTTTTGTTTTCCTTTTGAATTTCACAAGTCTTGGAATTGCTAGTGAGTTGATATCTAAACCAACTGATCAATTGTAAATAGTAATTGTTTGCATACTATGTGTAGTTTTTAACTAAACCCATGCTTGGCATAAACTTCTTCCTGTTTGAGAGAATTCGAGGTACGTTAGTTATGTTGGTTGTCACCTGGTACATTTAAAGTCAGATCTTGGCTACCATGGGAAATATCCTATGTTCTATCATTGGTACATTGTCATTTTTTATATAATATCTAGAAATACAACTTCTATCATAAATTTTTTGCACTGTACATCTTGTGTCATTGATGAAATCATAACTGATAGTGATCTGACCTGTACAATTACCATCAACTTAACAAAAAACAAACAAACAAAATCTCTCTACAGCCTAGCTTTGCAGTATGACTGGTTCGTGAACGGTAACTTTGGTCAGTTTGAAATAGTGTGCATCGCCAACTCTCTTTTCTTGTGTTCCAGAGTCCCCAGGTAAATGCAGGACCAGCTAGGTATAGTGTGCGAACACCGCCCTCAGGAGGAAGAATGGGTGAGTACTAAAAAGCATTCGTACAGTATTTCTTCCTATATTGAAAATTCATTGAGAATATTTAATGTTTTTCATTAAATATAAATTGTTTCATCCATGTTGAGTGATGAACAATTTATGTATGAATAATATATGAACAGATTTACAGTTCTGTGGCATGATAATCATACATTATTGGTACATGTTTCTGCTGTGTGTTTGTTTGTTTTTTCTTGCAAACAAATCAGCAGATACCTGGGAAAACAGTTAACATGGAGAATATTAGAGAAAATAAAAGTTTGGTCTTCTGCAATTATGAGGTTTGCTATTCCTAAGATAAAAAGCTTTGGATACACACAATATTCAATTGAATCTTAATTCATGAAGAAAAGAGCAACCTTAAGCTGAAGAGCAAAATTTGCACAGCTCTTTTGAAGTTAGTGAGTCTGCAAGCATTAATAAGTTGTATACTGTATAAGCGGTTATTTTCGTGAGGGCTTAATTTTCGTGAATTTTGCGAATCACTGTTGGATCGCGAATTTAACAACACACGAAAATGTCGCCATGCACTTGGGTAACAATGCATGTAAGATAGCGTTGGTGTCAATTCGCGAACAACATCTTGCGAAAATGTCTGTAACCCTCTAATTCGCGAAAATATCTGTATGCAAAAATAACAGCTTATACAGTATTACCTTATAATACATGTTTCATTCACGTGTAATTGCCCATAACTCTGAACATTGAATTAATACAGGGAGTGTTGATGTAATTGTACATTGATAAAGGCATGACACTTTCATATCATGACATGAAAATTGAAGAATGCTCATGACCTCAAATGTTGGCATCTGTTAACTCCACATTATTCCAAGGTTTGTGAGATGGAGTTGATAACCTGTCTTCATAATATTAAAATTGCTGTATTTCACAGGAACCATCATTTCACCTATCGTGGTTGGAGGCTCCCAACTGGTTGTACCGAAGAGTGCCCATGTGAGGTATGGTGGAAACATGTAAATCCAAAGTGCAAGGAATCCCATTATAACAAGGTCATCAGGTCTGGCTGATTCATAGCATAGTATTTGGAGCCTCGTTTCTGTACACTACATACATAACATTGATGAACTGCTAAACGGGAAATGCAGTTGGATAGTGCTTGCTAAGAGTATTCTCACAAAAATAAAGAGAGAAAAATACTATTCTCAACACTAAGCTTAGTGTCAAATATTACAGGTTTAACAGAGGGGATGGGTGAACCTTATACAAATTAAAGGAGAATAAAACCCAAGCATACATGTGGATTGAGTGAATGCAGCAACATTAGTCAAACACATTGGATCAGTGAAAGTCGGAGGAAAATCAGACAATCCGTTCAAAAGTCATAATTTTTTTTCTTTAAGTTTTGGTGCTGCTACTGCTGGATGAGAAGACTACCACAGATCATGGTATCATATATTGAAACAATACACAGAAAATGTAAAGAAAATTCCACAAAATATCATTTTATATGAAAAGTACACATTCCCCTGACTTGCTTTTGACGTATGTCAAGGGTAATATTATTCCTCCTGCTTTGTGAAAGAGGTTAGTGCTCGATATGCTAGAAAAGTATAATCAGAAAGTTGACTTTTTTTTTGTTGCAGTTTCCCCTTTAAGTTTACTGAAAGTATTCAAGCCTACAAAACACCCACTTTTGATTTCTGTCTCTTTTTCTTTATTCCCATCAATCTTTATGTAATGTTCTCCAATATGCATGCTCTTTTCTGTGTACTGCCAATTATACCAGTCTGCTTGTTTCAATTAATATGCTCCTACTGGCATGAAGCTGAAAAGTAATGAAAGCCATTTCCTCCTTTCGATGAACGCACAGCCGACACTCTGGGAGCATGGCATCTGCAGAGACACCTGGACGCCAGTCACCTAGGGGTTCCAGCCCTCTCCATCTACACAGGTCAGTGGTCACCATGGAAACACATATATGCCAACTCTTTAGCAGGCCTACAAACAATCGTCTGGGTGTGGGGGCGTATGTTGGTTTGGAACTCTTGCATAAACATTACTAGACTTACTTCCATTATAGCAGTTATATATCTGATGGCACTTGTTGCTGTACAGGCTTTGTCATGGGACCAAAACAAATCCCATGGTAGAACAAAAATATGAATAAAAGTTGATATTTCCTTACAGGTGCAGTATTATTCAAACAATTCCAGAGACTCCAACTCTCCTGCTTTCGACGGGAGATCTCCCGCCGAAAGCCAATTTTTGCAAAATCTCCCGTTCTCCTGCTTGAGATTTGATTTCTCCCGCCCTGGCTCTGTGTCTCCTGTTGGAAAAGATTTCTTACTTATTGCCATATCTATGTTGAAAAATAAACCTTAGATAGCGCGAGAGAGCATCGAGAACCCTAGACTGGACCCCGGCCGCAAGGAATTTCCTGCTTCATGCACATCAACTTGGAGTCTCCCGTTTGCTAGGGGTTTCAGGCGGGAGAATCTCCAGATCAGAAGGTGCTTGGGATTGGAGTCTCTGCAATTCAGCAGTCTTTTTTTTTTCTGACCAGAATAAGCAGTCTGATGGAAGGTCCTAATTGTTCTAAATTCTAATCTCCAGTATGTGCTGATTCTAGTTGTTGATATGGAAATATGCCAAATCTAATACTCTTGTACAGTGTTTTAAACTTTTTTTAGGTAAAAAAAACATTGCAGGTTTCATGGAAAATACTGTTTTTCCCATATTGTATCATTAGACATGTCAATTGCCGGCAGGAGAGATGAAAGGATCAAAAATATGTTTTTTCAGCTCATAGAATATTGCAATGCTGTTTACAAAGGTGAAGACTAAAGGAGCAAATGGCCTAGCCTGTTGCAAATTAAATGTGTGGACAGGAAACATCATAGCAGAACATCTCTAATATGTGAATGTCTTTGGCATAGAAGTAATCAAAACCAACTTTTCATTTCATTTCTCTTCAGGAGCAGTAATTCTTCAGCTGACCATATGAGTGAGTAAAGTTTGTGTAAGAAAATAGATATGGTGCCAGAATAGTGTAAACATGTACTTTACTTTGTCCAGGATACCAATGATGCCAAATGGCATTGTAAAATGTGAACATCCACAGGGCCAACAATAAATTGATCTTGCTGGTGAAGAAATTTGAAACTGTAACAGGTGAATTTTATCTCTTGAGATATGAGCTACCAAAAATTTTCATCTGGTTGCAGATGAGCAGTTTTTATGTCAGTAGCAATCAGGCTTTCACTAGACACAACATGGAATTGCTCAGTATAAGTTCTCAGTATGATTGCAGTCTGTGTAAAACAACAAAAAAACTTATCCGTAAAGCAGATGCTTTAAGTGGATCAAAGAGAAACAAATGTATATAATTTATTATGTTTTTCATAATCCTTATACATGTATTAATTTTTAAATGTTAAGCGCTTAGAAACTACTGTAATAAGCGCTATATAAATGTACATTATTGTCCCCGCCGAACGAGTTCGAGCAGGGGACTATGAAACGGGCTCCGTACGTGTGTGTGTCTGTGTGTCCGTCCGTGTGTCCGTCCGTCCGTGTGTCCGTGTGTGCGTCCGTGTGTGATCAAAATCTTCAATTTGCTACTTCTCTGTCATTTATGAGCCAATTTTGATTCTGTTTGCTTTATATGATAGCACTATGTGGGGGCTTTGAAACTTCTACACAGAATTTCAGTTGTGACCTTTGACCTTGACCTATATTGTACATTTTGCTACAAAATGCTACTCCTTCGCCATTTCTAACCCGATTTCGATTCCGTTTGCTTTATGTGATGGCACTAGTTGAGGGCTTCAAAACTTCTACACAGAATTTTGACCTTTGACTTCTTTGACCTTTGACCTTGATTTTTTGACCTGTATTGTACATTTTGCTACAAAATGCTACTCCTTCGCCATTTCTAACCCGATTTCTATTCTGTTTGCTTTATGTGATGGCACTAGGTGAGGGCTTCAAAACTTCTACATAGAATTTTGACCTTTGACTTTTTTGACCTTTGACCTTGATTTTTGACCTGTATTGTACATTTTGCTACAAAATGCTACTCCTTCACCATTTCTAACCCGATTTCGATTCCGTTTGCTTTATGTGATGGCACTAGGTGAGGGCTTCAAAACTTCTACACAGAATTTTGACCTTTGACTTCTTTGACCTTTGACCTTGATTTTTGACCTATATTGTACAATGGCTACAAAATGGTACTCCTTCGCCATTTCTAACCTGATTTCGATTCCGTTTGCTTTATGTGATGGCAGCAGGTGAGGGCTTCAAAACTTCTACACAGAATTTTGACCTTTGATTTCTTTGACCTTTGACCTTGATTTTTGACCTGTATTGTACATTTTGCTACAAAATGCTACTTCTGGCGGGGACATATATTACGCACCGCGTAAATTCTACTTTTCCTTATTATTATTATTATTATTATTATTATTATCAGGTGTGTATTTGTTCTCTAGAGCATGCTGACTGGTGCTATCGTGCATAAAATTGTCATTCTAATACACTTGGGGAGTAATTTACATATATTATAACCATGTGTTACTGCAGAATTGCTTGTTTGGTTTAGCTTACTTTTTACTTTTGTGTTTGTTTGTGTTTTCAAGCAAGTTGGCCCTATATCAGAACAGTAAATGCATTGCTCTAGTAGTTCTTTAGTGACATCAAACTAACACTGAAGTATTTCTCATACAATTCTAGCACGATGACCATGGATGGAATGCTATCATTACACAAGATCACACCATTTTGGCATGAGACTTTCAGCTGTGTTGTGCAGATGGGCGTTTTTGTGAAATACAGTATCAGTTTTATTCTTCATGATGTATTAGTCTGTTGTGAATAGTCTATGTTAATTCCTCCCAAACATTTTTGTTTTATGTTTTCTAGATGTGCCTGGACCTGGGGGTGATGCCACAGGAAGAAAGCAAATCCAGGTATGTGAGCTTTTTAATCTCTACAGAATGAGACTTTCTGCAACTGCATAAACTTCAGAGAGGGATCAACATAAAACTGCAATCAGATCTTGATGAAATAGATACACAAAACAGTGTAAATTGCAGATAAGTGTCTAAATTCTTGAAGTTGCTTTATTACACTTATGTTTTCTTTTTGTAACGTTAGGTGGAAATTGTAATTCAAATTCAATGAATTGTCTACAAGTAATTCAGTTTCTTCATTAAAAAAGAAAAGAATATCATATTTTTCACTTCTGTGATGATGCAAAATCAAAGTTTTGTCACTGGGTCTTTCTTCTTCCAGCTTCTCCATACACCTCACACAAGAACTCACATGCTGTAAGTATGCCACATAAATACATGTATCACAGCTTCAGAAATGAGGTAGATACAGTGGACTCCTGTTATAACGAAGTCCTCGGGACCGACAGTTTTTTTTTTCTGTTATATTGAAATTTTGTTATAACTGAACAAATAAACAATAAAAAAAAAGAAAGAATAATCTTACGGCCTGATTTTTTATTTCTTTGTAACCGGAATTTCGTTATAACCATGTTCATTATAACTGGAGTGCACTGTACACATAATACAAGACTCTTGCTCACCCATAAAGATTTTAAGTACAGTTTTGCGTGGTCATGGGTAGCAGACTTCAGACTTTCTGTGTATAGTTTAAGTTTTCCAACTCTATGTTGTCAAGAATTTTCAATATATAGCACAGTTAGTTAATCTTAGTAAAGAACATGTCATTGTGAAGCACACAAATGTACAAAGTCTTTTAATAGCCTGTTTTATGCCGAAATTCTGGCAATGCCTAGGAAGAATCTTCATGCTGGAGACATTTCAAATTTGCATTGTAATGTAATACCCTTTTCATAAACTCATCCTCCAATTATCTGCCTAAGAATTATGCGGACATTTCAATAAAAAATGCGTTCACAAACTCTGAAAATTATCCGCACTTTTTTTTACGAGCGCCCGTCCTGAAAAAGGCGGATAATCGTCATGGTGACTGCACACGTCCCTCCTGTGACCGCATCCCGGCAATTATACGCATGACTTTGGATTTGCGTTCACAAACTCCAAATCTGGTCCCGATGCTGCTATTATGCGGATAATAGAAGCGTCGAAAAAAAGCGGATAATTCTTGCCCCGCTCTGATTTTACGGCCACATTATGCGGATATTATCCGCATAATTGAGTTTATGAAAGGGGTATCAGTCATTGTCCGTCTGTTCCTTGAAAGTTGTCACAAAAGTTAAGCAGGCCACTGAAAGCAGAGGCTGCCAAAACAAAACAAAACAAGCTTGTCTGTTTGTTTTTGTTTTGTTTTTTTATGGAGTCACATATCACTCCCATACACACACCATGGAACAGACGTGTCTAGAAAGGTATATGCACAACTTGTGCACTGAGAGGCCCTTCTTACAACTACCACCTAAGCATTGTTCCATGTGTCTGTCTGTTTATTTATATCTCCCCATGTCCACATCAGAGCTACACCAGGAGACAGAGAAGGAATGACACCCTCCAATCAGCATTGACAATTCTTTGGTGGATTGAGCTTGAGCTTATGGAGGTTTACGGAGAAATCATCAGCCACCTACGGGCAGGGATAAATGTTTTTACTGTACATAATATACATTTTGCTGTAGATAAAACGTATATACAAACGCAGACATGCTGGTCACATTATTTGGAAGCACAGTGAGATGAATTGATATGAGTGGATGTCAGCAGAGTATTACAGTATGCCATCCATCCTGTCATATAGGCCTAACAGGTAATGAATATAGTGTTTAGAACCTAACCTCTTTTTTTTTTTTTTTTTTTTTGTAAACTGAAGGTGGCAGTTAACATTTTTGTGATGTTTCATTTATGACAATGAGATCTAAAAGGTACATTTTATTGCATTTTCTTCTTTCTCCTGTTGAAAGTACTGTATGACTTTCGGTGAGTCCATGTTCACTGGTGATAAAAATGGGTGACCATTGTCAGTGTGCATGTGTTACATAGTACACATTTTGTTGCAATTTCAGTAGACATACATTGATGAATTGTACCTACTCTTATCACAAACATCATGTAACAACTACATGTACAAAAGTTAGTATGTGGTTTTTGGTGCTTTTTTTTTTAATAACTTTGAATAAGTACAGAAACTGATCTTTGTCTCGCTCAAGAGTCATGATTAAGCTTTAATTATTTCCTGTTGCCAATTAGTCCCTGTTTTTTATACAACATGTATCTATTCATTTATTCTTTTTATGGAGTCTGCATAGATTGTTTAGGTTGTAAATTGTGAAAAGTGAAAGGTGAAATGAAAAAGAAATTTTGTAAACGGCACTCGGGAGATACAACAAGGATTAAAAAAGTCAAGAGAATCATATGTGTTATGTACATCATTTCTTTTTTGGAGCTGAGGGAATTCCTGTGAAGATTGCAGTGGCATCCATCTTCATAAAATCTTCTTAACATTTAACAATCATAAGCTAACACTGGATGCACAGATGTTGATAGCCAGGTTGTGTTTTTTATTTCTTTGTGTACAAATGAAGCAATGTATCCATTCAATTTTGTTACAAAGTGCTCTTTGAGAATGGTGGCATTACCTTGTTCCAATTTAAAGGGACTGTACAGTTCTGGTTGAGGTGAGGATTTAGGTTTTAACGTTTTGCGAGATATTCAGAAACCACTCAATGAGATGTCAAAGAGCATGCCATTCTAAGGGGAATTCAAAGTTTATTTGATGAAAATCGGTTTTGAAATGGCTGAGATATCCAAAAACAAGGTGAAACAAAGAGATCCTAATAAAAGTGGCCTTTGATTATTATCACTTTTTCGGATATCTCGGCCATGTGAAAACCAGTATTTTCATCAAATAAATGTTGAATCCTTCTTAGAATTACATGCTCTTTCATATTTCATATGAGGTTTCTCATTATCTCACTTAGGAATGTTAGAAACCTGAATCCTCATCTCAACCAGTACTGTACAGTCCCTCTAATGTGGAAATTTAGTTCCGTGATAAGGATAAGCCAAAGAAATACAGAGTTAACGTAAACTTTGTTACCAATAAAATCCATTGGTTAAAATAAAGAGCTTGTTGATGAGTCATCTTTCAGTGGCTATCCAGCAATTAAGATAATTTTCGTGTCTTTTTATACATGGTATTAAAACAAATACCACAGCGATGGTATTCAAATTAATACTGATACTGGTACTTTGCACAGAACTGACAACCACAGCAATTATACAAGCCTATGCAAGCAGTGACCATGGTCTACGACAAAGTAGGTAGGGCCTACAGTTCTACTCATCTTTTATGGGATTTCCAGCTAAATGACAGGACACTAATGGGAAGCAAAAACTTTGTGCTGCCTTTATCTCTTAGCTTGTGAGTTTAATGTTCACAGCATCGAAATAAATTTCAGCTTTATTCTTTACACACATTATGCTTTGAAGCTATACATCACATGTACAAATATATACTGTATACACTATGTACACAAACAAATACCACACTTGTAGATGACTGGAAGACGCCAAGCGGAATCGTAGCATCGCTACTGTTTTACTGACCTAGCCTCTGTAGTGGTGGTTTTGAGAGATAGCAAATATGTTGACTTAATAGATTTCAGATTTGGAATTGGTAATATTTAATCAAAACTTCTGGGCCCCATTTCATAAAAAGTTGATATGATAGCAATTCTTGCTGGAATGGCAATTGTCATAGTAACGACAAGAATCCAGCTTCCTTATTGGCTGTTGCTTTTGGAAGTTGCCTAGAGCTGCTATCCTAACATCTTTTATGAAATGGGGCCCTTATATACTTTCATGCAAAAAAATAACAAAAACAAGCAACAAACCAATGGAGTAACACAGTAGTACACACACATTACATAAACGAGCTGGTGTGTAGAATGGATATCCATATTGTAGGGGGGGGGGGGGTGTCTTCAGGGACTTTTATCATGGCACAAAGCAGCTGCAGAGGATATTTATGGCAAGCAGTTGATGTGTGTTTGGTTGCATCATATTCTTGCTGTTTGTAAACTTATTGTTGGTCAAGACAGCTTCACCCCTGTGAAATTCGTTTAACAGATTATGGAAATGACTATCTATACACTTGTTTTCATGTAGTAAAAAAAAAAGACAGAGAAAAGAAAAATCACCTATATTGATGCATAAAATCATACAAAACAGGCATTAAAAATGATGTCAAACAAAGATCAGTTTTCAACAGCAATTGTAAATCAATTTTTGCATATGTCAAAACAATGTGTCTCTGGAGGTTAGCTCAGACTTGCCACAAGCATGTAAAACTTTTGAACCATGGCCACTTCAGAGGCTCTGGGTTTGCTGTTACCACATGCCAGCATATGTACTTGATTCATCAGAAAACCTTGCTCAACAGGAAGATTTTGTGATTTTCTTACAGTAAGATACAAAGATACTTTGAACTTCAGCCAAAAAAGAAAGCAACTTTGTTACGACAGTTCAAATGTAAGTGTTTGTTATGTCAATGTGTGACGTGTCGGGATCTTGTTATAACATGCTGCTTGGGTATCTCCTTATATCAGGGATAAAAACAAGAGTGTAAAGGAATAAAACCCATGAAATTTCCTCGTAATATCAGGTATCTCACCATATCACATCTTGTTAAAAAGAGGTTCCACTAAATCAAGAGTCCCCAGTAATCGTGTATGAAAAAAAAAAAATGTCCCATAATCTGCGATTGTCCTGCTGCATTGTAACCACCACAAGACACTACCCAATGATTGCATCACGAGGCACTAATTGTATCACAAGTCACCACTGTTATAACCGTCGTATCTAGGGGGTGGGTCTCGCCTCAGAGATTCAGCAGCTATCTTCCTCCGCAGCTCCTGCACCTCGTTCAGCAACCTTCTCTCCCGCTCCTCAAATGTCTGTCGCCCTCTGTCTAGGGAAACTGGACAGGAGAAATAGGACACTGGTCAGTACCTCTGGGCAAACGTCAAGTGAAATGTGACATAAATTAGCAATCTGATTTGAATTGGCTTAGGACATTGGCATCATGCCCAAATATTGGCTCTTACACACATGTATTGGTTTCTATTGTGGAAAATCACTAACTTTGCTTCTTCAGAAGGTAAAATACTAATCCCAATCAATAAAATTATCATACTTGCTACAAATATGCCATGTCAAGAATAAAGTTAAACATCTTTAGTATAAAACTTCCCATGAGGAGGATCAATTGTCAGCCATGTTTATGGAAGTATTTGGAAAATGCGAATTTAGAGATGAAATAACTTTCAAAATACAATTCAAGAAGGTATGATCTGTGATAAGAAACCAGTAGTAATGTCTTACTTGGAACATCCTCCTCTGTCGGCGAGTCCATGTCATTCAAAACTTGTCCTTGGATGACTCTGGATGCTTTCACTTCATCTGCAAGTAAACATGGGAATCTTAAAGTTGAAGGGATAGTACAGTATTGGTAGAGATGAGAATTGGGCTTTTAACTTTTTGCGAGATACCAAGAAAACACTTAGGATAAATTACAGAGCATACCATTTTAAAAGGAATTCAAAGTTTATTTGATGAAAATCGGGTTTGGAATGACTGAAACATCCAAAAACAAAGTAAAACAAAGCGAATGTAATAAAGTGTGGGACCCACACTTTATTAGGATCGCTCTTTTTGGATATCTTGGCCATTTCAAAACTAATTTTCATCAAATAAACATTGAATTCCTCATAGAATTACATGCTCTTTCATATTTCATAAGAGGTTTCTCATTATTTCCCCGAAAAATGTTAGACACCTGAAATTAGGTCTCAACCAAAACTGTTCGACCCCTTTAATGACTGAAGCTTGGAACTCGTGAAGCTGTAAGTCACAGGTTCTCTCTTGAAGCAATTTTGCTAGTAAGAAGCCCTTGGCTGGCGATTATACATTTGAATCTTGAAACCCTTATCTGCTTGGTTGCAGCTACGGTTGAATATGAATGAGATTTTCATTTTACAGCACTATAAGGGTAAGCAGACTGCCACTGAGTTGATTCAGTTACCTGGTTAAATCTGGAATTGGTTCACAAAAAGAGAGCATTATACAGTGCACTCCTGTTAAAACGAACACGTTTATAACAAAATTCTGATTACAATGAAGTAAAAATTCAGGCAGCAACATTATATTGTTTATATTTTATATTGTTTGTTTGGTTATAACGAAATTCCTATACATGTATAACGAGAGAAAACTGCCTGTCCCAAGGACTTCGTTATTACAGGAGTCCAGTGTATGATCTTTCTGGAGGGTCTCACAGTCCAGAAAATGGGGCAAAGTTGGTGCTGCAAAGGCTTCAACTGGCCAAAATTGGACATGAATACTGACACATTTTTTTTTTGGCACAGTCAGATAAAGCTAACCAAAGCAAAGATTCAGATGCAAGTATTTACCGTGGCAAGATGGACACATCTGAACATTTTAAAGGCAATGTGCTCAAACTTGAACAGATAAACAATATGGATCAAGTTGTCATTGCAGCAATCTGTAATTAGCCAATTAAGGATTACCAGAGAAAAACAAACAAGGAAAAGTAGAAATTACGCGGTGCGTAATATATGTCCACGCCGGATATAGCATTTTGTAGCAAAATGTACAATAAAGGTCAAAAATCAAGGTCAAAGGTCAAAATTCTGTGTAGAAGTGTTGAAGCGCTCACCTAGTGCCATCACATAAAGCAAACGGAATCGAAATCGGGTTAGAAATGGCGAAGGAGTAGCATTTTGTAGCAAAATGTACAACAAAATGTAGGTCAAAAATTAAGGTCAAAGGTCAAAGGTCAAAATTCTGTGTAGAAGTTTTGAAGCCCTCACCTAGTGCCATCACATAAATCAAACAGAATTGAAATCGGGTAAGAAATGGCGAAGGAGTAGCATTTTGTAGCAAAGTGTACAATACGGGCCAAAAAATCAAGGTCAAAGGTCAAAGAAGTCAAAGGTCAAAATTCTGTGTAGAAGTGTTGAAGCCATCACATAAAGCAAACGGAATCGAAATCAGGTTAGAAATGGCGAAGGAGTAGCATTTTGTAGCAAAATATACAATATAGGTCAAAAAATCAAGGTCAAAGGTAAAAGAAGTCAAAGGTCAAAATTCTGTGTAGAAGTTTTGAAGCCCTCACCTAGTGCCATCACATAAAGCAAATGGAATCGAAATTGGGTTAGAAATGGAGAAGGAGTAGTATTTTGTAGCAAAATGTACAATACAGGTCAAAAATCAAGGTCAAAGGTCAAAGAAGTCAAAGGTCAAAATTCTGTGTAGAAGTTTTGAAGCCCTCACCTAGTGCCATCATATAAAGCAAACGGAATCGAAATCGGGTTAGAAACGGCGAAGAAGTAGCATTTTGTAGCAAAATGTACAATATAGGTCAAAGGTCAAGGTCAAAGGTCACCACTGAAATTCTGTGTAGAAGTTTCAAAGCTCCCATGTAGTGCTATCATATAAAGCAAACAGAATCAAAATTGGCTCATAAATGACAGAGAAGTAGCAAATTGAAGATTTTGATCACACACGGACGCACACACGGACGGACACACGGACGGACGGACGGACGGACACACGGACACACACACGTACGGAGCCCGTTTTATAGTCCCCTGTTCGAACTCGTTCGGCGGGGACAACAAACAAACAGACACAGAGTTAAAGCAGAACCTCCCATACATCAATACATCATGGAAACAAAAAGGTCTGGCAATTGCAATACTCAACAATCCGATATGCAGAGGGCAACGACAAAGCATTTGCTTTGTGTGCTTTCAATCAGCCATTTATGTGATATGCTGCCTTCATTAAAAATAGTGTTTGAATGACATATACAAGCAACACACCTGATGTTCTGGAATGTGTGTATCCCGCCTGATGACGTGATTTCAGGGTCTCGTACTGACTGCTGATATGGGCTGCATGGTCTCGCTGCAGGATTCAAAGAAATACAAAGAAAAGTAGAAATTACGCGGTGCGTAATATATGTCCCCGCCGGAAGTAGCGTTTTGTAGCAAATGTACAATACAGGTCAAAAATCAAGGTCAAAGGTCAAAGAAGTCAAAGGTCAAAATTCTGTGTAGAACTTTTGAAGCCCTCACCAAGTGCCATCACATAAAGCAAACGGAATCGAAATCGGGTTAGAAATGGCGAGGGAGTAGCATTTTGTAGCAAAATGTACAAAAAATGTAGGTCAAAAATTAAGGTCAAAGGTCAAAGAAGTCAAAGATCAAAATTCTGTGTAGAAGTTTTGAAGCCCTCACCTAGTGCCATCACATAAAGCAAACAGAATCGAAATCGGGTAAGAAATGGCGAAGGAGTAGCATTTTGTAGCAAAATATGTACAAAACAGGTCAAAAATCAAGGTCAAAGGTCAAAGAAGTCAAAGGTCAAAATTCTGTGTAGAAGTTTTGAAGCCCTCACCTAGTGCCATCACATAAAGCAAACGGAATCGAAATCGGGTAAAAAATGGCGAAGGAGTAGCATTTTGTAGCAAAATGTACAATACAGGTCAAAAATCAAGGTCAAAGGTCAAAGAAGTCAAAGGTCAAAATTCTGTGTAGAAGTTTTGAAGCCCTCACCTAGTGCCATCACATAAAGCAAACGGAATCGAAATCGGGTTAGAAATGGCGAAGGAGTAGCATTTTGTAGCAAAATGTACAATATAGGTCAAAGGTCACGACTGAAATTCTGTGTAGAAGTTTCAGAGCTCCCATGTAGTGCTATCATATAAAGCAAACAGAATCAAAATTGGCTCATAAATGACAGAGAAGTAGCAAATTGAAGATTTTGATCACACACGGACGCACACACGGACGGACACACGGACGCACGGACGGACACACGGACACACACACGTACGGAGCCCGTTTCATAGTCCCCTGCTCGAACTCGTTCGGCAGGGACAACAATACTTCTTGTATGAAGATTGGTTAGACAAAGGTATTGTCTTTATAAGTGATCTACTCAACCCTCCCCATCCAGGTTATAAATTATTTGAAGAAATGATTTTGGATTATGATATTAGCAAAAATGACAGGCGGAAATACAATTTTTTATTGAAAAATATTCCAAAAGATTGGTTTGTTTCCTCTGATTTAACTCCAGACAAAATATTTCAGGAAATTAAAGCAAAACTTTTAAAAACTCAAAAAAATCCAAAGTTCGCTTACAGTATAATGCAAGAAACATGTTATCCAGAAAGACAGACTGTATTTTGGAGTGACCTCCAAGAGTCCGAAGAAATCAATTGGGAAAAGGTTCATGTGAACAACTTTTATGTACCATAAATACACGTATTCGATCTTTTTATTTTAAGCTATTTCACAGAGCTATAGGTTTGAATAACTTTCTATATAAAATTAAAAGAAAAGATTCTCCCAATTGCTCATTTTGTAAGAATGCCCCTGAAACCTATATTCATATTTTTGTTCAATGTCCTTTAGTTCAACCCATTTGGGAGGATACTCTTAAAGCTATCTCTCGGAAAATCAATAAGCCACTAAATGTTTCATTATTTGAACAAATGTTTGGTTTTGATTCTGATAAATTTTTGACATATCTTTTTCTTTTACTTATATATTATGTTTATATATTATTTCAAAATAAAGCACCAAGTTTTAAAGGTTACAAATCGTATGTCATAGCCAACAAGGAGCTTGAGTATAATATTGCTAAAAGAAATAACAAACTTTCGATTCATTTCAGGAAATGGAGATTTGATCTGTAAATAGTATTTTTAGTTTTCCAGACGACATCTCACATGGGTCTGTATGAGTAGTTTTAACCTTGGCATGTTTTGATGGTATACAAAGTGTATGTACTTTACATGTTTCTGCAGAATCAGCCATAATTTTGTATTATGTATAATTCAAAAAGTTTGTTACAACTGTATTTTATCTGTTCTGTGGAATTGGGTGATTCAAAAGCTTTTTTGGTTTTTAAGGCTACATAGCCCATACAGGTCTGTGGATGATGTTTTATGGGACTGATTAGTTAAAGAGGAAACTTTAACTGTTATTGTCAAATACATGTAGCCATGTATTATGCATCTTTATCTATAAATTGAAAAACCCCTCATTTTTAGTAAATTATACATTTTTTAATGTAACTCTAATGTTCTGTATGTGTCATGTTAGTGACACTTGATGTGGATTGGGTACAAATTCTCATGAGACAGAAGGACTGTCCTAATTTTCCCTTATACTGTACTAGGATTGAAATAGGTACATGGATGTTGAGATATTTTATTATTTGTTAAACTTGAAAGAATTTTATGTACAATAGTACATACATGTACTTATTTTGGTTTTGTATGAGTATTATGCAAAAATTTGTCTACATGTACTGTTTTTAGGTTGTCATCCATTCCAGCGAGTCACATACAATTTATACTGCCAGCAGGTTTCAGGAATGATTCCGACTCTCCTATTTGTGAAATACTTGGTATGGCTGTTTTTTTATTTGTTTGTTTGTTTTGTTTTGTTTTGTTTTGTTCTTTTGCTTTGATTGTTTTAATTTTATGTATGATTTGTTTTTGAAAATCAATAAAACACACACACACACACAAAAAAAGCTCCCATGTATTGCTATCATATAAAGCAAACAGAATCAAAATTGGCTCGTAGCAAATTGAATATTTTGATCACACACAGACAGACAGACGGACGGACACACGGACATACACACATACGGAGCCCGTTTCATAGTCCCCTGCTCGAACTCGTTCGGCGGGGACAACAAGTAACTCCAAGATGAAAGAGCAAAACTTTGGAACACCCCACTTCTTTCTACTCCATCAATCCTTAGGCATGACATACATCTGTATACAGATTTAACCATCTCTCTCTCTTTCCATATGTACATAATATATACTATTACCTTCTCTCTCCATATCATGTATATGCCACTATCTTCTTTCTCCATATGTATACATATCTCTCTATCTACCCATCCATCTTGCTTCCCCCCTGCCCTACTATCTTTCCCTGAGTAAACCTAAAAAAATGACATTAGTTCTCCAAGATACCTATCAATGTCTGCTGACCCACAATCAGGAAGCACCATTAGTAGACACTGCTTCAGAGTTTATATGCATTGAGGATAATGAATTGTGAGAGAAATGCTGAATAGAATTTCAGCATTAATGATTCCACAACAAACTCTTCGTTCTACCATCAGGCAATGTACCGAAACATGCTCAGGGGGATAAAATGGTCAATGCACAAATGAGTTCACACAAACACACTGTAAATATTTTCATTTACCTATCCCGCCTGTTGTGTCTGAGAAAAATGAGTGGATGTTCATAGAGGTTTGTACATGCAGAAATAAAAACTGCTAACCAAATACATCACCTCATAGTCTTCTTATTGTAATGTAGATGACAATGCCCCAGGGTGTGAACAAATGCAGTGTACTAACCTTGGCAGCTGCCAGCCTTTGAAGGGTTGACTGAACTTCTGTTTCCACTCTCCTATTCTCCTCATTTAAACGATTTATCTACATCAAAAACAAGGAAAAAGTAAGCCATCTTGTGACTCATGAGTCTTGTTGCAGAATAACAATGGACAGATAATCATGGCATATTTATTCTCTGACAGACTGAGTAAAGAAAACTAAAGACAGGTTTATTCCACAAGCTAGATCGATGAGATGGTCCACTAACTTTGCAAATCACCAAGTATGTGACAAACCATGTGACTGAAATTAAGGGCTACATTCTTCACGATTTTTGGTCATTAACTGTTTTGTTTGCATTTATCTGTGTGACAACACAATTTCATTACTTACATTCTAAAACAATATTTTTCTTGTTTTTAATTATTTTTTTTTCTTAGTACCTCTTTCTGTACATACAGTCTTTGATGAATCTGAACATTAGATGCTGTACCCTAACAAACTTTGGAAGTGAACGTGAATTCCATTTTGCGGCATGACCATTCTTTTGATTCCCTGCACAAATTTCAAGCAGCTTCCACATAGAGTACTGAAGTGATGATGTCACAGTCTTTTCTTCAAGCATGGTTAGCAACCGTTGTGTTCACAGATATTTGGGCTATGCGAGGTTGTTTAGAACCAGTTTCCATGGCAATGAATGGCTCTGATGTCACACTTTGCTACTGTTTCAAGTTGCTACCAATTCCAAATGGCAACACTAAATGAGGAGTGGAATGGCTCTGATGTCACACTTTGCTACTGTTTCAAGTTGCTACCAATTCCAAATGTTGCCATGGCAACACTAAATGAGGAGTGGCTGCATCCTTTACCTCCGCATCCCTCAGTCCCTTCTCCAGTTCATCCAGTCTCCTCCGCACCTCCTGGTCCCTCTTGGCTGTGGCATCAGCCAGAGTGAGATTTGCTCGGGCAACGTCAGACTGCACAGACTACAAAAATGGGCAGGGGAGAGAGGGGAAAGAGAGAATGAAAAGAAAGCATGCATCATGCCATTTCCTTTGGTCAAAATGTGTTCAACCACTTCGAAGTTACTCATTTGAAAGCTAGAAAGCTCTAGAGATATATCAAAGGATCCTCCACTGAAATGTTAAAGGGACTGTACAGTACTGGTACAGGTGAAGATTCATGTTTTGAACATTCCTAAGTGAGATAATGAGAAACCTCTTATAAAATATGAAAGAACATGTAATTTTAAGGAGGACTCAACGTTTATTTGATGAAAATTGGTTTTCAAATGGCCGAGATATCCCAAAGAGTGATAATAATAAAAGGCGACAGGCCACGCCTTTTATTAGGATCTCTTTGTTTCACCTTGTTTTTGGATATCTCAGCCATTTCAAAACCGATTTTCATCTAATAAACTTTTGATACCCCTTAGAATTGCATGCTCTTTGACATCTCATAGAGTGGTTTGTGAATATCTTGTAAAATGTTAAAAGCTAAATCCTCACATCGACCAGAACTGTACACACCCTTTAATCCTTTTGAGTGCTGATTGGCACAAGAGACCCATAGCACTGTACACACCCCGGCACAGAAAGGGTTAACAAGATGGCGAGAGTGAAAAGCATGTGACAACATTCGACCCACATTCAGAAAATCCACAAAAGCAAATACTAGCATAGTATCATCCATACCTCCTGAAAATGGATGGTTCGTTTATCATGACAAAATCTAAACGCGTGCTTTGATCAAACTGATCCACGATAGAAAACTTCATATTCTAACATCCAAAATTTATCTCTAGATTTATTAAGATCTCCAATTATGTGATCTTAAAGATTTTTAAGACACAACTTCCTTTCCCTTGACACCTTTCCTCAAAGTAATTGAGTTTACACTACCTGCCTTCCCACAAGCTGCATTTGGATACCAACTATAGTAATGGGCCAACAGCTAACCTGGGGTGGCACAAAAATGTTCTCCTATCATTCCTAAAGACCCTTAACCCTAAAAAGACTGGGCTATTTTGGTAGCTCGAAAGACTGGGGGGGGGGCCTAAAGGGCCCCCCCTTAAGATCTCGGCCGTGGATCGCGCGATCGCCGCAGAAATTTGCACAATGGTAGTGTGCGATGTAATCTACAAGATCATATGTTCAAATTTTCCAAAATAGTCTTCTTTTATTTTATTTTGATTAATTATGCTAATCTATGCGAGAAATCAGACTTTTTTATGTAAATCAGTAAATAAAGCTCCAAATGTGCTCATTTTTGGTCTAGATATTCTTTGTAGCATTCTTAGCAAATGTACTTGAAAAAAAATTCGGTATCAAAATCAATTTCTTATTTATTTTATTGTTTTATGAATTTCTTATGTATTTCTTTGTTTTTTCGACCTTTTGTTTTTGTTGTTTTTTTCAGCAAAATTTGTGGCAGACCCTTTTTGAAGCATAATACTACTAAAACAAATTGATTTTAGCCATTGAGAGTAAAAATAAGCATATTTATATGAACCATGTGATAAAACTCAATTTGTATTGACTTTGTACACAAAATCACATTTTTTAGCCATTTTCAGTCTCACGTGCATGTACAAAAAGTTATGTAACTTCCGAACTATACCCCTGGGCGTCACAAATTTGGTGTCAAAATGTGCGGGAAACTCGAAAGAAAAAAGTCATAGAGCATCGCGGCGAGAGCATTGCGTGTTGCTGAGTAATCGCGCGAAATGTCGAGGGGGGGGCCTTTTAGGCCCCCCCCCCCAGTCTTTTTAGGGTTAAAAACCAGGACAGATCTCCTGCCCCGCCCAGAGGACCAAAACGGGCTCGTGCCTGACGAGCACAAAATCTGCTCTAGAGTGTCACCTTTCTGGCCGAGTGCAGCTGGTCCATCTCACGGTCCTCCGCCCTGCTCTGATGCTGCTCCTCCATCTCCTCCCTCTTCCTCCGCATCTCCTGCTCCGCCCGGTGCTGGTAGTTGGAGGATGCTGCTGTGCGTGCCAGTTCCTGTCAGACAAGGTCAGTAAGACATCACAAACGGACCTCATCACAATTATTTTTTGATCTCCTAACATTCAACTTCCACAGGTGTGGGATACCAAGAGTAGAGGCAATAAGTTCTTGCTTATGTAAAATCATTCATTGTTTGCAACAACACTGATATATGGTATTCATAGTACTTGTACTGCTTCAACTGACAAGAGCTAGTCTAATACAGTGGACTCCCGTTACAACGAAGTCCTCGGACTGGCAGCTTTCTTTCATTATATCGAAATTCTGTTATAACTGAACAAATACGCAGTAAAAACATAAAGAGTGGATAATGTTACAGCCTGAATTTTTACTTCGTTGTAACAGGAATTTGTTTTTTGAAACCTTGTTCATTATAACAGGAGTGTACTGTATCATTATAGTAAACGACCATCCTTCTCACAACTTAAAATATCATCATCACCACTACGAAATCACCAGTATGATAATCATCATTATGTCATTGCCACTATCATTGCCAATATCCCTATCATTGGCCTAATCGCCAATGTAAGCATAATTATCAACAGCAACGTAATCACCATCACTGTCACCATTTTTATCATCATCATCATGAACCAGATACCTATCATTACTGTCAAACTGGAATTTTTTTCACAAATGATTTTTCGCGATCAGCAAGGCAAAATATTTTTTGAGTGTTTTTAAAACCACAGAATTGGGAAGATGAAATATTATTAATATCAGAAGCACAAATAATTGTGTGCTTTTTAATTTTGCTCTAGTTTGATGTGGCTTCAAATGCGTGAAAATTTTCCACTTTTACAGTATCATTATCACTCCTCATCATCATCGGAATCCTAAACACCACCTCTATCATAATATTCACTGTTATCATCTTCCCATCTTTACAAAGAGTCTTTAAAGGGGATGGCTAGTAACCGATCAGTTGGAATCAGTGGGAATGCTGAGGGATGATTGTTCCAATCCTTGTGGGATTCATTTAAGAGTACATTATATATCTACTGTTGTGTGAAAATTATTTGCTTCAGAACGGTCTCGTATTCAAGTAATGTGCAGATTAATGCCCCGTCACTGACCAGGCACGCTAACCTGGAAACATTAAACTGCACATTACTTGAATATGAGACCATTCTGAAGCAAATGATTTTCACACAACAATAGCTATATAATGTACTCTTAAATGAATCCCACAAGGTTTGGAACAATCATCCTCCAAGCATTCCCACTGATTCCCACTGATCAGTTACTAGCCATCCCCTTTAATACTGTAAGGAGTCCTACCTGCTCTAAGAGCCTCTTCTGAGCCTCCAGTTCCATCCTCCTAATCTCAATGTCCTCCATGGCTGACTGGGTCTCCTGCTCTCTTAGCATGCTCTGAAAACAAACACACAAGCAAACTATGAAGATTATCTAAAACTAGCACACAAATAATAAACAAATAAACAAAAATCAATATCAGTACATACACATATTCACACTGTGAAAGAATAAAATAGTACATTCTTAATAATAGTCCTTGACAGAGAAGCTTAAATATCAAATACTTCTCATTAGACGCATTATTTACCATTTGCAGATGAAACAAAAACCCAGCTTTGGTGCTTCAAAATAGTTCTAAAATGTGAGTTAGGGATAGAAACAACCAATGTAAAAATTTGAATCAGTAGAATCAATGCTAAGTATTGTTAGATATACCAAATGTGAAGAATAATTATAATAAAATTATTTCTAGAACAAACCATCTACAGTTATGGTTTATTGAAAAAAACAGAGATATCTCCTTATATTCTAGGCTTTATTGCAATTTTTTAAAGGTAGGATGTTCTGTGATACAACTGACCCACACATATGCATCAAATGTGATAACTAAGATTTTGCATCAATGAGGGAATGTACGAAGTGACAGCTAGCACATTCTAACACGGGAATACTTGTACTGAAGGTTAACATGTCCCTGGATCTGGTGGCACCTACTCAATTTACTCAATTTGGAAGAAAACATCAGCGTAAAGTTCAAATCATGTGGCTGCCGTATGGCCAATGGGCGATTTATCACAGTAGACCAAGCAAAATGATTCAACATCCCGTGTCACACTACAATGCTCATAAAGAACTAGAAATGTCGCTATGGCGACTGGTGTATGCCTCCGCCATAATACATGGTTCTCCTAATAGGTCTATAGTACAATGTCTTGACAATGTGTGATGACAGTTTCACACAATTGGCAAAATATTAAAATGACAGGTTTGCCACAAATGTGCTGAATGTCCACTTTCCTAGAACTAGGTTCAATGGGATGAATGATTAAAACGTCAGAGTGCAGGTATTTGGGGGAATTGATGATTTTCACTTGACTTTTGACCCTTTTACAAGTTTATGCATTGAGTAATTTTCAAGGTGTAGAGAAAAAGTATAATTTCAGTATCAAATGGTAAAATAGTATTATCCAAACCTGGCCTTTGACCTTTGACCCCACAGTTCCAAAGAGAATCACTGTTAGGTAGAACATGCATAAATATGTAAGTTTCATGACTATACCTTGAGTTATTTTTGAGATATGGAGGAAAAAGTGCAATTTAGCACTTTCACTTGACATTTGACCTTTTGACCTTTGACCTTTTGGCAAGAAACTTCCCACAGAATATATATTGGGTTATACATGCATACATCAAGTTAAAAAAAAATCCTTCAGGCATTGCATAAATATAAGGAAAGTAGTTATATTTTGAGGAGTTGACCTTGACCTTTGACCCCTGACCTTTGACCCATGACCCCCAACTTCCCTAGATAATCACTGCCCATCGGTACAAGCATATATACTAAGTTCCATGAAGATACCTTGAACCATTTGCGAGATATGGAGAAAAACAAGAAATTTCATTTTTTTTCCCACAAAATAACCTGTGACCTTTGACCTTTGACCCTGTGACCCTAAAATCCACACAAAGTATCATCCCCCAAGGATATACCCTCATACCAAGTTTGATGCAAAACCACCACACGGTTCTTGAGATATTGACAAAAAAAAAAAACGGGACGGACGGACGTACGGACGTACAGACGTACGGACGGACGGACGTACGTACGGACGTACGGACGGACGGACGACCCGAAAACATAATGCCTCCGGCCACTTCGTTGGCGGAGGCATAAAAAGTTGAAGAAAGAAGGACCATCATCAACCTGCGGATATGAGCGGACAATCATGTCCAATTTGGACACTCTCTTCTTACCTTTCTCGTGATCTCATCGTCCAGTCTCCGTAGCTGGGTCTCCTGCTGTGTCTGCTGTTGGTGGATGAACCTCTTCTGGGCTCCGTCAAGCAGCTGTAACTCTTTCATCCTCAGCTCACGCTTCATGGCCTGCAGTCTGGTGGGAGTGGGTCGACTGTGTTGTCAGTCATTTTTTTCCTTTGCTCTTACATTAGTAGAAGCCTTTTTAGATGTCTAGCATTTTAGCAAAGCATTTTAGAAATCTAGAATTCTATTTCATGTGGAGAGGGACCTTTATCATGGGGTTGTAGAAGATAATGGGATGGAGTTTGCAGCTCTTAGAACCATTTTTGACCACAGGAAATGAAATCTTTGAAGCAGTCTGGACATTAGGAGTTGTTTTGTTTCTTTTTTTCTTCCTAACATTTGCTGAAGTCCTTACTTGCAAAGCAAAGTCTGCTTGTAGAAGATTAAAAAAACAACAACCAACAAACAAACAAACAAAACAAAACAAAACAAAAACCTACTGCAAATGATACTCCTCTCGATCAGTGGTCACCGGTACCTAAGAATGATATTGTCTGAAGAGTCATCATTGGCATTGCCCTGGAGGGACTTCCTAATACCTTGTGTATAAAGGTCTGTGAAGGTCTCGCTTAATCCTAACAGTTTATAAGAATGAAGGGAATTTCTTTCTTTCTTTCTTTTCGGTGCAGAGAATGTAATTATAGAGGGGTTTTTCTTTGTTTGTTTGTTGTTGTTGTTTTGTTGTTTTTTTTGGGGGGGGGGCTGTTTCTTTCTGTGAATAAGAGTGTATGCTCAATCTGTATTATCATGAACACCAAGTGAAAGAAAAAAAGGAACAAGAGGCTAATGAATTATGAATACCACCAAGAGAAAATGAAAGAGAGGTGAAGCTTTAGGTATTCACTTTTGTTCAAACATCATCCTGTCACTGCCATGAACTTGGCTTCAGCTAAGTGGTCGTGCCGCTGTCCTGCAAGCAGTAAGTGACGCGGGTTAAAATCCTGGGCTACTTCCTTCTTTTTCACTTGGTGTTCATAAATATACAGACTGAGAATACAATCTTATTTACCAAGAGAAATGGCACAAAAGAGTAAAAACCTCGAGAACTATTAGCATAGTTGTGCAGGAAATATATGATCTTCAGAGTATGGGTTCTTCCATGCTTGAAGTTTCCTGTGGTGCCACACCCTACCTGATTCTCTGGTCCACCAGTTTCTGCTCCTCCTCTGCCATAAGAGTCCGCCTCTGCTCCTCGGCTTCTTGGAGGAGCCCCTGCTGCCGGTACCAGTTCTCCTCCTGGGCCCGCCTCCTGCCCAGTTCCACCTGGAGCTCTGCCGCCGCCTGCCTCTGGTGAAGGTACTCCAACTCATCCTGCCGGATACGCTCTCTCTCCTGGGCCTGGAGGGAGGGGGTTGGGGTGCAGGGTGGGAACCAAGAAGGGGGAGAGAGGAGGTCAAGAAGGAAGGAAAGAATGGGATCACTGTAAAATATTTACTTCTTGCTTAGACTATTGTGCTCACTATTGTTCCCATGGAATATTCCTTGGGCATCACAGCTACACTGTAACATTATTACATACAGTCAAACCTATCTTGTTTATAGTAGCCACCTACTACATACAGTCAAACCTATCTTGTTTATAGTGGCCACCTGCTGTATTTGACCACTAAAAACAATTCTCTCTGAGAGAAAAGGCAAGTTAAAGAGCCTGTCTATAGTGGCCACCTATCTATAATGGCCACTTTACCGTCTCCCTTGGGTGGCTGCTATAGCCAGGTTTGACTGTTCTGTGACTTCAAAGAATCACAAATACATGATGTGCCAACCTGGTAGTCGACGATAAATTTGGGGTACTTGTTGAAGACGGGATACTGCCCCCGGGTGAGCGGGCAGAGATCTTCCAGCAAATTCTTGGGGTGGACGTCGTCAGGGGTCCCCTCCTGGATACGGTACGCCTCCAAGATCACTGCATTTATGTCGACAGCATTGCGATGGTGGAAGAAGTACTGTGGTAGTGGGTGGAGGTAACAAAAATTCAACATTTGTCATTTTGTTTGAACTTATTAGAAGACTCTGATTTACAACTATACATCTTATATCAAAGACCATTATTTTCTCTTTACTTTGATGTACAGTTTTACTGTACTTTATTTCTCTTGAGTGTCAGTGATATCAATTTAAAGTTAAGAGAGCACAGGTGAGTGAGCATGCATGAAATAACCTCCAGCACAAAGAGTGACACGACATTTGCTTCTGCGGCAGTTGCTTCAGTCTTATTTTTTCCAAGGACTTGTGGTAAAGGTTAGGGTTGTGATAGGTTTTTAGGTTTAGTTTGATGTGAGGATTAGGATTGAGGTTAGGTTAATGTTTGTGGGTAGAATTTATGTTCGGCTTAGCGTGCAGATATTTCATGGGAGCAATTGTCACAGGAGCAAATGTCATGGAACCAGCATAAACAGCTTTCATGGACTGCATTACGCGACTGGCGGACATGGGTCAAACCTCACCTTGAAGTCATCCTTGTTTGTGCATGCCAACAAGGCACCCCTGGAACCAATGAGGTAGGCCACCACGAGGAGGAGGAGGAACGAGGGGTGGTTGGTGAAGACGTGGTCAAACACTTTCAGCCACTCCTCCTTTGTCATCACCTCAGAGAAAAGGGTCTGCATTACTGGCCATGCATACAGCTACATGGGGGAAAAATAACAGTGCACATCTAAGCTTATCATACTATTATCTACCCATACAGGGTTCGAAATTGGCGATGGTCCGCTGGCCATTGGCCACCCAAAATCACGTCGGACTAGCTAAAAATCGTAAAAGTCTAAAGTTACTAGTCCGTCTGGCTAGCCAAAATATTGCTACAGTGTCAAAATTGATTCTAAGTAGTCCGCCTGGCTAGTTAAAAAAAAAAGTTAAGTGGGACCCCTGCCATATATGCCTCATTTCATGAATCCTTGATCCTGACTGGTTGAAATCGAGGGCATAAATTCACCTGCAGCCTAGAAGTATCCAAGCTGCCCCATAGTGCCAAATTGCCCCATAACACTAAAATGCCCTCTTCTTGGGCATGTATGCCAATGTGTGTACACACTGTACATGCTTGGCTTCCATACACATATGTAGTATGTGAGGTGACCTCTGCCTGATGCAACTGCAATGTAAACGTCTATGGCAGCACCTGATGTATGAACTTGCTAGTGTAATCGTGATCGACAGAGTAAATATTCTTTTAATTCTATTCGGTACATAGAACAGATATAGACTACATGTACAATGTACATTCATTCAGGGCATTGTTAATATTGCTGCTCTTAGGATCTCAACTCTATGCTATGACCTTCGGCAAGGCAATAATATCAACAATGCACCTAAAAGAGGTCCATGTCTGTATACCACAAATAGACTAACCGGGCACTTACATTTGTAAAAGGTTTAAAATTCTTTCTATATTTACTGATATAAGGATGTGCAGTTGCCCCACTGGTGGTTTGGTTATTCCATCAGAATTGGTACATATTTGGCCCATGTGTTTGAAAACTAGTCATATTCACATGTTGCCAACACAGTTTTCATACTTAATTCTTAATTGGACCCAATTACATTGTATGTACTATTCACACAGGTTGGCAGCTAAGATTATAAAAGCACAAATATCTACAGGCCAGCAAAGATGATTAGAGCCTCAATGCATCTGTAGTTCTTTTTCAATTTCTTATTACCATTAAAGACTAAATGTGTCTCACAGTACACAAGCAGCAAGACGTGAGCTACCAAACAATACTGCGATGAATGAAATGCTTGTACATAGATTTTATTATTCAAATAGTGATATTTCTTCCCTTTTGATGACGACATACCTGCGAGGTGACTCCATACGCGACAAAGTGCTCCAGCAGCTTTCTGTCGTGGCAGGCGAGGACGTTCTCCACCATGCCCAGGACGTTGATCGGAGGGTTGGGGAAGTACTCAAACCAGTGCTGGCACCAGTTGACTACAGAAGTAGAGTGGAGGTGTTGGTGTAACAAATAAAGATAAAATAGATTCATATGTATTCACTACTGAGGTTTGTTGGGCATTTAAACATTCACAAAATCAAATACAAATGCACAGTCTTGCTCACCTTCATTACAAAAATGAATACCCAGCAATTGATGTACATCTCTAAATCAAACTTCGTAAACATCAAAGTTTATGAAGCAGTAAAGAAAAGCAACATAATTAAAGACATATTACAGTTTATTATATTTGCACATTGTCTATCTCTCTGAAAGTTTGAAAAATCAGTAATATACACAGGGACATATCAAAAAACAAAAAAATAGAGACCCAAGAAAAAACTAGTCTCTGGCAGCAAAATTTGGCGCAGACATTTGTCACACTTCAGCAATGGGAAAATAAAGCAATTCAACAGGTAGTCTCAAATCACCATAAGCTAAACATTTTATCCCATCAAATGTGGGCAATTGCATGGAGTTACACATATTTGATGAAATGTGCTGTGAATAGCTATGGCAGGACAATAAATTTCTTTCGGCTGAAAATGACCGCTCCTTCTCAGTTTGGCCAGACGGGGAGACTGGCAGTTCTCACCAAGGATGGTTGCTATGACTTCAAAGCAGACCAGCTGGTTGTTCTGGAAGAGCTTGATGAACGGGAAAGCAAGGAGAGGCAAATAATTCATCTCACCAAAGATGGCTGACCAGTGGGCCAGACCAGACAGTGTCCTGAAAAAAACAGAAGAAGGTGCGTTAGTGTTGCAGTTTGGGAATGCAAACAGTAAGAAAGTGAGATATTTTGGCACCACTATTCAATGGAAGTTTCTCTTAATCATAAAGTTATTTATGCTAAAAGCATCATTACAAAAGTACAGAGCAGTGAAAATTTGACAATTATGACATTGCAAAATTACAGCATGGTTAGCATGTCACAAGTCAGTGCAAATAACCATCCATAATACCACTGAGTTTGGCATCCTCTAAACAGTCACTATGATCATTTGGCTGTCATGACACTTGAATTTTACTCATTTAACTTTCTTAATGAAATATCATCTATCTAATAATCTTAATTGACTAAACAATTTTACTAAAAAAACAACAAACAGAATACATCCTTTACATTTAAAAAAGGATTATATAAATCTCATCTTGTTGACAAAAGCCCACACGAAACTTGCAAGATCAATATGGTTTACAATGGGGGAAAGTCGAGTACATAAATAATGGACATAAAAAGTGGTTTTTTTTATGTCTCTTTGCCTGATGCTATCCTCTCTAAAGATCAAATCCCATCCACACAGTGCTGTGGACCCTCCTTACCTCTGTAAGACCCGCAGGAGTTTCCTGCTCTTGATGGGGTAGTCTTCGTGGACCTTGGCCCAGGCGATGTGGCTGCCCTTGTCGACCAGAGTGCTGAAGGCCGCGTGGTTCTCGGGCAGTCTGAGGATGGAGCGCCAGATGAACATTCTGTAGCAGAGAGCAAAGAAAGTTGAATCCTGGAGTGATCCACAGTGGATCAGCTTTTCATATTCTGGTGCAACATTATTCAATAACCATTAGACATGTGGTACATTGATAAATCTGTACTTTGCAACTAATTGACAAATTGCCCTACATCGACGTAAATAAGCACTGAATTGATCAGTGTTTTAGTAGTACCCATGATAAAAAATCATGGGCGTATATACTCGAGTGGGATTCGAACCTACGACCTCCTGATCACCGGACAGGCGTCATCTCTACTAGACAACCGAGCTTTCGCCTGACAGCAAGTGTTGGTTCTAATCCTTATAGCATGCAGCAGGTACTGCTTTATTATTCAAATTCATGAAATTCTTCCGTCGAGATTAGAACGGATTAGAACCAACACTTGCTGTCAGGCGAAAGCTCTGTGGTCTAGTGGAGATGACGCCTGTCCAGTGATCAGGAGGTCGTAGGTTCGAACCCTGCTCGAATATTATGTACGCCCATGATTTTTTATTATGGCTACTACTAAAACACTGATCAATTCAGTGCTTATTTACGTCGATGTAGGGCAATTTGTCAATCAGTTGCAATGAAAACACCTCGACGGAAGAATTTTATGAATTTGAATAAATCTGTACTTCTAAACAAAACATTACTTGATATAATTTGTTCTAAGTAGTGCTCTGAGACAGGTAACTTCTGGTTATCATTACCCCTTTGAATCATTCTGATTATTTCTTTGCTTATAGTTATTTATGAAATTTCCATTTTTATTTTACATCATCCACCATTGTGTCTTATGCATGGACCCCTTTGAAAATAAGTCATCTACTGCTGTCCACGCTGTGAATGGAAATAATAAAAAAAGAAAGAAAACAAAACAACAAAGACACATGTGTACAGTATGCTCTCTAACATAAGACATGGATGGTAAAACTCCAAGTGATCAAGGGCGAACCACAGTGATACAGGTAAAACAATCTGTTACAGAGTTCAGACATGAATGCATGAAACCCAGAGACATTTACAATGAACCACAAGGAAAAGTAGAAATTACGCGGTGCGTAATATATATGTCCCCGCCGGAAGTAGCATTTAGTAGCAAAATGTACAATATAGGTAAAAAGATGAAGGTCAAAGGTCAAAGAAGTCAAAGGTCAAAATTCTATGTAGAAGTTTTGAAGCCCTCACCTAGTGCCATCACATAAAGCAAACGGAATCGAAATCGGGTTAGAAATGGCGAAGGAGTAGCATTTTGTAGCCAATGTACAATATACATGTAGGTAAAAAAATCAAGGTCAAAGGTCAAAGAAGTCAAAGGTCAAAATTCTGTGTAGAAGTTTTGAAGCCCTCACCTAGTGCCATCACATAAAGCAAACGGAATCGAAATCGGGTTAGAAATGGCGAAGGAGTAGCATTTGGTAGCAAAATGTACAATACAGGTCAAAAATCAAGGTCAAAGGTCAAAGAAGTCAAAGGTCAAAATTCTGTGTAGAAGTTTTGAAGCCCTCACCTAGTGCCATCACATAAAGCAAAAGGAATCAAAATCGGGTTAGAAATGGAGAAGGAGTAGCATTTTGTAGGCAATGTACAATATAGGTCAAAAATCAAGGTCAAAGGTCAAAGAAGTCAAAGGTCAAAATTCTGTGTAGAAGTTTTGAAGCCCTCACCTAGGGCCATCATATAAAGCAAACGGAATCAAAATCGGGTTAGAAATGGCGAAGGAGTAGCATTTTGAAGCAAAATTTACAATATAGGTCAAAGGTCAAGGTCAAAGGTCACAACTGAAATTCTGTATAGAAGTTTCAAAGCTCCCATGTAGTGCTATCATATAAAGCAAGCAGAATCAAAATCGGGTTAGAAATGGCGAAGGAGTAGCATTTTGAAGCAAAATGTACAATATAGGTCAAAGGTCAAGGTCAAAGGTCACAACTGAAATTCTGTATAGAAGTTTCAAAGCTCCCATGTAGTGCTATCATATAAAGCAAGCAGAATCAAAATCGGGTTAGAAATGGCGAAGGAGTAGCATTTTGAAGCAAAATGTACAATATAGGTCAAAGGTCAAGGTCAAAGGTCACAACTGAAATTCTGTATAGAAGTTTCAAAGCTCCCATGTAGTGCTATCATATAAAGCAAACAGAATCAAAATCGGGTTAGAAATGGCGAAGGAGTAGCATTTTGAAGCAAAATTTACAATATAGGTCAAAGGTCAAGGTCAAAGGTCACAACTGAAATTCTGTATAGAAGTTTCAAAGCTCCCATGTAGTGCTATCATATAAAGCAAGCAGAATCAAAATCGGGTTAGAAATGGCGAAGGAGTAGCATTTTGAAGCAAAATGTACAATATAGGTCAAAGGTCAAGGTCAAAGGTCACAACTGAAATTCTGTATAGAAGTTTCAAAGCTCCCATGTAGTGCTATCATATAAAGCAAACAGAATCAAAATCGGGTTAGAAATGGCGAAGGAGTAGCATTTTGAACATTTTGATCACACACGGACGCACACACGGACGGACGGACACACGGACGGACACACGGACGGACACACGGACACACACACGTACGGAGCCCGTTTCATAGTCCCCTGCTCGAACTCGTTCGGCAGGAACAATAATTACATAAGTGAGCATTTTGTGACAAGACACAAACGATTGGACAAAATCCTGGTGATGCGAGGGGAACAAAAAGATGCACACTGATATGCAAAGGTTAAAATCATGCACTTATCCACATGTTGAAATACAAATGATTTGATAGAGATACAAGCCCTCATTTGCATCACATTACTGGGGTCTCCATGAAACATGAGGTAAACATAGATCATTGCGGGTTAATATTAGAACTCACTCAGAACTCTCACAGAAAACATATCACACCATCAAAGCCATGATCTCAAAGTTGGCATTCACGAGATAGATAGCGACCTTTCACAGGGAAGGACTTGGAGACACCTCACACATTCAACAATAAAAAAGAAAATGTAAGATATGACCTACTTTCTCATGGCCAATTCTGACACTCGGCCAAGCCATTATACAACGTTCGAGTAGATCCTTGTAATTTGATTGGAGGATTGTTGGTGACGTGATATTCAATAAGTACTCCATTCAACGCGCCGTGCAATTTTGGTTCTATTTTTGCGTGCAACTTGGTTCGATTTTTTCGTTCTATTCCACGGTTCGAGAAATTGTACGGTACTGCATGTACTGTGTGTTGCATATTGAGGATCGCATGCAGCTACCACAGTGTACGTGTGCGGTACATGCATTCGCGTATGTAGGCCTACATAGTGCTAGTGTACGGGTATGAGCGCTAGCTGTGACCTGTATCTACACCGATTGCACACGCCAGAAAGAGAATCGCAGTGGATCCACATGTAAGTATGGCTATATTTTTCACACATATATAGACTTCTAGGCCTACTTAGACCTACCCAACAATCCTCCAACCAAATAACAAAGATCTACTTGGACGTTGTACAAAACAAATAGTGTATGGTCTTTACTCGTGCAATGGAACGAGATTTCGCACTCGGTGAAAGATGAGGCGCACTATTCAACTCGGCTTCGCCTCGTTGAATAGAGCGCCTCTATCTTTCACCTCGTGTGAAATCTCGTACCATTGCACTCGTGACCATTCACTATTTGTATAATATTTATCATAGCCTATTCTGATACCAAGCACTATCTACACATAAAATTTGGCAGAAAATTAGGGTAGGAGTAAACAGACGATTACGACCATAAAGTGCTTTGTTTTCCAATCTTTGATGGACATCATATCATAAAAGTCCTTCTTGGGATTATCCTTTTCTTTTTCTCTCACCTGTACTTGGCAGGATACTCCCCATAGCCTTTCAGTATGGCCGTCAGTCTGCTCATACTCAGTCCTTCTGGCAGCGGGGAAATCTGGTTGAAAACAGACACAAAGAAATAGAACAAATGAATTTAATATGACTGCATATAGCATTAGGATGCTATAAATGTGTCTAGACTATCTATCACAAACCCCCTGGCTGTAGCAGTCATGTCCCTAGGCAAGGCACTTTATCCTCATTGTCTAGTTCTTTAGGAGGGGACCAAAGCTGCTTGCTTAAAAATATTCACCGCTACCTTAGTAGTCACGTAAAAACAAGGCAATGCAAATCAATTCTGTTTAAATCAAAATATTTCGCAAATCTCTTGCCCACTGCACAAACGAATAATGAGCACTTTGCAAGCAGATCTTCACTCATCACTTGTGTATTGCAAGACAAATGCAGAATATTGCTCCTGAAATTGACAGAAAGCATAGGCAATCCAAGAAATGCTTTCTTCTGTTCAAGATGGGAGGGCTAAAAGTGTAAGTCATTTGAGTAGAAATTTGACACACTCAGTTGCAACACAAAAATGTCCATTTGTGATAAAAATCTCAAAAGAAATTGCAGAGGCCTCATATTGGGGATTACTGTACACGCCATATATTTATTAAGTCGAATAGGGACTTCCAGACAATTTCGCGACTGATTAAACTCGTGATCATGGAGTACTGTACTGAACAGAAAAATGCATACGTGTGCATCACATTCATTTAGGGATCAGAGTCATTATTTTTGTGTGTCTTTAATTTTGCGAATGGTACCTGACTCGCGAAATTCGCGAAAATAAAAACCTCACAAAATATATTCAGCGTATACAATACTATCTTGAAGTCAATCTCAGCTTGTGGTACATAATTTCACTGCAGTGATGATAATGGCAAAAACATATTGTGGTAATTCATTGCTACTGGAAACCCACTTCCAAGGAAAGTTAAGGTGAAATTCTTACCTGGCTGTCATCACCATCGTCATCATCCCCATTCACTTCCACCCTGACAGTGGCATCTAGTCTCCTCCCAATGCCACTTCCTCCTTTGGGCTTGCCATCTCTGCCTCCTCCCCTCCCTCTTCCTACCACACTAGCTGCACCAAAAGACTGGGACCCAAGACTACCGGGTGTCATCGACCTGAGGGTCGATCTCTGTCTGCGGGACGTCGAACTGCCTTGGCGTTGTGACGTAGCCTTCACCAATGGAGGAGGTGGCTAGGAAACATAGAAGCATTGATCAAAATACAGAGTGACTATTTTGAGTGATGCCCTGTTCCTACATGCTACCAGGCTGTGTTGTCAGGAACTAGCCATTTGAAACTTTGGTAGTGATTTGAAATTATGAGAACAGAAGTTCTCCAAGGCATATATGGAATGTCACTGGAAAAACACTCAATGCACAAACACATATTAAGAAAAGCAAACTATGTGAAAAGAGGTGGAGTTGTCAATGGATCCAATGACAATGATTCAAAAATATGTTAAAAGAGAATGTAAATGGCAATACAAAAACACAACACAACCTGATAATGAAATTATCAGCAGAAAGAATGTAAAGAGCCTCTCCTCATTTCCTCTTCACAGGCAGCGACTACTCCGGCTAGATCTCACATCTGGCAAGTGATAACATAAACTCCAAGCCAGGAGGGCACAAATTCTTCTCAGTATCTTTTTAATGAATATTACTTACTCTTGACTGATGATATCTTGTCAAAAACACCAAGATATGCAAGGACACTAGCTGTGCCATACTAGAGTTTCCATGACATTTTTTTACCCTCTTACACTTTGTTTGACTTGTAAGTTAATCTTATTTCTAAAACATAGCCTATACTTACTACCAGGTAATACCATAGTAGTGCCCCGTTTTATCAAAAGATATAATCGATTATAAATTTCCTTACCACACAGGCTGCCATAGACTTATGATAGAAATCAACTATATAATCAATTATAATTCTTCATAAAACAGGGCCTAGTAGTTATATATGAGAACAATATGAAAACTAGACACCTACAACATCTAAACAAAACTGACAGTACAGTATGTCCCCCAAAAAATTACAATCAAATTTTCGCATTGATAACTCCCAATATGATTAAACTGTCTCAATGCTACTTCAGGGTCTGGAAATAAAACATCTCAGCTCTATTTTGCAGAAAACTCCATTCAATTTGGTTAAGTAGTCACAGAGGAATGTGGATTGTTGTAAAGCATGTCATGGGTCTGATTCTTCCAAGTTTAGCACTTGGATGCTCTTGGAACTGCATATTGATGTGTGAACACAATGGACAGAACTTGGAGGGAAGGGATTCCAAACATGCATTACAATACTCCTCATTACTCTTTGACCACTGAAGCAAATCAGATGGTGTTTTCCTTTAAGATGTGGGCAATGAGTTATAGTTTCATACCCTGAAATTGTATTTGGATTGATTGACTATTTTTAAAGCTATCATTGCTGAAAGTACCATTGTAATTGTGTTTTTTTTTTTTGGAGGGGGGGGGGGGGTGGGAGGGGGACATGCGGTACAGACACATGAAATTTTGAAGCTGAAGTACATTACTAATATATCCCACCTTGTTGAAATCTGATAGGAGTGCCGCGACACTGTATATGTTCAGTCTTCCACTCTCCATCACAGCCACCATGTTGCGGCCAGAGGGGCTGACCGTAAAGTGGACTGCTCTGTCGTCGAGGCTGCCGAGGTCAAACAGCAGCCGACAGCTGTGGATGTGGACAAACCTGACCAGTCCGTCCTGGCTCAACACACCAACCATCTGAAGTGGCAGACATTTTTGAGAATTTTGACTGAGGGAACCACTAGGGTCATGCTTTACAAATAAATAGCTGATATATTATGAGTTACACTAATTGTAGTTATCATGGCAACAATGAATACATTCACAGCTAATTGTTTGTTGCCACTTCATCCTACAAAGACGGAAAACTGAAATAATGGCATGTTGAAAGAAAAAAAGGAACCCAAATTTTCTACATACTCTTTTTAGCTTTGTGCTACATAACAAGATCTGCAGGGCCCCATTGCTAGAAACTTTGCGTTTAAACGCAACTTGCAACTGATTGTCACTGGCCAATCAAAATCATTGTTGCATGCATGTCTTCTTAATAGGGCAGACCCTGAGCCAATCAGAATGGTTGTTTCAAAATTAGCAATTATTTGCAATTGATTGCAACTTTCTTGCAACGGGGCCCTGGGCTTGCTAGAGTGGTAGGTTATGAAGAGAGAGAGAGAGAGAGAAAAAAAAAGTTGGTTTCACTGAATATTAAAGTCAGCCTCACTTCACAAAGTAAGATAGGGTCCACCATTTAAATGCCTTTATAGATATTTTGACAGCTCTTCTGAAGATGCATCATGATTATGATCACTGTATTGCATCTAGACATGCTGCTCATGCAAGTTTCTTTTAGTGTGATGAATGTCAGAGGCTGACATATTACTGCACGTAGTATGCACACTATGATCATGAACAGGTGACATTTCGTAAAGTGCTGACCAATAGACATCAGTGCAATTACATGGCAAGGGCTCCCTCTATTGCAGTAAATTGCAGGGCTGGAAATGACCTATACCTGTTTGAACGAATCTCTTAATTTCTGTAATGGTAGCACTCAAATTTTTACTTTAATAGTAGCTCAAGTTGACTCCTTTTCAGATCAGTCTTGCTGACACTGAAAAAAAAAAGAAGAATAATGTCAGACCATGGGAAAACAGGAGTTTAAATCCATCACAGAAGAGATAAATTAAAATCTCCTTGCTGAAGTTACCTGACTAGCGCCCCCATCGAAACTCTCGGGCAAGAAATGGAGCTGCTTGACAGCCCTGACTTTGGGCGGCATCTCGACAATCCTGAGGAGCCGTCGGCTGTCCAGGGCCCAGATGTGCAGGAACTGTGACTTGCCGCCAGCCACAAGAAGTCTCCCATCCCTGTTTAACAGAAGTACAGTGAAACAAAAGACATGGAGAATGGCTGCCAACTTCCTATACCCCGACAACAGACTTGAAATGAATGGCAAACGAGCATACTTGCCAAGGTTCTACAGGATGACAAATATCTGTAATTTCTGGCAATAACTAGAAATGTCACTACAGCGACTGGTTATACCCCTGCCAAACAACATTTCATAAGCTTTGGTCAAAACAACATTTCATAACCTTTGGTCAAAAAACTGAGGAAGTAGTTAAATCCGCAAGATCTTTCCTTGATCTTCTGCCATTAATATGCCGTTACCATGGCAACGTACTTTCGGGTACTGTCGAAAAATGCGTCTTGCACATCTACAACCAAAGGCACACATCTGTACCAAGTTTCATGGAAATTGGGCAAAAACTGAGGAAGTAGTTTGCAACACAAAATTTTCCATCATTTTGGCTCATAATATGTGAGCTCTTACCATGGCAACATACTTTTTGTCACTGTCAAGAAATGTGTCATGCTGACCTATATCCTAAGACAAACATTCAATATGAATTCCATGAGAATTGGAAGAACACTGATGAAGCAGTTTTTGCCATGAAGCATTTTGCCCTATATTTTACCAATAACATGCCGTTACCATGGCAACGCACTTTTTGCCACTGCGGAAATATGTGTCTTGCACATTAACATATTCAGATGAACATCTGTACCTAATTTCATAAAAATTGATCAAAAACTGTTCGTGACGCAAGATTTGTACCCATTTTTGCCCATAATATGCCGTTACCATGGCAACATACTTTTGGGTACTGTCAAAAAATATGTCTTGCACATCTACAACCCAAGGCACACATCTGTGCCAAGTTTTATGGGAATCGGTTGAAAACTGAGGAAGTAGTTCGCGACGCAAGATTTGCAACGGACCGACCACCCGACCGCGCGACCGACTGCCTGACCGACCGCCCGACCGACCGACCGCCCGACCGCCCGACTGCCCGACCGTCCGCTGATTCCTATATACCCCCTTCAAACTTCGTTTGGCGGGGGTATAAATACACAGCTAAGTGTTGGGTGTGAAGATAATGTTGGCACAATCTAAGGATGTTCATTCATTTGTGCCTACAGGCATGTGGATCTACACTCGTTTGACTATTCATAGGTTCAGCTCAAGTAAATGCAGTGCATGCACAGGGCATATGATATCTATGAATGAGTGTGTGTGTGTGCATTTGTGTGTGCTTACCTATTAAAAGATGTGCTAACATTTTTGCTTATATAGCTGGTGAAATTGAGTAATAAAACTTTTGCTATGAGCACAGTCAACAAAATAGGCCAATATAACACACTTTCTGCCAAATTTCAGGGATGATATTTCTGGGCCTACATAAACTGTACATCATGCAATTTCTTGTGTTTTAAAGGGACTGTACAGTACTGGTTGAGGTAGGGATTCATGTTTTGAACATTCCTAAGTGAGATAATGAAAAGCCTTTTATGAAATATGAAAGAGCATGCAATTCTAAGAAGGATTCAACGTTTATTTGATGAAAATTGGTTTTCAAATGGCTGAGATATCCAAAAAAGTGCTAATAATAAAAGGCGACATGCCCCAACTTTATTAGTATCTCTTTGTTTCACCTTGTTTTTGGATATCTCAGCCATTTCAAAACCGATTTTCATCAAATAAACTTTTGACACCCCTTAGAACCGCACGCTCTTTGACATCTCATAGAGTGGTTTCTGAATATCTCACAAAACGTTAAAAGCTAAATCTTCACCTCGACCAGAACTGTACACACCCTTTAACAGCATAGTCCATCCATAACTTAGATAAATGCTTTAAAGTTTGCCCGAAGTTCAACAGAAAAAACATGATCACAAAATCTGTGTTCTCATAAAATCATAAATTCTCTTCACAAGCAATCACTGTTTCTTATTGTCATACAAACAGACACCCGGTGCAGAAGCTAATATTTTGAATATAAACTCCTCAAAATATGTTATGCAATTAAAGTTTGATATATCATATTTCTCTTATACCCACATAATCTTCATTAAATATGACATCATAAGAAAGCCTGATTAATTATCTTTAAAATGACATCTCATTTGCTATGATTGGGTGTTCTTGGAATGTGCTAAACAGCTGAGTAAGGGGACAGATCAAAAGTGAAAAGTCGCAACAATTCTGCTATTGATAATGTACAGTTTCGATGAAAAAAGGCCACTGGAATATTAAAGCAATGCCGAAATGACAGCACTTTAAAGAACTCCCATTTCCTAGACATTAGATGACTTGTTTGGTCAACATTTATGTTAAATTTTAATCTGCAGATACTCCTGCAGTTTTTAATTCATGGATGAAGACTGGAATCTAATGATAATCTCACAATGTATTCTTTTCAAGCACATTCCTTCCCTGAAACGACAAAGCAAATGGGAGTTACACTGTTTGACATCACGTTTGCTCTATTTTGCAACATTTCACATTTGACCTTTCCTCATACTAAGTCATACTGTGCATTCCAGGAATGCCTAATGAAACAAGTGAGTTGTCATTGTAAAGAAAATTAATCGGGTTTTCTTATGATGTCACATTTGAATGAAATTATGTAGTTTTAAGAGAAATATGATACATTAAATTGGAATTGCAGGACTTTTTTTGAGGAGTTTATAACCCAAACACTTCACTGCCTTACCTGGGGGTGGCAAAGGCCTTGTAGTGGGCCCTGTCGCCTGGCGGAATAGGCAGCTGGTACTTGCACTGGAGTGTGTCCGACTCCCAGGCAAAGATGGTGTCGTCACGGAAACAGGTCATGATTGTGTTGCTGAGCGGGAGGAAGAACACCTACACAGAGAAACAAAGAACCATGGTGCATAACAACCAATCAGGAAGGTAATATTACCAACTACATAATATTGGTTTAAACTATTGATACAATTCAAAAATCATGCAATGTATTGACAATGATCACAAAGAACTAAAAATCATCACAAGCATATGATCAATAATTACATACAGGACAAATGATAAAGATAATGATGATAACTGCAATAATAATGATATCAAACTTAATATGATAACTGGTATCATCAGTGGGGGGCAAACATTTCATATCAAAGGTGCTCAAAGCAGAGCCACAACTTTGGCAAAAAGAGGATGAAGCCTTGTACCAACTTTTAAGCACACCGAGTGATATCATGGTATTACAAATACACACATTCATGATTTATACTGTTGACTTCTTTTTCAAGTTTTGGCAAGTGTATGGCATCAGTCTTAGTTTGTACTTTACTTGTTACCTTGGTGATATTGACGTCATCTTTGACGTTAAGCTTCCTCTTCCGCGTGAAGGTATCCAGATCCCACAGGAGGGAGGTGTCGCTGGACGTGGTCAATGCGTAGCGGCCAGAGGCGTGGACAGAAATGGAGTGAACTGGTGTGTCGTGTCCCTTCATCCAAGCCACCATCTCTTTGGTATCTACATCATTCAAACAGGCAGCACTGAGTCTATGATTGGGGCACGGGGGGCAGCTGGCAATCCCCTAAAATACTGCAGAAACTACAGTAAGTGTGAAGTTTTCATGCAAGTACACGGTAATTTATCATGTTCGGCCAGGTAAAGATGAATTATGGGTGTTTGTAATTTTTGCAAAAGATCATGGCAATTCTGCAAGCACTTCAAACACCTCACTGCTGCCACAATGGCTAAGGGCTTAGTAGCACATACTGTATATGCCATATATTACGTGAGTCTAAATTTTCGTAAATCGAGAATTCCCAACGATTTCGCAAGTGGTTAAATTCGTGATCGTGGAGTCCTGTACTGAACGGAGAAATGTATACGCGTACGTCACATCCACATCGGATTAGAGTCAATATTTTCGCGTGTTTTTAATTTCGCGAATAGCACCTGACTTATACGAAATTCGCAAAATAAAAACCTCGCAAAATATTCGGTGTTTACAGTACCAGAGTAAAAGGTACAGCGTACAGTATCTACTGGTAGTCTGTGTTATGACAGCAAATTTAATCACCCTGCAGGACTAGCGAACATGAAGAAAACTACAAATAACATAGCAGCAACATCCTACACTATATACCAAATCTTGCCTACTCCAACAGCTAGACTCATAATCAACCTGACATGGGAGAGGGGAGCACAGAAAAAAAAAAAAAATGTTAATGAGGCAACTTTTCACGTCCGAAGAATGTCTCATTCTACCTGTGTCATAGCACTTCAGGGAACAATCCGACAGTGCCACAAGGTACTCCGTTTTGCGGCGCAGATTGAACGCCAGGGCTGTGCATGGCACTCCAGTTTTCTGGACGAGCTGGAACCTTGAAATGGAAAAAAAGAAGAAGAAGCAAACAATCAAATTTATGGATCAAACATGACAGGCTTCCTGTAGATTAGGATGAAAAAAATGAAATAAAACAACAACAAATGAATATATGTGTGCACCAAGATACATCATATTCATCTAAAATTAATAGAGAACAGCTAGGAAAACTGGATATTACAGTCATAACTAGGATTTTCCTAGACATTTAGAGGTCAAATCTTACTGTAGATTTTGTTCAAAATAGGTTGTTCAGTTTGTCACTCATCTTACGATAAAAAAAATTAGATTTTTCTCCTATTCAAAAAAGAAACACACACAAAAACGCACAACCCAAAATGGACTAAACAGATTTGTCATCATCTTTTCCCATGCATCCATGAACACATAAAGTAAAAATTAAAAAAACAAAAGGTCCATCACACAATTTTTTTTTTATGAGACACAAAACAATCATATACAATACCTGTTTTTATGCAGATCAAACACATAGATGTGGCCCTGGTGGTCACCGGCGACAAAGCGCTCCCCACCAGCATCAAAGGCTGCTTGTAGGAATCGGATAGCATGGCCCTGAGATGTCAATGTGCCACTGGTGTCTTTGCTAATCTGAATCATCAAGCTAGGTGAGCAGGGAAAATAACCACATTGATTGTTAGTTTACTACAACATTAGTCCAAAAAGAGAGGGAAACAATACAGGAAAGACACTTGCATTACCAACACTACATGTACAAAATGAATGTGTCAGTAGTAGTTTATCAGGTTGTGTTATGGTACAGTTAGCACTAAAAGAAACAATATTTTTGACAAAATTACAGCCACAGGGAAAGTAGAAAAGCTATTCAAGATATGATAAATATAACATGACCTTAGGGGATCTTGTAAGAATATGAAAAGACAGAGATGTTGAACTTGGATAAAAACTAGGGATGCCACATGGTAAGGTGAAACTATGGAAACAAGTGGGAAGGAGTTCCTTTTAGTACTGCACCTCACAACTGGAAAAAAAAAAAAAAGCAAACGGTCAACTTGCGGTACATACTAAATTCTGAATTATTTTTCTTGTATCCAATTTCTCACCTTCTAGGGATTTGAACAGCAATTACTACATTCAGTCTCAAAATATTCTCATTTCAAAACTTTCTTTCTCTCTCTCTTTCTCATGCAAGTGTGGTCATAGCTACACTGTACACTACACATGTACAATGTGTACATACAGTACTAGACTGATCTAGATCAATACGTCATATCAGACATCACTGCGTGCAGCTGCAGCTGAGTAGCATGTAGGCCCTATTTAAACCCCAGGGCATGCTCCATTGTACACTTTGTGATCGGGCTGGTTGCAGTTAGGTAGCATGAATCGATGCACAGTTCCCAGAATGCTACCGTGTCTAAACAGAGTTACACAGCTATTTAGGGCTGATTTCACTAAGCACTCAAGCGATTTGCAAAGGATGCAAATGTCAAAAAAAGAAGAAAAAAAAAAAAGGCGAATTCCAACATTCAGAAAAGTTTTGTTTTTTCCAAATGTGTTCCAACAATGCCAATGGAGCTGAAAACCATCTTGAGAAATTTGTGGGGCTCCATTCATGTGTGAATGTCATGTGTACCATTGCTAAACTATGGCCAGTTGAATACAAAAACAGCAGTCATGCACTTTTATACAAATAGTGAATGGTCACGAGTGCAATGGTACGAGATTTCGCACGAGGTGAAAGATAGAGGCGCTCTATTCAACGAGGCGAAGCCGAGTTGTTGAATAGTGCGCCTCATCTTTCACCGCGTGCGAAATCTCGTTCCATTGCACGAGTAAAGACCATACACATACTCACAGATTCTAGAATTTAGCACAGAAATGGCAACCATTTCCTGTGAAAGACGAAAGAGTAGCCTCACAGTTGCAGTCACCATGTATGTATGTTAACGTGTACGTAACGTATGCGAAACGAAGTTGTTTACCAAAAATGTGTGACAAAAGTATGCGCTTGTAAGAGCGCTTGTAGTTGTTGAGTGCGCGCGGCACATGTTTGTTTATTGTGACATCAGAGCGCATGCAATAGAACATTTTGATCGAACCAAAATTGCACGCTGAGACAGCCAGAGCGTGCAATAGAACCTTTCACTAAATGTCACATGATGGGCAATCGACCAATCGGATAGCTACATTCTAAATAGGTGTTGTATAAAAGGCCCTAAAAAATTATTGGTCGGAGCCATGGAGGTATTCAAATTCGCACTAACTGCTCGATTAGACTAAACAGAGAGCAAAACCTTGCACCGATAATGTTTAGGGCCCTAAAGTGCACGATTGCCAATTATTCGAAAGATCGGTCTACGGAGGAGAGAGCTCTGATAAAGTTTCAACAAAAAAAAAATGATAAAAGACTCCTCAAGACAGACGGATTTTTCTGTTTAACATTAACGCGTTAAGGCCCGGTCACACTGCCCAAAAGTTGTGTAAAAATGCATGAATCATGCAAGAAATTTGGTCGTGCGTGCTTGTTTGTTGAGAATTTTCGCTGATTTACGCAATGACCATCACAGATGAATTGCGCAAGAACTACACATTACGGAAAGATCACACAAAAATCACTAACAAACCCCGCACTTTCAGCCCATAGGCACGCAAAGGCCCCAAATAGGGCTAACTTGTTTGTGGTTGTGCGCGACGACCGAGGTCCACGGAAAACCACACATAATCTGCGCATTATCACTATTAAATGAACTGCGTATATGAATCCGCATGATTCGTACATGAACGCGATAGCGGCAACATTTTCGCGAACGATCACTGATATATTCCACACATATTTCGCGCATTGTTCGCGTAAGAACTAGTTCTAACATGTTATTGTTAGTTAGGCAAACTAACATTACACAAAAATTACATAAAACAGCTTGAGTTATTGCCGATAGCTGTTGTATGTCTTGAGCGTTGAGGACAAATTGTTCTCTTTTCCTTCCGTGACATTTTTCTCTGTTGTTTGTAATTCATGCACGCATGCTGCATCACCTACCACCATGCACAACCACCAATAATGCAATCCAACCAACCATTCATTGACATTGCATGTAACTAGGCACCTGCACTTGACACCTAAAAAGGAATGAAAATGAAGGATATATTTACCCATTATCGCTCGACGGACTGGGCTTTCGGTGCCATATTTTGCCCGTTTCCTTCCTATCGAGCTCTAAATATTGCATGGTCAACGGCACAGTTTTGTTGTCAAGTCATGGCAAATCTTTTCAAAATGCAATGCCAGGTTTATGTGCAAAATCCGAGCTGTTGACGACTTGTTGTAAGTGGTTGTGACTTTGGTTCAAAGTTGCCGCATTTCACACACACAAATGGATGGCTGCTGCAGATCTGTTCGCTGATCCATGTCCATTCATTCGTTTCAAGGGATTGTCAATATAGCGCGCTAGGCGAGCTATTTCAAGAGAGGCTCAGCAAATCGAGAAGATACACGTACGTATTATTTTCCTGCGCATGGCAGCGGGGTTAGTTGGTCGTCGATCGTTGTTGTTCCCCCCAAAGCTGCTGGCTTAGTGTGTAGCCGCTATCTCGCTGAGCTCCGTTTTGACTCGTGGGAGCTGGTTAGCGTGTGCACCCATGTGAAGTTGGCTACTTATTCAGTTACTTATTCAGTTCCTTATTCGGAGTGTGAAGTTAGCTCCTTATTCAGCTCCTTATTCGGAATGTGAAGTTGGCTACTTATTCAGTTACTTATTCAGTTCCTTATTCGGAATGTGAAGTTGGCTCCTTATTCACCTGCAATGTACAATCAGTTTGTCGATGGTAATTTATACAAATAAAACGTTAGACGGTCCCGGTGTAACTGCACTCCGCGCTATCGATCGCCGATGTGACATCGACATATCGCCCAGCAATAATACAACATACATAACACTCGTACAAGATCACATCTGTAGTGGATATCTATTGTAGCGCGCTAAAAACTATGGTGGCTCTGAAGAGACATCGTTTTCACGGCGTGTTCTCGATCAATTCAGTTGCAAAGCTTTTAACAGCTCCACCAGTTTAATTTTTCTAACTCTATTTTTCTAAAGTTAAAAAAAGAAAGGGAATCAAATGGAATGTCATACTAAACATCATCTTTATGTAGGAATGTAAGATATTATTCATTTATACATATATTTCCTCCAATAGTAAACCATAGCCCTGATTGTAACTTTAACTGTAAGGCCCCTACGGCCTGGGCCACTATGTGAGTGGTCAGGTCAGGTTGCTGACATATTAAGCTACATATTCATTCCCACCAAAATGTGGCTCAGGCCGTTTCATTATTTCTTATGAATAAATGAAATACATGGATATGTTGCATTATATATATATAATATTTGTACATAAAAAGCAGATACACTTTCCCTTTAACTGTCAGGCCCCTACGGCCTGGGCCACTATGTGAGTGGTCAGGTCAGGTTGCTGACATCCTAAGCTACATATTCATACCCACCCCAATGTGGCCCAGGCCGTTTCAATATTTCTTATGAATTAATGAAATACATGGATATGTAGCATTGTATATATATGACATTTCTACATGACAAGTACATACACTGTCCCTTTAACTGTCAGGCCGCTACGGCCTGGGCCACTACATGAGTGGTCAGGTCAGGTTGCTAACATCCTAAGCTACATATTCATACCCACCCCAAAGTGGCCCAGGCCGTTTCACTATTTCTTATAAATAAAAGAAGTACGTGAATATGTAGTAATATAGATATTACATTTTGTACATGACAAGCACATACACTGTCCCTTTAACTGTCAGGCCCCTACGGCCTGGGCCACTATGTGAGTGGTCAGGTCAGGTTGCTGACATCCTAAGCTACATATTCATACCCACCCCAATGTGGCCCAGGCCGTTTCAATATTTCTTATGAATTAATGAAATACATGGATATGTAGCATTGTATATATATGACATTTCTACATGACAAGTACATACACTGTCCCTTTAACTGCCAGGCCCCTACGGCCTGGGCCACTACATGAGTGGTCAGGTCAGGTTGCTAACATCCTAAGCTACATATTCATACCCACCCCAAAGTGGCCCAGGCCGTTTCACTATTTCTTATAAATAAAAGAAGTACGTGAATATGTAGCAATATAGATATTACATTTTGTACATGACAAGCACATACACTGTCCCTTTAACTGTCAGGCCCCTACGGCCTGGGCCACTATGTCAGTGGTCAGTTCAGGTTGCTGGCATCCTAAGCTACATATTCATACCCACCCCAATGTGGCCCAGGCCGTTTCAATATTTCTTATGAATTAATGAAATACATGGATATGGAGCATTGTATATATATGACATTTGTACATGACAAGTACATACACTGTCCCTTTAACTGTCAGGCCCCTACGGCCTGGGCCACTATGTGAGTGGTCAGGTCAAGTTGCTGACATCCTAAGCTACATATTCATACCCACCCCAATGTGGCCCAGGCCGTTTCAATATTTCTTATGAATTAATGAAATACATGGATATGTAGCATTGTATATATATGACATTTCTACATGACAAGTACATACACTGTACCTTTAACTGTCAGGCCGCTACGGCCTGGGCCACTACATGAGTGGTCAGGTCAGGTTGCTAACATCCTAAGCTACATATTCATACCCACCCCAAAGTGGCCCAGGCCGTTTCACTATTTCTTATAAATAAAAGAAGTACGTGAATATGTAGTAATATAGATATTACATTTTGTACATGACAAGCACATACACTGTCCCTTTAACTGTCAGGCCCCTACGGCCTGGGCCACTATGTCAGTGGTCAGTTCAGGTTGCTGGCATCCTAAGCTACATATTCATACCCACCCCAATGTGGCCCAGGCCGTTTCAATATTTCTTATGAATTAAGGAAATACATGGATATGGAGCATTGTATATATATGACATTTCTACATGACAAGTACATACACTGTCCCTTTAACTGTCAGGCCCCTACGGCCTGGGCCACTATGTGAGTGGTCAGGTCAAGTTGCTGACATCCTAAGCTACATATTCATACCCACCCCAATGTGGCCCAGGCCGTTTCAATATTTCTTATGAATTAATGAAATACATGGATATGTAGCATTGTATATATATGACATTTCTACATGACAAGTACATACACTGTACCTTTAACTGTCAGGCCCCTACGGCCTGGGCCACTATGTGAGTAGTCAGGTCAAGTTGCTGACATCCTAAGCTACATATTCATACCCACCCCAATGTGGCCCAGGCCGTTTCAATATTTCTTATGAATTAATGAAATACATGGATATGTAGCATTGTATATATATGACATTTCTACATGACAAGTACATACACTGTCCCTTTAACTGTCAGGCCGCTACGGCCTGGGCCACTACATGAGTGGTCAGGTCAGGTTGCTAACATCCTAAGCTACATATTCATACCCACCCCAAAGTGGCCCAGGCCGTTTCACTATTTCTTATAAATAAAAGAAGTACGTGAATATGTAGTAATATAGATATTACATTTTGTACATGACAAGCACATACACTGTCCCTTTAACTGTCAGGCCCCTACGGCCTGGGCCACTATGTGAGTGGTCAGGTCAGGTTGCTGGCATCCTAAGCTACATATTCATACCCACCCCAATGTGGCCCAGGCCGTTTCAATATTTCTTATGAATTAATGAAATACATGGATATGGAGCATTGTATATATATGACATTTCTACATGACAAGTACATACACTGTCCCTTTAACTGTCAGGCCCCTACGGCCTGGGCCACTATGTGAGTGGTCAGGTCAAGTTGCTGACATACTAAGCTACATATTCATACCCACCCCAATGTGGCCCAGGCCGTTTCAATATTTCTTATGAATTAATGAAATACATGGATATGTAGCATTTTATATATATGACATTTCTACATGACAAGTACATACACTGTACCTTTAACTCTCAGGCCGCTACGGCCTGGGCCACTACATGAGTGGTCAGGTCAGGTTGCTAACATCCTAAGCTACATATTCATACCCACCCCAAAGTGGCCAAGGCCGTTTCACTATTTCTTATAAATAAAAGAAGTACGTGAATATGTAGTAATATAGATATTACATTTTGTACATGACAAGCACATACACTGTCCCTTTAACTGTCAGGCCCCTACGGCCTGGGCCACTATGTGAGTGGTCAGGTCAGGTTGCTGGCATCCTAAGCTACATATTCATACCCACCCCAATGTGGCCCAGGCCGTTTCAATATTTCTTATGAATTAATGAAATACATGGATATGGAGCATTGTATATATATGACATTTCTACATGACAAGTACATACACTGTCCCTTTAACTGTCAGGCCCCTACGGCCTGGGCCACTATGTGAGTGGTCAGGTCAAGTTGCTGACATCCTAAGCTACATATTCATACCCACCCCAATGTGGCCCAGGCCGTTTCAATATTTCTTATGAATTAATGAAATACATGGATATGTAGCATTGTATATATATGACATTTCTACATGACAAGTACATACACTGTCCCTTTAACTGTCAGGCCGCTACGGCCTGGGCCACTACATGAGTGGTCAGGTCAGGTTGCTAACATCCTAAGCTACATATTCATACCCACCCCAAAGTGGCCCAGGCCGTTTCACTATTTCTTATAAATAAAAGAAGTACGTGAATATGTAGTAATATAGATATTGCATTTTGTACATGACAAGCACATACACTGTCCCTTTAACTGTCAGGCCCCTACGGCCTGGGCCACTATGTGAGTGGTCAGGTCAGGTTGCTGGCATCCTAAGCTACATATTCATACCCACCCCAATGTGGCCCAGGCCGTTTCAATATTTCTTGAGAATTAATGAAATACATGGATATGTAGCATTGTATATATATGACATTTCTACATGACAAGTACATACACTGTCCCTTTAACTGTCAGGCCGCTACGGCCTGGGCCACTACATGAGTGGTCAGGTCAGGTTGCTAACATCCTAAGCTACATATTCATACCCACCCCAAAGTGGCCCAGGCCGTTTCACTATTTCTTATAAATAAAAGAAGTACGTGAATATGTAGTAATATAGATATTACATTTTGTACATGACAAGCACATACACTGTCCCTTTAACTGTCAGGCCCCTACGGCCTGGGCCACTATGTGAGTGGTCAGGTCAGGTTGCTGACATCCTAAGCTACATATTCATACCCACCCCAATGTGGCCCAGGCCGTTTCAATATTTCTTATGAATTAATGAAATACATGGATATGTAGCATTGTATATATATGACATTTCTACATGACAAGTACATACACTGTCCCTTTAACTGTCAGGCCCCTACGGCCTGGGCCACTATGTGAGTGGTCAGGTCAAGTTGCTGACATCCTAAGCTACATATTCATACCCACCCCAATGTGGCCCAGGCCGTTTCAATATTTCTTATGAATTAATGAAATACATGGATATGTAGCATTGTATATATATGACATTTCTACATGACAAGTACATACACTGTACCTTTAACTGTCAGGCCGCTACGGCCTGGGCCACTACATGAGTGGTCAGGTCAGGTTGCTAACATCCTAAGCTACATATTCATACCCACCCCAAAGTGGCCCAGGCCGTTTCACTATTTCTTATAAATAAAAGAAGTACGTGAATATGTAGTAATATAGATATTACATTTTGTACATGACAAGCACAAACACTGTCCCTTTAACTGTCAGGCCCCTACGGCCTGGGCCACTATGTGAGTGGTCAGGTCAGGTTGCTGGCATCCTAAGCTACATATTCATACCCACCCCAATGTGGCCCAGGCCGTTTCAATATTTCTTATGAATTAATGAAATACATGGATATGGAGCATTGTATATATATGACATTTCTACATGACAAGTACATACACTGTCCCTTTAACTGTCAGGCCCCTACGGCCTGGGCCACTATGTGAGTGGTCAGGTCAAGTTGCTGACATCCTAAGCTACATATTCATACCCACCCCAATGTGGCCCAGGCCGTTTCAATATTTCTTATGAATTAATGAAATACATGGATATGTAGCATTGTATATATATGACATTTCTACATGACAAGTACATACACTGTACCTTTAACTGTCAGGCCGCTACGGCCTGGGCCACTACATGAGTGGTCAGGTCAGGTTGCTAACATCCTAAGCTACATATTCATACCCACCCCAAAGTGGCCCAGGCCGTTTCACTATTTCTTATAAATAAAAGAAGTACGTGAATATGTAGTAATATAGATATTACATTTTGTACATGACAAGCACATACACTGTCCCTTTAACTGTCAGGCCCCTACGGCCTGGGCCACTATGTGAGTGGTCAGGTCAGGTTGCTGACATCCTAAGCTACATATTCATACCCACCCCAATGTGGCCCAGGCCGTTTCAATATTTCTTATGAATTAATGAAATACATGGATATGTAGCATTGTATATATATGACATTTCTACATGACAAGTACATACACTGTCCCTTTAACTGTCAGGCCCCTACGGCCTGGGCCACTATGTGAGTGGTCAGGTCAAGTTGCTGACATCCTAAGCTAGATATTCATACCCACCCCAATGTGGCCCAGGCCGTTTCAATATTTCTTATGAATTAATGAAATACATGGATATGTAGCATTGTATATATATGACATTTCTACATGACAAGTACATACACTGTACCTTTAACTGTCAGGCCGCTACGGCCTGGGCCACTACATGAGTGGTCAGGTCAGGTTGCTAACATCCTAAGCTACATATTCATACCCACCCCAAAGTGGCCCAGGCCGTTTCACTATTTCTTATAAATAAAAGAAGTACGTGAATATGTAGTAATATAGATATTACATTTTGTACATGACAAGCACAAACACTGTCCCTTTAACTGTCAGGCCCCTACGGCCTGGGCCACTATGTGAGTGGTCAGGTCAGGTTGCTGGCATCCTAAGCTACATATTCATACCCACCCCAATGTGGCCCAGGCCGTTTCAATATTTCTTATGAATTAATGAAATACATGGATATGGAGCATTGTATATATATGACATTTCTACATGACAAGTACATACACTGTCCCTTTAACTGTCAGGCCCCTACGGCCTGGGCCACTATGTGAGTGGTCAGGTCAAGTTGCTGACATCCTAAGCTACATATTCATACCCACCCCAATGTGGCCCAGGCCGTTTCAATATTTCTTATGAATTAATGAAATACATGGATATGTAGCATTGTATATATATGACATTTCTACATGACAAGTACATACACTGTACCTTTAACTGTCAGGCCCCTACGGCCTGGGCCACTATGTGAGTAGTCAGGTCAAGTTGCTGACATCCTAAGCTACATATTCATACCCACCCCAATGTGGCCCAGGCCGTTTCAATATTTCTTATGAATTAATGAAATACATGGATATGTAGCATTGTATATATATGACATTTCTACATGACAAGTACATACACTGTACCTTTAACTGTCAGGCCGCTACGGCCTGGGCCACTACATGAGTGGTCAGGTCAGGTTGCTAACATCCTAAGCTACATATTCATACCCACCCCAAAGTGGCCCAGGCCGTTTCACTATTTCTTATAAATAAAAGAAGTACGTGAATATGTAGTAATATAGATATTACATTTTGTACATGACAAGCACATACACTGTCCCTTTAACTGTCAGGCCCCTACGGCCTGGGCCACTATGTGAGTGGTCAGGTCAGGTTGCTGACATCCTAAGCTACATATTCATACCCACCCCAATGTGGCCCAGGCCGTTTCAATATTTCTTATGAATTAATGAAATACATGGATATGTAGCATTGTATATATATGACATTTCTACATGACAAGTACATACACTGTCCCTTTAACTGTCAGGCCCCTACGGCCTGGGCCACTATGTGAGTGGTCAGGTCAAGTTGCTGACATCCTAAGCTACATATTCATACCCACCCCAATGTGGCCCAGGCCGTTTCAATATTTCTTATGAATTAATGAAATACATGGATATGTAGCATTGTATATATATGACATTTCTACATGACAAGTACATACACTGTACCTTTAACTGTCAGGCCGCTACGGCCTGGGCCACTACATGAGTGGTCAGGTCAGGTTGCTAACATCCTAAGCTACATATTCATACCCACCCCAAAGTGGCCCAGGCCGTTTCACTATTTCTTATAAATAAAAGAAGTACGTGAATATGTAGTAATATAGATATTACATTTTGTACATGACAAGCACAAACACTGTCCCTTTAACTGTCAGGCCCCTACGGCCTGGGCCACTATGTGAGTGGTCAGGTCAGGTTGCTGGCATCCTAAGCTACATATTCATACCCACCCCAATGTGGCCCAGGCCGTTTCAATATTTCTTATGAATTAATGAAATACATGGATATGGAGCATTGTATATATATGACATTTCTACATGACAAGTACATACACTGTCCCTTTAACTGTCAGGCCCCTACGGCCTGGGCCACTATGTGAGTGGTCAGGTCAAGTTGCTGACATCCTAAGCTACATATTCATACCCACCCCAATGTGGCCCAGGCCGTTTCAATATTTCTTATGAATTAATGAAATACATGGATATGTAGCATTGTATATATATGACATTTCTACATGACAAGTACATACACTGTACCTTTAACTGTCAGGCCCCTACGGCCTGGGCCACTATGTGAGTAGTCAGGTCAAGTTGCTGACATCCTAAGCTACATATTCATACCCACCCCAATGTGGCCCAGGCCGTTTCAATATTTCTTATGAATTAATGAAATACATGGATATGTAGCATTGTATATATATGACATTTCTACATGACAAGTACATACACTGTCCCTTTAACTGTCAGGCCGCTACGGCCTGGGCCACTACATGAGTGGTCAGGTCAGGTTGCTAACATCCTAAGCTACATATTCATACCCACCCCAAAGTGGCCCAGGCCGTTTCACTATTTCTTATAAATAAAAGAAGTACGTGAATATGTAGTAATATAGATATTACATTTTGTACATGACAAGCACATACACTGTCCCTTTAACTGTCAGGCCCCTACGGCCTGGGCCACTATGTGAGTGGTCAGGTCAGGTTGCTGGAATCCTAAGCTACATATTCATACCCACCCCAATGTGGCCCAGGCCGTTTCAATATTTCTTATGAATTAATGAAATACATGGATATGGAGCATTGTATAGATATGACATTTCTACATGACAAGTACATACACTGTCCCTTTAACTGTCAGGCCCCTACGGCCTGGGCCACTATGTGAGTGGTCAGGTCAAGTTGCTGACATCCTAAGCTACATATTCATACCCACCCCAATGTGGCCCAGGCCGTTTCAATATTTCTTATGAATTAATGAAATACATGGATATGTAGCATTTTATATATATGACATTTCTACATGACAAGTACATACACTGTACCTTTAACTGTCAGGCCGCTACGGCCTGGGCCACTACATGAGTGGTCAGGTCAGGTTGCTAACATCCTAAGCTACATATTCATACCCACCCCAATGTGGCCCAGGCCGTTTCAATATTTCTTATGAATTAATGAAATACATGGATATGTAGCATTGTATATATATGACATTTCTACATGACAAGTACATACACTGTCCCTTTAACTGTCAGGCCGCTACGGCCTGGGCCACTACATGAGTGGTCAGGTCAGGTTGCTAACATCCTAAGCTACATATTCATACCCACCCCAAAGTGGCCCAGGCCGTTTCACTATTTCTTATAAATAAAAGAAGTACGTGAATATGTAGTAATATAGATATTACATTTTGTACATGACAAGCACATACACTGTCCCTTTAAATGTCAGGCCCCTACGGCCTGGGCCACTATGTGAGTGGTCAGGTCAGGTTGCTGGCATCCTAAGCTACATATTCATACCCACCCCAATGTGGCCCAGGCCGTTTCAATATTTCTTGAGAATTAATGAAATACATGGATATGTAGCATTGTATATATATGACATTTCTACATGACAAGTACATACACTGTCCCTTTAACTGTCAGGCCCCTACGGCCTGGGCCACTATGTGAGTGGTCAGGTCAAGTTGCTGACATCCTAAGCTACATATTCATACCCACCCCAAAGTGGCCCAGGCCGTTTCACTATTTCTTATAAATAAAAGAAGTACGTGAATATGTAGTAATATAGATATTACATTTTGTACATGACAAGCACATACACTGTCCCTTTAACTGTCAGGCCCCTACGGCCTGGGCCACTATGTCAGTGGTCAGTTCAGGTTGCTGGCATCCTAAGCTACATATTCATACCCACCCCAATGTGGCCCAGGCCGTTTCAATATTTCTTATGAATTAAGGAAATACATGGATATGGAGCATTGTATATATATGACATTTCTACATGACAAGTACATACACTGTCCCTTTAACTGTCAGGCCCCTACGGCCTGGGCCACTATGTGAGTGGTCAGGTCAAGTTGCTGACATCCTAAGCTACATATTCATACCCACCCCAATGTGGCCCAGGCCGTTTCAATATTTCTTATGAATTAATGAAATACATGGATATGTAGCATTGTATATATATGACATTTCTACATGACAAGTACATACACTGTACCTTTAACTGTCAGGCCCCTACGGCCTGGGCCACTATGTGAGTAGTCAGGTCAAGTTGCTGACATCCTAAGCTACATATTCATACCCACCCCAATGTGGCCCAGGCCGTTTCAATATTTCTTATGAATTAATGAAATACATGGATATGTAGCATTGTATATATATGACATTTCTACATGACAAGTACATACACTGTCCCTTTAACTGTCAGGCCGCTACGGCCTGGGCCACTACATGAGTGGTCAGGTCAGGTTACTAACATCCTAAGCTACATATTCATACCCACCCCAAAGTGGCCCAGGCCGTTTCACTATTTCTTATAAATAAAAGAAGTACGTGAATATGTAGTAATATAGATATTACATTTTGTACATGACAAGCACATACACTGTCCCTTTAACTGTCAGGCCCCTACGGCCTGGGCCACTATGTGAGTGGTCAGGTCAGGTTGCTGGCATCCTAAGCTACATATTCATACCCACCCCAATGTGGCCCAGGCCGTTTCAATATTTCTTATGAATTAATGAAATACATGGATATGGAGCATTGTATATATATGACATTTCTACATGACAAGTACATACACTGTCCCTTTAACTGTCAGGCCCCTACGGCCTGGGCCACTATGTGAGTGGTCAGGTCAAGTTGCTGACATCCTAAGCTACATATTCATACCCACCCCAATGTGGCCCAGGCCGTTTCAATATTTCTTATGAATTAATGAAATACATGGATATGTAGCATTTTATATATATGACATTTCTACATGACAAGTACATACACTGTACCTTTAACTCTCAGGCCGCTACGGCCTGGGCCACTACATGAGTGGTCAGGTCAGGTTGCTAACATCCTAAGCTACATATTCATACCCACCCCAAAGTGGCCAAGGCCGTTTCACTATTTCTTATAAATAAAAGAAGTACGTGAATATGTAGTAATATAGATATTACATTTTGTACATGACAAGCACATACACTGTCCCTTTAACTGTCAGGCCCCTACGGCCTGGGCCACTATGTGAGTGGTCAGGTCAGGTTGCTGGCATCCTAAGCTACATATTCATACCCACCCCAATGTGGCCCAGGCCGTTTCAATATTTCTTATGAATTAATGAAATACATGGATATGGAGCATTGTATATATATGACATTTCTACATGACAAGTACATACACTGTCCCTTTAACTGTCAGGCCCCTACGGCCTGGGCCACTATGTGAGTGGTCAGGTCAAGTTGCTGACATCCTAAGCTACATATTCATACCCACCCCAATGTGGCCCAGGCCGTTTCAATATTTCTTATGAATTAATGAAATACATGGATATGTAGCATTGTATATATATGACATTTCTACATGACAAGTACATACACTGTCCCTTTAACTGTCAGGCCGCTACGGCCTGGGCCACTACATGAGTGGTCAGGTCAGGTTGCTAACATCCTAAGCTACATATTCATACCCACCCCAAAGTGGCCCAGGCCGTTTCACTATTTCTTATAAATAAAAGAAGTACGTGAATATGTAGTAATATAGATATTGCATTTTGTACATGACAAGCACATACACTGTCCCTTTAACTGTCAGGCCCCTACGGCCTGGGCCACTATGTGAGTGGTCAGGTCAGGTTGCTGGCATCCTAAGCTACATATTCATACCCACCCCAATGTGGCCCAGGCCGTTTCAATATTTCTTGAGAATTAATGAAATACATGGATATGTAGCATTGTATATATATGACATTTCTACATGACAAGTACATACACTGTCCCTTTAACTGTCAGGCCGCTACGGCCTGGGCCACTACATGAGTGGTCAGGTCAGGTTGCTAACATCCTAAGCTACATATTCATACCCACCCCAAAGTGGCCCAGGCCGTTTCACTATTTCTTATAAATAAAAGAAGTACGTGAATATGTAGTAATATAGATATTACATTTTGTACATGACAAGCACATACACTGTCCCTTTAACTGTCAGGCCCCTACGGCCTGGGCCACTATGTGAGTGGTCAGGTCAGGTTGCTGGAATCCTAAGCTACATATTCATACCCACCCCAATGTGGCCCAGGCCGTTTCAATATTTCTTATGAATTAATGAAATACATGGATATGGAGCATTGTATATATATGACATTTCTACATGACAAGTACATACACTGTCCCTTTAACTGTCAGGCCCCTACGGCCTGGGCCACTATGTGAGTGGTCAGGTCAAGTTGCTGACATCCTAAGCTACATATTCATACCCACCCCAATGTGGCCCAGGCCGTTTCAATATTTCTTATGAATTAATGAAATACATGGATATGTAGCATTTTATATATATGACATTTCTACATGACAAGTACATACACTGTACCTTTAACTGTCAGGCCGCTACGGCCTGGGCCACTACATGAGTGGTCAGGTCAGGTTGCTAACATCCTAAGCTACATATTCATACCCACCCCAAAGTGGCCCAGGCCGTTTCACTATTTCTTATAAATAAAAGAAGTACGTGAATATGTAGTAATATAGATATTACATTTTGTACATGACAAGCACATACACTGTCCCTTTAACTGTCAGGCCCCTACGGCCTGGGCCACTATGTGAGTGGTCAGGTCAGGTTGCTGGCATCCTAAGCTACATATTCATACCCACCCCAATGTGGCCCAGGCCGTTTCAATATTTCTTATGAATTAATGAAATACATGGATATGGAGCATTGTATATATATGACATTTCTACATGACAAGTACATACATTGTCCCTTTAACTGTCAGGCCCCTACGGCCTGGGCCACTATGTGAGTGGTCAGGTCAAGTTGCTGACATCCTAAGCTACATATTCATACCCACCCCAATGTGGCCCAGGCCGTTTCAATATTTCTTATGAATTAATGAAATACATGGATATGTAGCATTGTATATATATGACATTTCTACATGACAAGTACATACACTGTCCCTTTAACTGTCAGGCCGCTACGGCCTGGGCCACTACATGAGTGGTCAGGTCAGGTTGCTAACATCCTAAGCTACATATTCATACCCACCCCAAAGTGGCCCAGGCCGTTTCACTATTTCTTATAAATAAAAGAAGTACGAGAATATGTAGTAATATAGATATTGCATTTTGTACATGACAAGCACATACACTGTCCCTTTAACTGTCAGGCCCCTACGGCCTGGGCCACTATGTGAGTGGTCAGGTCAGGTTGCTGGCATCCTAAGCTACATATTCATACCCACCCCAATGTGGCCCAGGCCGTTTCAATATTTCTTGAGAATTAATGAAATACATGGATATGTAGCATTGTATATATATGACATTTCTACATGACAAGTACATACACTGTCCCTTTAACTGTCAGGCCGCTACGGCCTGGGCCACGACATGAGTGGTCAGGTCAGGTTGCTAACATCCTAAGCTACATATTCATACCCACCCCAAAGTGGCCCAGGCCGTTTCACTATTTCTTATAAATAAAAGAAGTACGTGAATATGTAGTAATATAGATATTACATTTTGTACATGACAAGCACATACACTGTCCCTTTAACTGTCAGGCCCCTACGGCCTGGGCCACTATGTGAGTGGTCAGGTCAGGTTGCTGACATCCTAAGCTACATATTCATACCCACCCCAATGTGGCCCAGGCCGTTTCAATATTTCTTATGAATTAATGAAATACATGGATATGTAGCATTGTATATATATGACATTTCTACATGACAAGTACATACACTGTACCTTTAACTGTCAGGCCCCTACGGCCTGGGCCACTATGTGAGTAGTCAGGTCAAGTTGCTGACATCCTAAGCTACATATTCATACCCACCCCAATGTGGCCCAGGCCGTTTCAATATTTCTTATGAATTAATGAAATACATGGATATGTAGCATTGTATATATATGACATTTCTACATGACAAGTACATACACTGTCCCTTTAACTGTCAGGCCGCTACGGCCTGGGCCACTACATGAGTGGTCAGGTCAGGTTGCTAACATCCTAAGCTACATATTCATACCCACCCCAAAGTGGCCCAGGCCGTTTCACTATTTCTTATAAATAAAAGAAGTACGTGAATATGTAGTAATATAGATATTACATTTTGTACATGACAAGCACATACACTGTCCCTTTAACTGTCAGGCCCCTACGGCCTGGGCCACTATGTGAGTGGTCAGGTCAGGTTGCTGGAATCCTAAGCTACATATTCATACCCACCCCAATGTGGCCCAGGCCGTTTCAATATTTCTTATGAATTAATGAAATACATGGATATGGAGCATTGTATATATATGACATTTCTACATGACAAGTACATACACTGTCCCTTTAACTGTCAGGCCCCTACGGCCTGGGCCACTATGTGAGTGGTCAGGTCAAGTTGCTGACATCCTAAGCTACATATTCATACCCACCCCAATGTGGCCCAGGCCGTTTCAATATTTCTTATGAATTAATGAAATACATGGATATGTAGCATTTTATATATATGACATTTCTACATGACAAGTACATACACTGTACCTTTAACTGTCAGGCCGCTACGGCCTGGGCCACTACATGAGTGGTCAGGTCAGGTTGCTAACATCCTAAGCTACATATTCATACCCACCCCAAAGTGGCCCAGGCCGTTTCACTATTTCTTATAAATAAAAGAAGTACGTGAATATGTAGTAATATAGATATTACATTTTGTACATGACAAGCACATACACTGTCCCTTTAACTGTCAGGCCCCTACGGCCTGGGCCACTATGTGAGTGGTCAGGTCAGGTTGCTGGCATCCTAAGCTACATATTCATACCCACCCCAATGTGGCCCAGGCCGTTTCAATATTTCTTATGAATTAATGAAATACATGGATATGGAGCATTGTATATATATGACATTTCTACATGACAAGTACATACATTGTCCCTTTAACTGTCAGGCCCCTACGGCCTGGGCCACTATGTGAGTGGTCAGGTCAAGTTGCTGACATCCTAAGCTACATATTCATACCCACCCCAATGTGGCCCAGGCCGTTTCAATATTTCTTATGAATTAATGAAATACATGGATATGTAGCATTGTATATATATGACATTTCTACATGACAAGTACATACACTGTCCCTTTAACTGTCAGGCCGCTACGGCCTGGGCCACTACATGAGTGGTCAGGTCAGGTTGCTAACATCCTAAGCTACATATTCATACCCACCCCAAAGTGGCCCAGGCCGTTTCACTATTTCTTATAAATAAAAGAAGTACGAGAATATGTAGTAATATAGATATTGCATTTTGTACATGACAAGCACATACACTGTCCCTTTAACTGTCAGGCCCCTACGGCCTGGGCCACTATGTGAGTGGTCAGGTCAGGTTGCTGGCATCCTAAGCTACATATTCATACCCACCCCAATGTGGCCCAGGCCGTTTCAATATTTCTTGAGAATTAATGAAATACATGGATATGTAGCATTGTATATATATGACATTTCTACATGACAAGTACATACACTGTCCCTTTAACTGTCAGGCCGCTACGGCCTGGGCCACTACATGAGTGGTCAGGTCAGGTTGCTAACATCCTAAGCTACATATTCATACCCACCCCAAAGTTTCCCAGGCCGTTTCACTATTTCTTATAAATAAAAGAAGTACGTGAATATGTAGTAATATAGATATTACATTTTGTACATGACAAGCACATACACTGTCCCTTTAACTGTCAGGCCCCTACGGCCTGGGCCACTATGTGAGTGGTCAGGTCAGGTTGCTGACATCCTAAGCTACATATTCATACCCACCCCAATGTGGCCCAGGCCGTTTCAATATTTCTTATGAATTAATGAAATACATGGATATGTAGCATTGTATATATATGACATTTCTACATGACAAGTACATACACTGTCCCTTTAACTGTCAGGCCCCTACGGCCTGGGCCACTATGTGAGTGGTCAGGTCAAGTTGCTGACATCCTAAGCTACATATTCATACCCACCCCAATGTGGCCCAGGCCGTTTCAATATTTCTTATGAATTAATGAAATACATGGATATGTAGCATTGTATATATATGACATTTCTACATGACAAGTACATACACTGTACCTTTAACTGTCAGGCCGCTACGGTCTGGGCCACTACATGAGTGGTCAGGTCAGGTTGCTAACATCCTAAGCTACATATTCATACCCACCCCAAAGTGGCCCAGGCCGTTTCACTATTTCTTATAAATAAAAGAAGTACGTGAATATGTAGTAATATAGATATTACATTTTGTACATGACAAGCACAAACACTGTCCCTTTAACTGTCAGGCCCCTACGGCCTGGGCCACTATGTGAGTGGTCAGGTCAGGTTGCTGGCATCCTAAGCTACATATTCATACCCACCCCAATGTGGCCCAGGCCGTTTCAATATTTCTTATGAATTAATGAAATACATGGATATGGAGCATTGTATATATATGACATTTCTACATGACAAGTACATACACTGTCCCTTTAACTGTCAGGCCCCTACGGCCTGGGCCACTATGTGAGTGGTCAGGTCAAGTTGCTGACATCCTAAGCTACATATTCATACCCACCCCAATGTGGCCCAGGCCGTTTCAATATTTCTTATGAATTAATGAAATACATGGATATGTAGCATTGTATATATATGACATTTCTACATGACAAGTACATACACTGTCCCTTTAACTGTCAGGCCGCTACGGCCTGGGCCACTACATGAGTGGTCAGGTCAGGTTGCTAACATCCTAAGCTACATATTCATACCCACCCCAAAGTGGCCCAGGCCGTTTCACTATTTCTTATAAATAAAAGAAGTACGTGAATATGTAGTAATATAGATATTACATTTTGTACATGACAAGCACATACACTGTCCCTTTAAATGTCAGGCCCCTACGGCCTGGGCCACTATGTGAGTGGTCAGGTCAGGTTGCTGGCATCCTAAGCTACATATTCATACCCACCCCAATGTGGCCCAGGCCGTTTCAATATTTCTTGAGAATTAATGAAATACATGGATATGTAGCATTGTATATATATGACATTTCTACATGACAAGTACATACACTGTCCCTTTAACTGTCAGGCCCCTACGGCCTGGGCCACTATGTGAGTGGTCAGGTCAAGTTGCTGACATCCTAAGCTACATATTCATACCCACCCCAAAGTGGCCCAGGCCGTTTCAATATTTCTTATGAATTAATGAAATACATGGATATGTAGCATTGTATATATATGACATTTCTACATGACAAGTACATACACTGTCCCTTTAACTGTCAGGCCGCTACGGCCTGGGACACTACATGAGTGGTCAGGTCAGGTTGCTAACATCCTAAGCTACATATTCATACCCACCCCAAAGTGGCCCAGGCCGTTTCACTATTTCTTATAAATAAAAGAAGTACGTGAATATGTAGTAATATAGATATTACATTTTGTACATGACAAGCACATACACTGTCCCTTTAACTGTCAGGCCCCTACGGCCTGGGCCACTATGTGAGTGGTCAGGTCAGGTTGCTGGCATCCTAAGCTACATATTCATACCCACCCCAATGTGGCCCAGGCCGTTTCAATATTTCTTGAGAATTAATGAAATACATGGATATGTAGCATTGTATATATATGACATTTCTACATGACAAGTACATACACTGTCCCTTTAACTGTCAGGCCCCTACGGCCTGGGCCACTACATGAGTGGTCAGGTCAGGTTGCTAACATCCTAAGCTACATATTCATACCCACCCCAAAGTGGCCCAGGCCGTTTCAATATTTCTTATGAATTAATTAAATACATGGATATGGAGCATTGTATATATATGACATTTCTACATGACAAATACATACACTGTCCCTTTAACTGTCAGGCCCCTACGGCCTGGGCCACTAGGTGAGTGGTCAGGTCAAGTTGCTGACATCCTAAGCTACATATTCATACCCACCCCAATGTGGCCCAGGCCGTTTCAATATTTCTTATGAATTAATGAAATACATGGATATGTAGCATTGTATATATATGACATTTCTACATGACAAGTACATACACTGTCCTTTTAACTGTCAGGCCGCTACGGCCTGGGCCACTACATGAGTGGTCAGGTCAGGTTGCTAACATCCTAAGCTACATATTCATACCCACCCCAAAGTGGCCCAGGCCGTTTCACTATTTCTTATAAATAAAAGAAGTACGTGAATATGTAGTAATATAGATATTACATTTTGTACATGACAAGCACATACACTGTCCCTTTAACTGTCAGGCCCCTACGGCCTGGGCCACTATGTGAGTGGCCAGGTCAGGTTGCTGGCATCCTAAGCTACATATTCATACCCACCCCAATGTGGCCCAGGCCGTTTCAATATTTCTTATGAATTAATGAAATACATGGATATGGAGCATTGTATATATATGACATTTCTACATGACAAGTACAAACACTGTCCCTTTAACTGTCAGGCCCCTACGGCCTGGGCCACTATGTGAGTGGTCAGGTCAGGTTGCTGGCATCCTAAGCTACATATTCATACCCACCCCAATGTGGCCCAGGCCGTTTCAATATTTCTTATGAATTAATGAAATACATGGATATGTAGCATTGTATATATATGACATTTCTACATGACAAGTACATACACTGTCCCTTTAACTGTCAGGCCCCTACGGCCTGGGCCACTACATGAGTGGTCAGGTCAGGTTGCTAACATCCTAAGCTACATATTCATACCCACCTTAAAGTGGCCCAGGCCGTTTCACTATTTCTTATAAATAAAAGAAGTACGTGAATATGTAGTAATATAGATATTACATTTTGTACATGACAAGCACATACACTGTCCCTTTAACTGTCAGGCCCCTACGGCCTGGGCCACTATGTGAGTGGTCAGGTCAGGTTGCTGGCATCCTAAGCTACATATTCATACCCACCCCAATGTGGCCCAGGCCGTTTCAATATTTCTTGAGAATTAATGAAATACATGGATATGTAGCATTGTATATATATGACATTTCTACATGACAAGTACATACACTGTCCCTTTAACTGTCAGGCCCCTACGGCCTGGGCCACTATGTGAGTGGTCAGGTCAAGTTGCTGACATCCTAAGCTACATATTCATACCCACCCCAAAGTGGCCCAGGCCGTTTCTCACAATGCCGGTGTGAATATGTTCCCGACTGGGTGTCTACACGGAGAAGTACGGATTCTACACGGACATGTACGGTGCCTACACGGACACACAAGGAACGACCGCGGACCACCACAGCGGAAATGATACGGAGCTAACACGGATATCAAGGAAGAGCACGGATGCAACTAGGTCCCTTCTCGGTCTTTACACGGATATATCTAAAATGTTGAAAGATGACGTTTACTTTTGCTTTTGATACTGTGTCTTTATCATTCTCGGGCAACATGCCGCTATAGAGCTAATAACAAGCACACCAGAAAATCTACAGCAGCCTACGTACGCCTCGGCTTGTCGACAAGCAAATCTCTTGTTGCAAAGTTTTATTGTGCGGGAACATCATGACATAAACAAAGCAACAAAAAAAAAAAGAATCAAAACACATCCCAAAACAAACAAAAAACACAACAATATCAAGGAAAAGTGTGTGGGTCACTGAAGCTTCTAGCTCAGATGACAACTATACGAAGAGAATATGAAGAGTTATTGGCTGTACTGATGGAGTAAGATGTGAGCAAATTTCATGGACTTAATGAGCTTGTATTGGCAAAATACACGAATTTTTCATACCGGATGGAGCCGATGCTAATACTGACGTCCCGATATCTTCACGGATTGTCCCGGAATGTGTACGGAGGCAACACGGAATAGCCGGTGCCTACAAGCAAGGAATACGGAGGCAAGAGTAGACGGCGCCAACAAGGAAGAGTTCGTATTGATTTTCATCCGTGATGTCCGGGATCAAAAATTAAGCGAGCTTAATTTCTTTCTGCGGACATGCCGGATGATCAAGGATAATGCCGGATGACTTAAAGTGTATCTTTGGCCAACAAATTATTTTGGATTAGAATTGTGTCTGGGAGATTCAGGAACCGCTGTGGTTCCGTAACCCACTGCAAACAATAGGGTTTGCTGTGGTCTTGCCTCCCAGACCCATTGTGTTTAGAAACTTTCAGAAGCATTATTTCACTAATTAATGACCCATTTTCTCTGAAAGTTGGTGCAATGGACTACTGAAATGTGTCTCTTTCACATATCAAAAATAATTTTTTGGGCAAAGATACACTTTAACGGAGTGGACACGGTCATGTCGGAAACAGTATGATCCCGGATCGAAGATCCGTGGTCATCCGCGATGCGATCCTTGAAAGTGTAAAAGGGGCTTTAGTGTGTGATTTGACACAGTGTGATCTATTTTTTTGTTCTTAAATCTTGATGATATCATATTATTTATGTGTTGTGACTGCGAAAGATTTAATCGTTTTTATTGTGTGTTTTATACTCGTGTTTCTTCCATACCCCCGAAGGGGCCGTTTCAAGAAATAAAACTAATTTTCATTGACATTGTCATTGTTATTGTTATTGGTATTGTTGTTGTTATTGTTATTGTTGTTGTTATTGTTATTGTTATTGTTATTTCTTTGTCATTGTCATTGTCATTGTCATTGTCAGAGTCCTCCATATAGTAATAGAGTTCAACTGCGTTGCTGTTACTACGTTCGTTGGGAAACAAACAATAGATGGCAGCAGACTAGTCGGAACGGCGGATGAGTTCTCGACGCAGCTGTTTTAATAGCCACGTGCGTATTACTGGCACATATGGATTGACTTATAGTGATACAGTGATTTTTATTTCTTGAACGGCCCCTTCAGGGGCATGGAAGAAAACAAATTTATCTATGTTTTTTTATATATAAATATATATTTATTTATGTATCAACAATCAAAACTTTACAACAAATATGAAAATACATAAAAAGAAGGAAAAAATATATAATTATACATATATAAGCTCTAACAACAAGCAAAAATAAAGGCAAGAATTGAATAAAATAAAATATACGGACTAATAACAAAAAATACTCTTAAAAAAGAGGTCTTATCTACCATGTAATGTACATAATTTTACATGACAAAAAAAATTGAACTTTGACATGATAATTCTACAAAATCTTGAAAGACTCTTTAGTTGCTTGATATTTACATTAAATAATTGATATAACTCAACGGTATTAGGCCTGCGGTAATAGTAACGTTTAACATACTTCATACGCTCGTCAATGAAAACGGGCATACCAAAACATAGTGAAATTCGTCAACCTGTACTTCATGGCTACACAACGAACATATTTCAAGAAGTAGATCAGATGAATAACGACATTTGACAGCTGGCAGATTATGGTTACCACATCTAATTTTCATAAAGATATCCTGTCTCCTACCTTCATATCTAACAGATATTTTTCTAAACCGATTTCCTGTGTAAAAATTCTGTAATTTAAACATAAACGATTTCTTTCAACTTCCTCATTCCAGTTTTGATAATCTACATCATGTAATCTACGGTCCATTGACGACTTAAAGGGAAGGTAAACCCAAAGAGCAATGTTGATTGAGTGAAAGCAGCAAGATTAGTAGGACACATCAGTGAAAGTTTGAAGAAAATCGGACAATCGATGCAAAATTTATGAATTTTTAAAGTTTTGGTGTTGGAACCGCTGGATGAGGAGACTACTAGAGGTTATAACGTATGAGAGGACAACAATATAAAGGAAATATAAAGAAATTTTCACAAAAATTCATTTTTCATGAAAACCACAAATTCCATCAACTTGATACGACATAATGTTAAGGGTAGCAATTATTCCCCCTGTTTTCTAAAAGCGATTAGGCAAGTGCCCTTTCATAATGCTAGAAAATTGAATTTTTGTTGATTTTCCTTTATATTTTGTTTATATTGCAGTCCACTCATACGTCATAGCCTCTAGTAGTCTCCTCATCCAGCGGTTCCAACACCAAAACTTTAAAAATTCATAACTTTTGTATCGATTGTCCGATTTTCCTCAAACTTTCACTGATGTGTTCTGCTAATGTTGTTGCTTTCACTCAATCCACATTGCTTTTTGGGTTTACCTTCCCTTTAATTCAAATTTAAAGAAATGCCTTCATCCCACAGGTTTGACATTCCACTGTTATCTAAAATACTTATGCTGCAGATATTCTTTCTTGGACGAGCACGAGCTTTTAAATCCCCAAAATTTGTGGTATGCAAATGAATAAGCCAGATTTTTTTTTTTTCAACCTGGAGACAGGTTGGTTTTTAATTTCACTGAGATAAATATCTTTAAACGAGGCTGTAACCCACAATCCCCGGCGACGCCATCGACATCGACGGCTTTAAACTCATCCGACTGGACGAATCTCAGTAAACGACTTGGAAGGTGAAACGGGCGGGATCTGCATAAACATTACTTGTATATTCGTTATTTTGAGACATTGAAACGGCCTAGGACACATTTGGGTGAGTATAAATGTGTATGTTAGGATATTAGCAACTTGACCTGACCACTCACATAGTGGCACAGGCCGTAGGGGCCTGACAGTTAAAGGGACAGTGTATGTGCTTGCCATGTACAAATGTCATATATATAATGCTACATATTCATGTATTTCTTTTATTTATAAGAAATATTGAAACGGCCTGGGCCACATTTTGGTGGGTATGAATATGTAGCTGAGGATATCAGAAACCTGACCTGACCACTCACATAGTGGCCCAGGCCGTAGGGGAATGACAGTTAAAGGGATGGTACAGTATTGGTGGAGATGAGAATTAGGCTTTTACCTTTTTGCATGATACCAAGAAAACACTTACGAAATAGTACAGTGCATACCATTTTAGGAGGAATTCAAAGTTTATTCGATGAAAATCGGGTTTGGAATGACTGAAACATCCAAAAACAAAGTAAAACAAAGCGATCGTAATGAAGTGTGGGTCCCACACTTTACTAGAATCGCTCTGTTTTGGATATCTCAGCCATTTCTAAACCAATTTTCATCAAATAAACATTGAATTCCTCGTGGAATTACACGCTCTTTCATATTTCACAAGAGGTTTCTCATTATCTCACCAAAAATGTTAGAAACCTGAAATTAGGTCTCAGCCAAAACTATACGATCCCTTTAAAGGGACAGTGTATGTCCTTGCCATGTACAAATGTCATATATATAATGCTACATATTCATGTATTTCTTTTATTTATAAGAAATAGTGAAACGGCCTGGGCAACATTTTGGTGGGTATGAATATGGAGCTAAGGATGTCAGCAACCTGACCTGACCACTCATAATATAGTGGCCCAGGCCGTAGGGGCCTGACGGTTAAAGGGACAGTGTATGTGCTTGTCATGTAGAAATGTCATATATATACAATGCTACATATCCATGTATTTCATTTATTCATAAGAAATATTGAAACGGCCTGGGCCACATTGGGGTGGGTATGAATTCGTAGGTTAGGATGTCAGCAACCTGACCTGACCACTCACAAAGTGGCCCAGGCAGTAGGGGCCTGACAGTTAAAGGGACAGTGTATGTGCTTGTCATGTACAAATGCCATATTTATACAATGCTACATATAAATGTATTTCATTTATTCATAAGAAATATTGAAACGGCCTGGGCCACATTTTGGTGGGTATGAATATGTAGCTAAGGATGTCAGCAACCTGACCTGACCACTTACATAGTGGCCCAGGCCGTAGGGGCCTGACAGTTAAAGGGACAGTGTATGTACTTGACATGTACAAATGTCATATATATAATGCTACATATTCATGTATTTCTTTTATTTATAAGAAATATTGAAACGGCCTGGGCCACATTTTGGTGGGTATGAATATGTAGCTAAGGATGTCAGCAACCTGACCTGACCACTCACATAGTGGCCCAGGCCGTAGGGGCCTGACAGTTAAAGGGACAGTGTATGTACTTGCCATGTACAAATGTCATATATATAATGCTACATATTCATGTATTTCTTTTATTTATAAGAAATAGTGAAACGGCCTGGGCCACATTTTGGTGGGTATGAATATGTAGCTGAGGATATCAGAAACCTGACCTGACCACTCACATAGTGGCCCAGGCCGTAGGGGCCTGACAGTTAAAGGGACAGTGTATGTATTTGCCATGTACAAATGTCATATATATAATGCTACATATTCATGTATTTCTTTTATTTATAAGAAATAGTGAAACGGCCTGGGCCACATTTTGGTGAGTATGAATATGGAGCTTAGGATGTCAGCAACCTGACCTGACCACTCATATAGTGGCCCAGGCCGTAGGGGCCTGACGGTTAAAGGGACAGTGTATGTGCTTGTCATGTAGAAATGTCATATATATACAATGCTACATATCCATGTATTTCATTTATTCATAAGAAATATTGAAACGGCCTGGGCCACATTGGGGTGGCTATGAATTCGTAGGTTAGGATGTCAGCAACCTGACCTGACCACTCACATAGTGGCCCAGGCCGTAGGGGCCTGACAGTTAAAGGGACAGTGTATGTGCTTGTCATGTACAAATGCCATATTTATAAAATGCTACATATAAATGTATTTCATTTATTCATAAGAAATATTGAAACGGCCTGGGCCACATTTTGGTGGGTATGAATATGAAGCTAAGGATGTCAGCAACCTGACCTGACCAATTACATAGTGGCCCAGGCCGTAGGGGTCTGACAGTTAAAGGGACAGTGTATGTGCTTGCCATGAACAAATGTCATATATATAATGCTACATATTCATGTATTTCTCTTATTTATAAGAAATAGTAAAACGGCCTGGGCCACATTGAGGTGGGTATGAATATGTAGGTTAGGATGTCAGCAACCTGACCTGACCACTCACATAGTGGCCCAGGCCGTAGAGGCCTGACAGTTAAAGGGACAGTGTATGTGGTTGTCATGTACAAATGCCATATTTATAGAATGCTACATATCCATGTATTTCATTTATTCATACAAAATATTGAAACGGCCTGGGCCACATTTTGGTGGGTATGAATATGTAGCTAAGGAAGTCAGCAACCTGACCTGACCCCTCACATTGTGGCCCAGGCCGTAGGGGCCTGACAGTTAAAGGGACAGTGTATGTGCTTGCCATGTACAAATGTAATATCTATATTGCTACATATTAATGTATTTCTTTTATTTATAAGAAAGAGTGAAACGGCCTGGGCCACTTTGGGGTGGGTATGAATATGTAGCTTAGGATGTTAGCAAACTGACCTGACCACTCACATAGTGGTCCAGGCCGTAGGGGCCTGACAGTTAAAGGGACAGAGTATGAGCTTGCCATGTACAAATGTAATATCTATATTGCTACATATTCATGTATTTCTTTTATTAATAAGAAATTGTGAAACGGCCTGGGCCACATTTTGGTGGGTATGAATATGTAGCTTAGGATGTCAGCAACCTGACCTGACCAGTCACATAGTGGCCCAGGCCGTAGGGGCCTGACAGTTAAAGGGACAGTGTATGTGCTTGCCATGTACAAATGTCATATATATAATGCTACATATTCATATATTTATTTTATTCATAAGAAATAGTGAAACGGCCTGGGCCACATTGGGGTGGGTATGAATATGTATCTTAGGATGTCAACAACCTGACCTGACCACTGACATAGTGGCCCAGGCCGTAGGGGCCTGACAGTTAGAGGGACAGTGTATGTACTTGAAATGTACAAATGTCATATATATAATGCTCCTTATTCACGTATTTCTTTTATCCATAAGAAATAGTGAAACCGCCTGGGCCACATTTTGGTGGGTATGAATATGTAGCTTAGGATGTCAGCAACCTGACCTGACCACTCACAGAGTGGCCCAGGCCGTAGGGGCCTGACAGTTAAAGGGAGAGTGTATGTACTTGCCATGTACAAATGTCATATATATAATGCTACTTATTCATGTATTTCTTTTATTAATAAGAAATAGTGAAACGGCCTGGGCCACATTGGGGTGGGTATGAATATGTAGCTTAGGACGTTAGCAACCTGACCTGACCACTCAGGTAGTGGCCCAGGCCGTAGGGGCCTGACAGTTAAAGGGACAGTGTATGTGCTCGTCATGTACAAATGTGATATATATATACAATGCTACATATCCATGTATTTCATTTATTCAGAAGAAATAGTGAAACGGCCTGGGCCACATTTTGGTGGGTATGAAGATGTAGCTTAGGATAGAAGCAACCTGACCTGACAACTCAGGTAGTGGCCCAGGCCGTAGGGGCCTGACAGTTAAAGGGACAGTGTATGTGCTTACCATGTACAAATGTCATATATACAATGCTACATATCCATGTATTTCATTTATTCATAAAAAATATTGAAACGGCCTGGGCCACATTTTGGTGGGTATCAATATGTAGCTTAGGATGTTACCAACCTGACCTGACCACTCACATAGTGGCGCAGGCCGTAGGGGCCTGACAGTTAAAGGGACGTTGTATGTGCTTGTCATGTAGAAATGTAATATATGTAATGCTACTTATTCATGTATTTCTTTTATTTATAAGAAATAGTGAAACGGCCTAGGCCACATTTTGGTGGGTAGCAATATGTAGCTTAGGATGTTAGCAACCAGACCTGACCACTCACATAGTGGCCCAGGCCGTAGGGGCCTGACAGTTAAAGGGACAGTGTATGTGCTTGTCATTTAGAAATGTCATATATATACAATGCTACATATCCATGTATTTCATTTATTCATAAGAAATATTGAAACGGCCTGGGCCACATTTTGGTGGGTATGAATATGTAGCTTAGAATGTCAGCAACTTGACCTGACCACTCACATAGTGGCCCAGGCCGTAGGGGCCTGACAGTTAAAGGGACAGTGTATGTGCTTGTCATGTACAAATGTGATATATATACAATGCTACATATCCATGTATTTCATTTATTCATAAGAAATAGTGAAACGGCCTGGGCCACATTGAGGTGGGTATGAATATGTAGCTTAAATTGTCAACAACCTGACCTGACCACTCACATAGTGGCCCAGGCCGTAGGGGCCTGACAGTTAAAGGCACAGTGTATGTGCTTGCCATGTACAAATGTCATATATATAATGCTACATATTCATGTATTTCTTTTATTTATAAGAAATATTGAAACGGCCTTGGCCACATTGAGGTTGGTATGAATATGTAGCTTAGGATGTCAGCAACCTGACCTGACCACTCACATACTGGCCCAGGCCGTAGGGGCCTGACAGTTAAAGGGACAGTGTATGTGCTCGTCATGTACAAATGTGATATATATATACAATGCTACATATCCATGTATTTCATTTATTCAGAAGAAATAGTGAAACGGCCTGGGCCACATTTTGGTGGGTATGAAGATGTAGCTTAGGATAGCAGCAACCTGACCTGACCACTCAGGTAGTGGCCCAGGCCGTAGGGGCCTGACAGTTAAAGGGACAGTGTATGTGCTTACCATGTACAAATGTCATATATACAATGCTTCATATCCATGTATTTCATTTATTCATAAGAAATATTGAAACGGCCTGGGCCACATTTTGGTATGTATCAATATGTAGCTTAGGATGTTACCAACCTGACCTGACCACTCACATAGTGGCGCAGGCCGTAGGGACCTGACAGTTAAAGGGAGGTTGTATGTGCTTGTCATGTAGAAATGTAATATATGTAATGCTACTTATTCATGTTTTTCTTTTATTTATAAGAAATAGTGAAACGGCCTAGGCCACATTTTGGTGGGTAGCAATATGTAGCTTAGGATGTTAGCAACCAGACCTGACCACTCACATAGTGGCCCAGGCCGTAGGGGCCTGACAGTTAAAGGGACAGTGTATGTGCTTGTCATTTAGAAATGTCATATATATACAATGCTACATATCCATGTATTTCATTTATTCATAAGAAATATTGAAACGGCCTGGGCCACATTTTGGTGGGTATGAATATGTAGCTTAGACAGTCAGCAACTTGACCTCACCACTCACATAGTGGCCCAGGCCGTAGGGGCCTGACAGTTAAAGGGACAGTGTATGTGCTTGTCATGTAGAAATGTCATATATATACAATGCTACATATCCATGTATTTCATTTATTCATAAGAAATATTGAAACGGCCTGGGCCACATTTTGGTGGGTATGAATATGTAGCTTAGAATGTCAGCAACCTGACCTGACCACTCACATAGTGGCCCAGGCCGTAGGGGCCTGACAGTTAAAGGGACAGTGTATGTGCTTGTCATGTAGAAATGTCATATATATACAATGCTACATATCCATGTATTTCATTTATTCAAAAGAAATATTGAAACGGCCTGGGCCACATTTTGGTGGGTATGAATATGTAGCTTAGAATGTCAGCAACCTGACCTGACCACTCACATAGTGGCCCAGGCCGTAGGGGCCTGACAGTTAAAGGGACAGTGTATGTGCTTGTCATGTACAAATGTCATATATATACAATGCTACGTATCCATGTATTTCATTTATTCATAAGAAATAGTGAAACGGCCTGGGCCACATTTTGGTGGGTATGAATATGAAGCTTAGGATGTTAGCAACCTGACCTGACCACTCACATAGTGGCCCAGGCCGTAGGGGCCTGACAGTTAAAGGGACAGTATATGTCCTTGCCATGTACAAATGTCATATATATAATGCTGCATATTCATGTATTTCTTTTATTTATACGAAATATTGAAACGGCCTGGGCCACATTGAGGTTGGTATGAATATGTAGCTTAGGATGTCAGCAACCTGACCTGACCACTCAGGTAGTGGCCCAGGCCGTAGGGGCCTGACAGTTAAAGGGACAGTGTATGTGCTTACCATGTACAAATGTCATATATACAATGCTACATATCCATGTATTTCATTTATTCATAAGAAATATTGAAACGGCCTGGGCCACATTTTGGTGGGTATCAATATGTAGCTTAGGATGTTAGCAACCTGACCTGACCACTCACATAGTGGCCCAGGCCGTAGGGGCCTGACAGTTAAAGGGACAGTGTATGTGCTTGTCATGTAGAAATGTCATATATATACAATGCTACATATCCATGTATTTCATTTATTCATAAGAAAAATTGAAACGGCCTGGGCCACATTTTGGTGGGTATGAATATGTAGCTTAGAATGTCAGCAACCTGACCTGACCACTCACATTGTGGCCCAGGCCGTAGGGGCCTGACAGTTAAAGGGACAGTGTATGTGCTTGTCATGTACAAATGTCATATATATACAATGCTACATATCCATGTATTTCATTTATTCATAAGAAAGAATGAAACGGCCTGGGCCACATTTTGGTGGGTATGAATATGTAGCTTAGGATGGCAGCAACCTGACCTGACAACTGACATAGTGGCCCAGGCCGTAGGGGCCTGAGACTTAAAGGGACAGTATATGTGCTTGCCATGTACAAATGTCATATATATAATGCTGCATATTCATGTATTTCTTTTATTTATAAGAAATATTGAAACGGCCTGGGCCACATTGAGGTTGGTATGAATATGTAGCTTAGGATGTCAGCAACCTGACCTGACCACTCACATAGTGGCCCAGGCCGTAGGGGCCTGACAGTTAAAGGGACAGTGTATGTGCTTGTCATGTACAAATGTGATATATATACAATGCTACATATCCATGTATTTCATTTATTCATAAGAAATAGTGAAACGGCCTGGACCACATTTTGGTGGGTATGAATATGTAGCTTAGGATGGTAGCAACCTGACCTGACAACTGACATAGTGGCCCAGGCCGTAGGGACCTGACAGTTAAAGAGACAGTACATGTGCTTGCCATGTACAAATGTCATATATATAATGCTGCATATTCATGTATTTCTTTTATTTATAAGAAATATTGAAACGGCCTGGGCCACATTGAGGTTGGTATGAATATGTAGCTTAGGATGTCAGCAACCTGACCTGACCACTCACATAGTGGCCCAGGCCGTAGGGGTCTGACAGTTAAAGGGACAGTGTATGTTCTTGTCATGTAGAAATGTCATATATATAATGCTACTTATTCATGTATTTCTTTTATTTATAAGAAATAGTGAAACGGCCTGGGCCACATTTTGGTGGGTATCAATATGTAGCTTAGGATGTTAGCAACCTGACCTGACCACTCACATGGTGGCCCAGGCCGTAGGGGCCTGACAGTTAAAGGGACAGTGTATGTGCTTGTCATGTAGAAATGTCATATATATACAATGCTACATATCCATGTATTTCATTTATTCATAAGAAATATTGAAACGGCCTGGGCCACATTTTGGTGGGTATCAATATGTAGCTTAGAATGTCAGCAACCTGACCTGACCACTCACATAGTGGCCCAGGCCGTCGGGGCCTGACATTTAAAGGGACAGTGTATGTGCTTGTCATGTACAAATGTCATATATATACAATGCTACGTAACCATGTATTTCATTTATTCATAAGAAATAGTGAAACGGCCTGGGCCACATTTTGGTGGGTATGAATATGTAGCTTAGAATGTCAGCAACCTGACCTGACCACTCACATAGTGGCCCAGGCCGTAGGGGCCTGACAGTTAAAGGGACAGTGTATGTGCTTGTCATGTACAAATGTCATATATATACAATGCTACGTATCCATGTATTTCATTTATTCATAAGAAATAGTGAAACGGCCTGGGCCACATTTTGGTGGGTATGAATATGTAGCTTAGAATGTCAGCAACCTGACCTGACCACTCACATAGTGGCCCAGGCCGTAGGGGCCTGACAGTTAAAGGGACAGTATATGTCCTTGCCATGTACAAATGTCATATATATAATGCTGCATATTCATGTATTTCTTTTATTTATAAGAAATATTGAAACGGCCTGGGCCACATTGAGGTTGGTATGAATATGTAGCTTAGGATGTCAGCAACCTGACCTGACCACTCAGGTAGTGGCCCAGGCCGTAGGGGCCTGACAGTTAAAGGGACAGTGTATGTGCTCACCATGTACAAATGTCATATATACAATGCTACATATCCATGTATTTCATTTATTCATAAGAAATATTGAAACGGCCTGGGCCACATTTTGGTGGGTATCAATATGTAGCTTAGGATGTTAGCAACCTGACCTGACCACTCACATAGTGGCCCAGGCCGTAGGGGCCTGACAGTTAAAGGGACAGTGTATGTGCTTGTCATGTAGAAATGTCATATATATACAATGCTACATATCCATGTATTTCATTTATTCATAAGAAAAATTGAAACGGCCTGGGCCACATTTTGGTGGGTATGAATATGTAGCTTAGAATGTCAGCAACCTGACCTGACCACTCACATAGTGGCCCAGGCCGTAGGGGCCTGACAGTTAAAGGGACAGTGTATGTGCTTGTCATGTACAAATGTCATATATATACAATGCTACATATCCATGTATTTCATTTATTCATAAGAAAGAATGAAACGGCCTGGGCCACATTTTGGTGGGTATGAATATGTAGCTTAGGATGGCAGCAACCTGACCTGACAACTGACATAGTGGCCCAGGCCGTAGGGGTCTGACAGTTAAAGGGACAGTATATGTGCTTGCCATGTACAAATGTCATATATATAATGCTGCATATTCATGTATTTCTTTTATTTATAAGAAATATTGAAACGGCCTGGGCCACATTGAGGTTGGTATGAATATGTAGCTTAGGATGTCAGCAACCTGACCTGACCACTCACATAGTGGCCCAGGCCGTAGGGGCCTGACAGTTAAAGGGACAGTGTATGTGCTTGTCATGTACAAATGTGATATATATACAATGCTACATATCCATGTATTTCATTTATTCATAAGAAATAGTGAAACGGCCTGGACCACATTTTGGTGGGTATGAATATGTAGCTTAGGATGGCAGCAACCTGACCTGACAACTGACATAGTGGCCCAGGCCGTAGGGACCTGACAGTTAAAGAGACAGTACATGTGCTTGCCATGTACAAATGTCATATATATAATGCTGCATATTCATGTATTTCTTTTATTTATAAGAAATATTGAAACAGCCTGGGCCACATTGAGGTTGGTATGAATATGTAGCTTAGGATGTGAGCAACCTGACCTGACCACTCACATAGTGGCCCAGGCCGTAGGGGTCTGACAGTTAAAGGGACAGTGTATGTTCTTGTCATGTAGAAATGTCATATATATAATGCTACTTATTCATGTATTTCTTTTATTTATAAGAAATAGTGAAACGGCCTGGGCCACATTTTGGTGGGTATCAATATGTAGCTTAGGATGTTAGCAACCTGACCTGACCACTCACATGGTGGCCCAGGCCGTAGGGGCCTGACAGTTAAAGGGACAGTGTATGTGCTTCTCATGTAGAAATGTCATATATATACAATTCTACATATCCATGTATTTCATTTATTCATAAGAAATATTGAAACGGCCTGGGCCACATTTTGGTGGGTATCAATATGTAGCTTAGAATGTCAGCAACCTGACCTGACCACTCACATAGTGGCCCAGGCCGTCGGGGCCTGACATTTAAAGGGACAGTGTATGTGCTTGTCATGTACAAATGTCATATATATACAATGCTACGTATCCATGTATTTCATTTATTCATAAGAAAGAATGAAACGGCCTGGGCCACATTTTGGTGGGTATGAATATGTAGCTTAGGATGGCAGCAACCTGACCTGACAACTGACATAGTGGCCCAGGCCGTAGGGGTCTGACAGTTAAAGGGACAGTATATGTGCTTGCCATGTACAAATGTCATATATATAATGCTGCATATTCATGTATTTCTTTTATTTATAAGAAATATTGAAACGGCCTGGGCCACATTGAGGTTGGTATGAATATGTAGCTTAGGATGTCAGCAACCTGACCTGACCACTCAGGTAGTGGCCCAGGCCGTAGGGGCCTGACAGTTAAAGGGACAGTGTATGTGCTCGTCATGTACAAATGTGATATATATATACAATGCTACATATCCATGTATTTCATTTATTCAGAAGAAATAGTGAAACGGCCTGGGCCACATTTTGGTGGGTATGAAGATGTAGCTTAGGATAGAAGCAACCTGACCTGACAACTCAGGTAGTGGCCCAGGCCGTAGGGGCCTGACAGTTAAAGGGACAGTGTATGTGCTTACCATGTACAAATGTCATATATACAATGCTACATATCCATGTATTTCATTTATTCATAAAAAATATTGAAACGGCCTGGGCCACATTTTGGTGGGTATCAATATGTAGCTTAGGATGTTACCAACCTGACCTGACCACTCACATAGTGGCGCAGGCCGTAGGGGCCTGACAGTTAAAGGGACGTTGTATGTGCTTGTCATGTAGAAATGTAATATATGTAATGCTACTTATTCATGTATTTCTTTTATTTATAAGAAATAGTGAAACGGCCTAGGCCACATTTTGGTGGGTAGCAATATGTAGCTTAGGATGTTAGCAACCAGACCTGACCACTCACATAGTGGCCCAGGCCGTAGGGGCCTGACAGTTAAAGGGACAGTGTATGTGCTTGTCATTTAGAAATGTCATATATATACAATGCTACATATCCATGTATTTCATTTATTCATAAGAAATATTGAAACGGCCTGGGCCACATTTTGGTGGGTATGAATATGTAGCTTAGAATGTCAGCAACTTGACCTGACCACTCACATAGTGGCCCAGGCCGTAGGGGCCTGACAGTTAAAGGGACAGTGTATGTGCTTGTCATGTACAAATGTGATATATATACAATGCTACATATCCATGTATTTCATTTATTCATAAGAAATAGTGAAACGGCCTGGGCCACATTGAGGTGGGTATGAATATGTAGCTTAAATTGTCAACAACCTGACCTGACCACTCACATAGTGGCCCAGGCCGTAGGGGCCTGACAGTTAAAGGCACAGTGTATGTGCTTGCCATGTACAAATGTCATATATATAATGCTACATATTCATGTATTTCTTTTATTTATAAGAAATATTGAAACGGCCTTGGCCACATTGAGGTTGGTATGAATATGTAGCTTAGGATGTCAGCAACCTGACCTGACCACTCACATACTGGCCCAGGCCGTAGGGGCCTGACAGTTAAAGGGACAGTGTATGTGCTCGTCATGTACAAATGTGATATATATATACAATGCTACATATCCATGTATTTCATTTATTCAGAAGAAATAGTGAAACGGCCTGGGCCACATTTTGGTGGGTATGAAGATGTAGCTTAGGATAGCAGCAACCTGACCTGACCACTCAGGTAGTGGCCCAGGCCGTAGGGGCCTGACAGTTAAAGGGACAGTGTATGTGCTTACCATGTACAAATGTCATATATACAATGCTTCATATCCATGTATTTCATTTATTCATAAGAAATATTGAAACGGCCTGGGCCACATTTTGGTATGTATCAATATGTAGCTTAGGATGTTACCAACCTGACCTGACCACTCACATAGTGGCGCAGGCCGTAGGGACCTGACAGTTAAAGGGAGGTTGTATGTGCTTGTCATGTAGAAATGTAATATATGTAATGCTACTTATTCATGTTTTTCTTTTATTTATAAGAAATAGTGAAACGGCCTAGGCCACATTTTGGTGGGTAGCAATATGTAGCTTAGGATGTTAGCAACCAGACCTGACCACTCACATAGTGGCCCAGGCCGTAGGGGCCTGACAGTTAAAGGGACAGTGTATGTGCTTGTCATTTAGAAATGTCATATATATACAATGCTACATATCCATGTATTTCATTTATTCATAAGAAATATTGAAACGGCCTGGGCCACATTTTGGTGGGTATGAATATGTAGCTTAGACAGTCAGCAACTTGACCTCACCACTCACATAGTGGCCCAGGCCGTAGGGGCCTGACAGTTAAAGGGACAGTGTATGTGCTTGTCATGTAGAAATGTCATATATATACAATGCTACATATCCATGTATTTCATTTATTCATAAGAAATATTGAAACGGCCTGGGCCACATTTTGGTGGGTATGAATATGTAGCTTAGAATGTCAGCAACCTGACCTGACCACTCACATAGTGGCCCAGGCCGTAGGGGCCTGACAGTTAAAGGGACAGTGTATGTGCTTGTCATGTAGAAATGTCATATATATACAATGCTACATATCCATGTATTTCATTTATTCAAAAGAAATATTGAAACGGCCTGGGCCACATTTTGGTGGGTATGAATATGTAGCTTAGAATGTCAGCAACCTGACCTGACCACTCACATAGTGGCCCAGGCCGTAGGGGCCTGACAGTTAAAGGGACAGTGTATGTGCTTGTCATGTACAAATGTCATATATATACAATGCTACGTATCCATGTATTTCATTTATTCATAAGAAATAGTGAAACGGCCTGGGCCACATTTTGGTGGGTATGAATATGAAGCTTAGGATGTTAGCAACCTGACCTGACCACTCACATAGTGGCCCAGGCCGTAGGGGCCTGACAGTTAAAGGGACAGTATATGTCCTTGCCATGTACAAATGTCATATATATAATGCTGCATATTCATGTATTTCTTTTATTTATACGAAATATTGAAACGGCCTGGGCCACATTGAGGTTGGTATGAATATGTAGCTTAGGATGTCAGCAACCTGACCTGACCACTCAGGTAGTGGCCCAGGCCGTAGGGGCCTGACAGTTAAAGGGACAGTGTATGTGCTTACCATGTACAAATGTCATATATACAATGCTACATATCCATGTATTTCATTTATTCATAAGAAATATTGAAACGGCCTGGGCCACATTTTGGTGGGTATCAATATGTAGCTTAGGATGTTAGCAACCTGACCTGACCACTCACATAGTGGCCCAGGCCGTAGGGGCCTGACAGTTAAAGGGACAGTGTATGTGCTTGTCATGTAGAAATGTCATATATATACAATGCTACATATCCATGTATTTCATTTATTCATAAGAAAAATTGAAACGGCCTGGGCCACATTTTGGTGGGTATGAATATGTAGCTTAGAATGTCAGCAACCTGACCTGACCACTCACATTGTGGCCCAGGCCGTAGGGGCCTGACAGTTAAAGGGACAGTGTATGTGCTTGTCATGTACAAATGTCATATATATACAATGCTACATATCCATGTATTTCATTTATTCATAAGAAAGAATGAAACGGCCTGGGCCACATTTTGGTGGGTATGAATATGTAGCTTAGGATGGCAGCAACCTGACCTGACAACTGACATAGTGGCCCAGGCCGTAGGGGCCTGAGACTTAAAGGGACAGTATATGTGCTTGCCATGTACAAATGTCATATATATAATGCTGCATATTCATGTATTTCTTTTATTTATAAGAAATATTGAAACGGCCTGGGCCACATTGAGGTTGGTATGAATATGTAGCTTAGGATGTCAGCAACCTGACCTGACCACTCACATAGTGGCCCAGGCCGTAGGGGCCTGACAGTTAAAGGGACAGTGTATGTGCTTGTCATGTACAAATGTGATATATATACAATGCTACATATCCATGTATTTCATTTATTCATAAGAAATAGTGAAACGGCCTGGACCACATTTTGGTGGGTATGAATATGTAGCTTAGGATGGTAGCAACCTGACCTGACAACTGACATAGTGGCCCAGGCCGTAGGGACCTGACAGTTAAAGAGACAGTACATGTGCTTGCCATGTACAAATGTCATATATATAATGCTGCATATTCATGTATTTCTTTTATTTATAAGAAATATTGAAACGGCCTGGGCCACATTGAGGTTGGTATGAATATGTAGCTTAGGATGTCAGCAACCTGACCTGGCCACTCACATAGTGGCCCAGGCCGTAGGGGTCTGACAGTTAAAGGGACAGTGTATGTTCTTGTCATGTAGAAATGTCATATATATAATGCTACTTATTCATGTATTTCTTTTATTTATAAGAAATAGTGAAACGGCCTGGGCCACATTTTGGTGGGTATCAATATGTAGCTTAGGATGTTAGCAACCTGACCTGACCACTCACATGGTGGCCCAGGCCGTAGGGGCCTGACAGTTAAAGGGACAGTGTATGTGCTTGTCATGTAGAAATGTCATATATATACAATGCTACATATCCATGTATTTCATTTATTCATAAGAAATATTGAAACGGCCTGGGCCACATTTTGGTGGGTATCAATATGTAGCTTAGAATGTCAGCAACCTGACCTGACCACTCACATAGTGGCCCAGGCCGTCGGGGCCTGACATTTAAAGGGACAGTGTATGTGCTTGTCATGTACAAATGTCATATATATACAATGCTACGTAACCATGTATTTCATTTATTCATAAGAAATAGTGAAACGGCCTGGGCCACATTTTGGTGGGTATGAATATGTAGCTTAGAATGTCAGCAACCTGACCTGACCACTCACATAGTGGCCCAGGCCGTAGGGGCCTGACAGTTAAAGGGACAGTGTATGTGCTTGTCATGTACAAATGTCATATATATACAATGCTACGTATCCATGTATTTCATTTATTCATAAGAAATAGTGAAACGGCCTGGGCCACATTTTGGTGGGTATGAATATGTAGCTTAGAATGTCAGCAACCTGACCTGACCACTCACATAGTGGCCCAGGCCGTAGGGGCCTGACAGTTAAAGGGACAGTATATGTCCTTGCCATGTACAAATGTCATATATATAATGCTGCATATTCATGTATTTCTTTTATTTATAAGAAATATTGAAACGGCCTGGGCCACATTGAGGTTGGTATGAATATGTAGCTTAGGATGTCAGCAACCTGACCTGACCACTCAGGTAGTGGCCCAGGCCGTAGGGGCCTGACAGTTAAAGGGACAGTGTATGTGCTCACCATGTACAAATGTCATATATACAATGCTACATATCCATGTATTTCATTTATTCATAAGAAATATTGAAACGGCCTGGGCCACATTTTGGTGGGTATCAATATGTAGCTTAGGATGTTAGCAACCTGACCTGACCACTCACATAGTGGCCCAGGCCGTAGGGGCCTGACAGTTAAAGGGACAGTGTATGTGCTTGTCATGTAGAAATGTCATATATATACAATGCTACATATCCATGTATTTCATTTATTCATAAGAAAAATTGAAACGGCCTGGGCCACATTTTGGTGGGTATGAATATGTAGCTTAGAATGTCAGCAACCTGACCTGACCACTCACATAGTGGCCCAGGCCGTAGGGGCCTGACAGTTAAAGGGACAGTGTATGTGCTTGTCATGTACAAATGTCATATATATACAATGCTACATATCCATGTATTTCATTTATTCATAAGAAAGAATGAAACGGCCTGGGCCACATTTTGGTGGGTATGAATATGTAGCTTAGGATGGCAGCAACCTGACCTGACAACTGACATAGTGGCCCAGGCCGTAGGGGTCTGACAGTTAAAGGGACAGTATATGTGCTTGCCATGTACAAATGTCATATATATAATGCTGCATATTCATGTATTTCTTTTATTTATAAGAAATATTGAAACGGCCTGGGCCACATTGAGGTTGGTATGAATATGTAGCTTAGGATGTCAGCAACCTGACCTGACCACTCACATAGTGGCCCAGGCCGTAGGGGCCTGACAGTTAAAGGGACAGTGTATGTGCTTGTCATGTACAAATGTGATATATATACAATGCTACATATCCATGTATTTCATTTATTCATAAGAAATAGTGAAACGGCCTGGACCACATTTTGGTGGGTATGAATATGTAGCTTAGGATGGCAGCAACCTGACCTGACAACTGACATAGTGGCCCAGGCCGTAGGGACCTGACAGTTAAAGAGACAGTACATGTGCTTGCCATGTACAAATGTCATATATATAATGCTGCATATTCATGTATTTCTTTTATTTATAAGAAATATTGAAACAGCCTGGGCCACATTGAGGTTGGTATGAATATGTAGCTTAGGATGTGAGCAACCTGACCTGACCACTCACATAGTGGCCCAGGCCGTAGGGGTCTGACAGTTAAAGGGACAGTGTATGTTCTTGTCATGTAGAAATGTCATATATATAATGCTACTTATTCATGTATTTCTTTTATTTATAAGAAATAGTGAAACGGCCTGGGCCACATTTTGGTGGGTATCAATATGTAGCTTAGGATGTTAGCAACCTGACCTGACCACTCACATGGTGGCCCAGGCCGTAGGGGCCTGACAGTTAAAGGGACAGTGTATGTGCTTCTCATGTAGAAATGTCATATATATACAATTCTACATATCCATGTATTTCATTTATTCATAAGAAATATTGAAACGGCCTGGGCCACATTTTGGTGGGTATCAATATGTAGCTTAGAATGTCAGCAACCTGACCTGACCACTCACATAGTGGCCCAGGCCGTCGGGGCCTGACATTTAAAGGGACAGTGTATGTGCTTGTCATGTACAAATGTCATATATATACAATGCTACGTATCCATGTATTTCATTTATTCATAAGAAAGAATGAAACGGCCTGGGCCACATTTTGGTGGGTATGAATATGTAGCTTAGGATGGCAGCAACCTGACCTGACAACTGACATAGTGGCCCAGGCCGTAGGGGTCTGACAGTTAAAGGGACAGTATATGTGCTTGCCATGTACAAATGTCATATATATAATGCTGCATATTCATGTATTTCTTTTATTTATAAGAAATATTGAAACGGCCTGGGCCACATTGAGGTTGGTATGAATATGTAGCTTAGGATGTCAGCAACCTGACCTGACCACTCACATAGTGGCCCAGGCCGTAGGGGCCTGACAGTTAAAGGGACAGTGTATGTGCTTGTCATGTACAAATGTGATATATATACAATGCTACATATCCATGTATTTCATTTATTCATAAGAAATAGTGAAACGGCCTGGACCACATTTTGGTGGGTATGAATATGTAGCTTAGGATGGCAGCAACCTGACCTGACAACTGACATAGTGGCCCAGGCCGTAGGGACCTGACAGTTAAAGAGACAGTACATGTGCTTGCCATGTACAAATGTCATATATATAATGCTGCATATTCATGTATTTCTTTTATTTATAAGAAATATTGAAACAGCCTGGGCCACATTGAGGTTGGTATGAATATGTAGCTTAGGATGTGAGCAACCTGACCTGACCACTCACATAGTGGCCCAGGCCGTAGGGGTCTGACAGTTAAAGGGACAGTGTATGTTCTTGTCATGTAGAAATGTCATATATATAATGCTACTTATTCATGTATTTCTTTTATTTATAAGAAATAGTGAAACGGCCTGGGCCACATTTTGGTGGGTATCAATATGTAGCTTAGGATGTTAGCAACCTGACCTGACCACTCACATGGTGGCCCAGGCCGTAGGGGCCTGACAGTTAAAGGGACAGTGTATGTGCTTCTCATGTAGAAATGTCATATATATACAATGCTACATATCCATGTATTTCATTTATTCATAAGAAATATTGAAACGGCCTGGGCCACATTTTGGTGGGTATCAATATGTAGCTTAGAATGTCAGCAACCTGACCTGACCACTCACATAGTGGCCCAGGCCGTCGGGGCCTGACATTTAAAGGGACAGTGTATGTGCTTGTCATGTACAAATGTCATATATATACAATGCTACGTATCCATGTATTTCATTTATTCATAAGAAATAGTGAAACGGCCTGGGCCACATTTTGGTGGGTATCAATATGTAGCTTAGGATGTTAGCAACCTGACCTGACCACTCACATAGTGGCCCAGGCCGTAGGGGCCTGACAGTTAAAGGGACAGTATATGTGCTTGCCATGTACAAATGTCATATATATAATGCTGCATATTCATGTATTTCTTTTATTTATAAGAAATATTGAAACGGCCTGGGCCACATTGAGGTTGGTATGAATATGTAGCTTAGGATGTCAGCAACCTGACCTGACCACTCAGGTAGTGGCCCAGGCCGTAGGGGCCTGACAGTTAAAGGGACAGTGTATGTGCTTACCATGTACAAATGTCATATATACAATGCTACATATCCATGTATTTCATTTATTCATAAGAAAAATTGAAACGGCCTGGGCCACATTTTGGTGGGTATGAATATGTAGCTTAGAATGTCAGCAACCTGACCTGACCACTCACATATTGGCCCAGGCCGTAGGGGCCTGACAGTTAAAGGGACAGTGTATGTGCTTGTCATGTACAAATGTCATATATATACAATGCTACGTATCCATGTATTTCATTTATTCATAAGAAATAATGAAACGGCCTGGGCCACATTTTGGTGGGTATGAATATGTAGGTTAGGATGGCAGCAACCTGACCTGACAACTGACATAGTGGCCCAGGCCGTAGGGGCCTGACAGTTAAAGGGACAGTATATGTGCTTGCCATGTACAAATGTCATATATATAATGCTACATATTCATGTATTTCTTTTATTTATAAGAAATATTGAAACGGCCTGGGCCACATTGAGGTTGGTATGAATATGTAGCTTAGGATGCCAGCAACCTGACCTGACCACTCACATAGTGGCCCAGGCCGTAGGGGCCTGACAGTTAAAGGGACAGTGTATGTGCTTGTCATGTACAAATGTGAAATATATACAATGCTACATATCCATGTATTTCATTTATTCATAAGAAATAGTGGAACGGCTTGGGCCACATTTTGGTGGATATGAATATGTAGCTAAGGATGTCAGCAACCTGACCTGACCACTCATATAGTGGCCCAGGCCGTAGGGGCCTGACAGTTAAAGGGACAGTGTATGTGCTTGCCATGTACAAATGTCATATATACAATGCTACATATCCATGTATTTCATTTATTCATAAGAAATATTGAAACGGCCTGGGCCACATTTTGGTGGGTATCAATATGTAGCTTAGGATGTTAGCAACCTGACCTGACCACTCACATAGTGGCCCAGGCCGTAGGGGCCTGACAGTTAAAGGGACAGTGTATGTGCTTGTCATGTAGAAATGTCATATATATAATGCTCCTTATTCATGTATTTCTTTTATTTATAAGAAATAGTGAAACGGCCTGGGCCACATTTTGGTGGGTATCAATATGTAGCTTAGGATGTTAGCAACCTGACCTGACCACTCACATAGTGGTCCAGGCCATAGGGGCCTGACAGTTAAAGGGACAGTGTATGTGCTTGTCATGTAGAAATGTCATATAATTACTATGCTACATATCCATGTATTTCATTTATTCATAAGAAATATTGAAACGGCCTGGGCCACATTTTGGTGGGTATGAATATGTAGCTTAGAATGTCAGCAACCTGACCTCACCACTCACATAGTGGCCCAGGCCGTAGCGGCCTGACAGTTAAAGGGACAGTGTATGTGCTTGTCATGTACAAATGTCATATATATACAATGCTACGTATCCATGTATTTCATTTATTCATAAGAAATAGTGAAACGGCCTGGGCCACATTTTGGTGGGTATCAATATGTAGCTTAGGATGTTAGCAACCTGACCTGACCACTCACATAGTGGCCCAGGCCGTAGGGGCCTGACAGTTAAAGGGACAGTGTATGTGCTTGTCATGTACAAATGTCATATATATAATGCTCCTTATTCATGTATTTCTTTTATTTATAAGAAATAGTGAAACGGCCTGGGCCACATTTTGGTGGGTATTAATATGTAGCTTAGGATGTTAGCAACCTGACCTGACCACTCACATAGTGGCCCAGGCCGTAGGGGCCTGACAGTTAAAGGGACAGTGTATGTGCTTGTCATGTAGAAATGTCATATATATACAATGCTACATATCCATGTATTTCATTTATTCATAAGAAATATTGAAACGGCCTGGGCCACATTTTGGTGGGTATGAATATGTAGCTTAGAATGTCAGCAACCTGACCTGACCACTCACATAGTGGCCCAGGCCGTAGGGGCCTGACAGTTAAAGGGTCAGTGTATGTGCTTGTCATGTACAAATGTCATATATATACAATGCTACGTATCCATGTATTTCATTTATTCATAAGAAATAGTGAAACGGCCTGGGCCACATTTTGGTGGGTATGAATATGTAGCTTAGGATGTTAGCAACCTGACCTGACCACTCACATAGTGGCCCAGGCCGTAGGGGCCTGACAGTTAAAGGGACAGTATATGTCCTTGCCATGTACAAATGTCATATATATAATGCTGCATATTCATGTATTTCTTTTATTTATAAGAAATATTGAAACGGCCTGGGCCACATTGAGGTTGGTATGAATATGTAGCTTAGGATGTCAGCAACCTGACCTGACCACTCAGGTAGTGGCCCAGGCCGTAGGGGCCTGACAGTTAAAGGGACAGTGTATGTGCTCACCATGTACAAATGTCATATATACAATGCTACATATCCATGTATTTCATTTATTCATAAGAAATATTGAAACGGCCTGGGCCACATTTTGGTGGGTATCAATATGTAGCTTAGGATGTTAGCAACCTGACCTGACCACTCACATAGTGGCCCAGGCCGTAGGGGCCTGACAGTTAAAGGGACAGTGTATGTGCTTGTCATGTAGAAATGTCATATATATACAATGCTACATATCCATGTATTTCATTTATTCATAAGAAAAATTGAAACGGCCTGGGCCACATTTTGGTGGATATGAATATGTAGCTTAGAATGTCAGCAACCTGACCTGACCACTCACATAGTGGCCCAGGCCGTAGCTGCCTGACAGTTAAAGGGACAGTGTATGTGCTTGTCATGTACAAATGTCATATATATACAATGCTACATATCCATGTATTTCATTTATTCATAAGAAAGAATGAAACGGCCTGGGCCACATTTTGGTGGGTATGAATATGTAGCTTAGGATGGCAGCAACCTGACCTGACAACTGACATAGTGGCCCAGGCCGTAGGGGCCTGACAGTTAAAGGGACAGTATATGTGCTTGCCATGTACAAATGTCATATATATAATGCTGCATATTCATGTATTTCTTTTATTTATAAGAAATATTGAAACGGCCTGGGCCACATTGAGGTTGGTATGAATATGTAGCTTAGGATGTCAGCAACCTGACCTGACCACTCACATAGTGGCCCAGGCCGTAGGGGCCTGACAGTTAAAGGGACAGTGTATGTGCTTGTCATGTACAAATGTGATATATATACAATGCTACATATCCATGTATTTCATTTATTCATAAGAAATAGTGAAACGGCCTGGACCACATTTTGGTGGGTATGAATATGTAGCTTAGGATGGCAGCAACCTGACCTGACAACTGACATAGTGGCCCAGGCCGTAGGGGCCTGACAGTTAAAGAGACAGTACATGTGCTTGCCATGTACAAATGTCATATATATAATGCTGCATATTCATGTATTTCTTTTATTTATAAGAAATATTGAAACGGCCTGGGCCACATTGAGGTTGGTATGAATATGTAGCTTAGGATGTCAGCAACCTGACCTCACCACTCACATAGTGGCCCAGGCCGTAGGGGCCTGACAGTTAAAGGGACAGTGTATGTGCTTGTCATGTAGAAATGTCATATATATACAATGCTACATATCCATGTATTTCATTTATTCATAAGAAATATTGAAACGGCCTGGGCCACATTTTGGTGGGTATGAATATGTAGCTTAGAATGTCAGAAACCTGACCTGACCACTCACATAGTGGCCCAGGCCGTAGGGGCCTGACAGTTAAAGGGTCAGTGTATGTGCTTGTCATGTACAAATGTCATATATATACAATGCTACGTATCCATGTATTTCATTTATTCATAAGAAATAGTGAAACGGCCTGGGCCACATTTTGGTGGGTATGAATATGTAGCTTAGGATGTTAGCAACCTGACCTGACCACTCACATAGTGGCCCAGGCCGTAGGGGCCTGACAGTTAAAGGGACAGTATATGTCCTTGCCATGTACAAATGTCATATATATAATGCTGCATATTCATGTATTTCTTTTATTTATAAGAAATATTGAAACGGCCTGGGCCACATTGAGGTTGGTATGAATATGTAGCTTAGGATGTCAGCAACCTGACCTGACCACTCAGGTAGTGGCCCAGGCCGTAGGGGCCTGACAGTTAAAGGGACAGTGTATGTGCTCACCATGTACAAATGTCATATATACAATGCTACATATCCATGTATTTCATTTATTCATAAGAAATATTGAAACGGCCTGGGCCACATTTTGGTGGGTATCAATATGTAGCTTAGGATGTTAGCAACCTGACCTGACCACTCACATAGTGGCCCAGGCCGTAGGGGCCTGACAGTTAAAGGGACAGTGTATGTGCTTGTCATGTAGAAATGTCATATATATACAATGCTACATATCCATGTATTTCATTTATTCATAAGAAAAATTGAAACGGCCTGGGCCACATTTTGGTGGATATGAATATGTAGCTTAGAATGTCAGCAACCTGACCTGACCACTCACATAGTGGCCCAGGCCGTAGCTGCCTGACAGTTAAAGGGACAGTGTATGTGCTTGTCATGTACAAATGTCATATATATACAATGCTACATATCCATGTATTTCATTTATTCATAAGAAAGAATGAAACGGCCTGGGCCACATTTTGGTGGGTATGAATATGTAGCTTAGGATGGCAGCAACCTGACCTGACAACTGACATAGTGGCCCAGGCCGTAGGGGCCTGACAGTTAAAGGGACAGTATATGTGCTTGCCATGTACAAATGTCATATATATAATGCTGCATATTCATGTATTTCTTTTATTTATAAGAAATATTGAAACGGCCTGGGCCACATTGAGGTTGGTATGAATATGTAGCTTAGGATGTCAGCAACCTGACCTGACCACTCACATAGTGGCCCAGGCCGTAGGGGCCTGACAGTTAAAGGGACAGTGTATGTGCTTGTCATGTACAAATGTGATATATATACAATGCTACATATCCATGTATTTCATTTATTCATAAGAAATAGTGAAACGGCCTGGACCACATTTTGGTGGGTATGAATATGTAGCTTAGGATGGCAGCAACCTGACCTGACAACTGACATAGTGGCCCAGGCCGTAGGGGCCTGACAGTTAAAGAGACAGTACATGTGCTTGCCATGTACAAATGTCATATATATAATGCTGCATATTCATGTATTTCTTTTATTTATAAGAAATATTGAAACGGCCTGGGCCACATTGAGGTTGGTATGAATATGTAGCTTAGGATGTCAGCAACCTGACCTGACCACTCACATAGTGGCCCAGGCCGTAGGGGTCTGACAGTTAAAGGGACAGTGTATGTTCTTGTCATGTAGAAATGTCATATATATACAATGCTACATATCCATGTATTTCATTTATTCATAAGAAATATTGAAACGGCCTGGGCCACATTTTGGTGGGTATCAATATGTAGCTTAGAATGTCAGCAACCTGACCTGACCACTCACATGGTGGCTCAGGCCGTAAGGGCCTGACAGTTAAAGGGACAGTGTATGTGCTTGTCATGTAGAAATGTCATATATATACAATGCTACATATCCATGTATTTCATTTATTCATAAGAAATATTGAAACGGCCTGGGCCACATTGGGGTGGGTATGAATATGTAGCTTAGGATGTCAGCAACCTGACCTGACCACTCACATAGTGGCCCAGGCCGTAGGGGCCTGACAGTTAAAGGGACAGTGTATGTGCTTGTCATGTACAAAATGTAATATCTATATTACTACATATTCACGTACTTCTTTTATTTATAAGAAATAGTGAAACGGCCTGGGCCACTTTGGGGTGGGTATCAATATGTAGCTTAGGATGTTAGCAACCTGACCTGACCACTCACATAGTGGCCCAGGCCGTAGGGGCCTGACAGTTAAAGGGACAGTATATGTGCTTGCCATGTACAAATGTCATATATATAATGCTGCATATTCATGTATTTCTTTTATTTATAAGAAATATTGAAACGGCCTGGGCCACATTGAGGTTGGTATGAATATGTAGCTTAGGATGTCAGCAACCTGACCTGACCACTCAGGTAGTGGCCCAGGCCGTAGGGGCCTGACAGTTAAAGTTACAGTGTATGTGCTTACCATGTACAAATGTCATATATACAATGCTACATATCCATGTATTTCATTTATTCATAAGAAATATTGAAACGGCCTGGGCCACATTTTGGTGGGCATCAATATGTAGCTTAGGATGTTAGCAACCTGACCTGACCACTCACATAGTGGCCCAGGCCGTAGGGGCCTGACGGTTAAAGGGACAGTGTATGTGCTTGTCATGTAGAAATGTCATATATATAATGCTCCTTATTCATGTATTTCTTTTATTTATAAGAAATAGTGAAACTTCCTGGGCCACATTTTGGTGGGTATCAATATGTAGCTTAGGATGTTAGCAACCTGACCTGACCACTCACATAGTGGCCCAGGCCGTAGGGGCCTGACAGTTAAAGGGACAGTGTATGTGCTTGTCATGTAGAAATGTCATATATATACAATGCTACATATCCATGTATTTCATTTATTCATAAGAAATATTGAAACGGCCTGGGCCACATTTTGGTGGGTATCAATATGTAGCTTAGGATGTTAGCAACCTGACCTGACCACTCACATAGTGGCCCAGGCCGTAGGGGCCTGATAGTTAAAGGGACAGTGTATGTGCTTGTCATGTAGAAATGTCATATATATAATGCTCCTTATTCATGTATTTCTTTTATTTATAAGAAATAGTGAAACGGCCTGGACCACATTTTGGTGGGTATCAATATGTAGCTTAGGATGTTAGCAACCTGACCTGACCACTCACATAGTGGCCCAGGCCGTAGGGGCCTGACAGTTAAAGGGACAGTGTATGTGCTTGTCATGTACAAATGTCATATATATACAATGCTACATATCCATGTATTTCATTTATTCATAAGAAATATTGAAACGGCCTGGGCCACATTTTGGTGGGTTCGAATATGTAGCTTAGAATGTCAGCAACCTGACCTGACCACTCACATAGTTTCCCAGGCCGTAGGGGCCTGACAGTTAAAGGGACAGTGTATGTGTTTGCCATGTACAAATGTCATATATATAAAATGCTACATATTCATATTTTTCTTTTATTTATAAGAAATAGTGAAACGGCCTGGGCCACATCGGGGTGGGTATGAATATGTAGCTAAGGATGTTAGGAACCTGACCTGATCACTCATATAGTGGCCTAGGCCGTAAGGGCTTGACAGTTTAAGTGACAATGTATGTGTTTCTTGTCATTGAAAATGTCGCACATAAAATGGTACATATCCGTGTATTACCTTTGTTTCAGGATATAAAAACGGTGTTGGTATATATGTGTAGGTTAAGATTTGAGTATCCTGATCTGACCACTCACATAGTAGCTCAGGCCGTATGTGCTTCCTGGCATTTACATATCCTTGTATTTCCTTTATTTTGAACAATGAAACAGCCACATTAAGTCGAGTATAAATATGTAGCTTATGATAACCTGTTAGGACAACTCACACAATAGGCCAACCCGCAGGAGGCTAACAATTTCTTTTTTTTTTTTTTATCCATTTCTTATCTGGGGCCCGGCCGTTGCATAAAAGTTACAATTAGGGCTATGGTTTACTATTGGAGGAAATATATGTATAAATGAATAATATCTTACATTCCTACATAAAGATGATGTTAAGTATGACATTCCATTTGATTCCCTTTCTTTTGTAACTTTAGAAAAATAGAGTTAGAAAAATTAAACTGGTGGAGCTGTTAAAAGCTTTGCAAATGAATTGATCGAGAACACGCCGTGGAAACGATGTCTCTTCAGAGCCACCATAGTTTTTAGCGCGCCACAATAGATATCCACTACAGATGTGATCTCGTACGAGTGCAGTGTTAGGTATGTTGTATTTGCTGGGCGATATGTCGATGTCACATTGGCGATCGATAGCGCGGAGGGCAGTACACGTGCACCTAGCCCCGGCTCGAGACCCGCCGCTCTGCGTTGTACGTTGGGGCTGCTGGTCGCAGTTAACGTGCACCGGGACCGTCTAACGTTTTATTTGTATAAATTAGCATCAACAAACTGATTGTACATTGCAGCTGAATAAGGAGCCAACTTCACATTCCGAATAGGGAACTGAATAAGTAGCTGAATAAGTAGCCAACTTCACATTCCGAATAAGTAGCTGAATAAGTAGCCAACTTCACACTCCGAATAAGGAGCTGAATAAGGAGCTGAATAAGTAACTGAATAAGTAACTGAATAAGGAGCCAACTTCACATGGGTAGCGTGTGCATGTAAACTCTCAGCTGTTCCTGCCGGTGATTCACGGAAAGATAGATAGAGTGAGAGAAGTGGACAACATTCGAACACCGTCGTTTATTTTACTATTCAACTAGAGTGACTAAAGAGTTTCAGCAAAAACTGCCACGATTCTCGCGACTTTTGATCTGAGGAACGTCTTCTTTGTGCGAACTTGCAATTGCTCGGACGGTCGTTGCACGTTGGTTGGGTGCGGTTAGGGCAAGTTCTGAGTTGGGTTGTAATACTAATAGGCCCTAGCCTACTCCATATAGAGTCGTGATAGTCTAGCCTAATAAGTAGTAAAATTGCTATAAATTAGATTGATAAATAATTCAATATTCAAACAATTCAGATGATAGATAGAGTGTGGGGAGCCTTGCCATTGTCTTCCAGGAAAGCAGAAGGAGCACTCCGGCGTCTCCGCTTCTAATTTTGGCTACTGCGCCTGGCACTGCACTGGCAATTCAATTGAATTATCATCACACTCTGATTCCTAAACTCGAACTCTTTTTTTCACCTTGTCCAGAGGCAGGGCAGGTGTAGCCCCTACTATCACACTCACAGGTACTCTGTGTCTTGTTTACGTTTATTTTGTTGGAATCTCCTTAAAACAAGCCAACGTAACATAGCAAAATGTCGCAGAGTGATATCGGTGACTGGTATCGGGGGATACCACCAGTGACTCGATTTTGGTTTACTGGCTCGATTGTCGTTCCACTCGTTGCAAGATTTGGATTGGTCGGTATGAGGACACTGATCCTCAGCTTTGAACTGGTATTCTACAGATTTCAGGTGAGAACTGACCAACAATGACTTCACTTAACGAGATATTCCAAGATAAACTGCCACGCTGGCGCTGGGTTGCCGTAGTAACATTAATAATGACACTATCTTTGTAAATTGTATGCATTAAACACTTAATTTTCACATGGGGAGCATAGCAATCAATCATTTCTTTCTAAATAAACACCTATTGCCAATCCCCAAACATTGTCATGTAACTGCTAGACCTTTTTTTTTTTTTTTTTCATTAATAAAACTAAAGTTTGGGAAACATGGCTGTAGATCAAAGTGAAATTTGTATTCATATATCATTACTCCCACATCAGAACATCCTACCACAATGATGCCCAAAACTCTCCTGAATGTCTTGTGCTGTAATGTTCACCAGCAAACCCATTAGGTTTTTGCAATGTACATGCGTATTAATTTGTGAACAACATGCATTGCATGAGACAACATCTATGCTGGTAATACCCAAGGTGGAACATCCTTTGAAGTCATTTTGAATAAGATAGGACCTCATGTGTACAATTTGTATTTTGTAGCACACAGTGCAGTATATTGCAAGAAGTATTGAAATTGGGACACAATCCTGACTTCCATACATTTTCATTGAAGTTCTCACTGTTCACTTGAGTTTTTAGAAAATTATGTACATTCAAATTGATGTCATATATGTACAATGTATGATACTTATCTACATTCTCCTATATGACTACTTGATTGAATGTCAGTGCCATGATTTGTAAATGCTGTGCACATCATCTATTATGAGTTCATGTGTGTACTCGGCAGATTAAGTAAAACAATTTTGTTTCCTTAAATCTGGATGATGCAGTACCTGTACCTCTCTTTCTCTTGATATTTCCCAGATATGGAGACCTGTCACAGCACTCTTCTTCTTCCCAATATCTCCGATGACGGGCTTTCACTACTTGATCCAACTTTACTTTCTCTACAGCTACTCAACGAGATTAGAAACTGGTAAAGAATGCAATTTTTATATCATTGAGTGCTGTGTTCTGTTGATTAGCAGGCATTTGTGATTTTCTTTGAAAAATGTGATCTTTAAAAGACTGTTTTTGGTTTGTTTCTTTCTTTCAGTGGTGCATCTGTCTTAACTGCTGGCAAAACAAAATAGAATAATGCTGACATATTTGCTTGATCGCACGTGATACTTACCAGTTTATATTTTGGCCACATACAAAACACCTTTCATTTCACCCACATTGTAACATACGTTGTATAGAGAAAACTTTGTTTTCTAGCTTGTAATTCTCGATACCAAAACAGCTCTTCCATGAGAAACAACTGGTTTGGCATAGTGTACTTTGTATTTGAAGTCCCAGCAAATGTTTATTTTTTTATGATTTCTGAGCAAAGTCAAGAGTGTGTGTATAAAATGTATCTTACCGATGCTAAACATGACTGATCCGGAGTGGAAGCTAGGAATTTGCATTTGGATGTTCTACTCAAAAAGACCTCACTCAGCGATCTTCAAGTCAGAATTTTTGGGAGAGGTTCATCACGAATAGTCATTACACAGATGACTCTAAAGACAAAGTTTGAATATAATTAATGATGCAACTGATTTTCTCTACATGTGACTTTGAACTGCAGGTATCTTTGATGGCAGGCCAGCTGACTACATTTTCATGCTTGTCTTCAACTGGATTTGTCTTGTGGTATCCTTTTCCTGCATGTTGTGCAGTGATCAGTGAAAATTCTGTTGCATTTCGTGTTATTCTAAATGAACGACTCACTTCCCTTCACACTATGCAAGGTAACAAAAAAAAAAAAAAAAATGGATTGTCAATCAAATAGATGTCGGCAAAGATTTTGCCACATTTTCAGATGGCAAGGATTTCAGATAAATTCTGTTTATTTCATGTCAGAGCTACCCATAAAGTAGAGCCATATTACGAATGTACACTCAGCAAAAAAAGAAAGTTAACACTTTTTCCAGTTAATATTTTTCATAGAAGCTTTAGATAGATATCAGTGTGTCATATACCATATCAAAGATTATTTAATTGGCTATCAACCTGGTAGGTTTATACAAAGGGAGATTTTACGCATGAGTGAACACATTCGTTTTTGTCCTTCAAGGCAGAAAAGTAAAAATTGCAGAATTGGACATATTGAAATTCATTAGCAAATGCCCTCCGAGATAGCAATGATAACAAAAGATCAATTTAACGCAATGAGGGACATGAATGAAACAGCAGAAATAAATTTCCGTTCCCTTGTTTCCCTTTGTATTCAAAACAAAAACATAGTGGGGAAACTGAAGGTGGAACATAAGTATTTTCCATCATTTCAAACTTTAAATGACATAGGGAATAAGCCGTAAAGGTGATAAAATCGACAGAATTTCTTCATTTTACCTTTTATTAAGGAATTTAGAATGCATGAGACAAATTCAAGATCCAAATATTATTTAAAATTTTCTTATTTTGGAATAACATTTCAAATTTAACTTTCTTTGTTACCGTAATTTTTCTCTTATGTCTTTTGACTGCAGATTTGACAGAAGATTCTTCATTTTCCTCCATTATTTTTTGCCTTTCTTTATCTTTGGAGGGTTACAGAGACATTATTGAGATCATAGGTTGATTTTAGCAAATTAATTTGCATTTCTATTGTGTTAAATTTGTCTTTTGTTCCCGTTATTATATTGAAGAGGAAATACACTTGATTAACAACATGTCAATTTTGCAATTTTTACTTTTGTGTCTTGGAAGAGAAAAACGAATGTGTTCACTCATGCATAAAGTTAACATTTTCATTGACCTTCTAGGTTGATAGCTAATTAAATTACCTTTAACATGGTATATAAAACACAATTTTTAGCCAGATAGTCTATGAGAAAGATAAACTTGAAAAAGTGTTTACTTTCTTTTTTCGCTGAGTGTATATAAACTGAGAAAAAGTACAGGTACTTTTTGTTTATCGTTTAAGATAATGCAGTCATTATGGATATGCAGAACATGGTGTATTATGCAACATTCATATCTCATAATATACAAATAGTGAATGGTCACGAGTGCAATGGTACGAGATTTCGCACGAGGTGAAAGATAGAGGCGCTCTATTCAACGAGGCGAAGCCGAGTTGAATAGTGCGCCTCATCTTTCACCGAGTGCGAAATCTCGTTCCATTGCACGAGTAAAGACCATACACTATTTGATTTATACAATGTCCAAGTAGATCTTTTTGGTCTAAGTAGGCCTAGAAGTCTATATATGTATGAAAAATATAGCTATACTTACATGTGAATCCACTGCGATCCTCTTTCTGGCTTGTGCAATCAGTGTAGATACAGGTCACAGCTAGTTATACTAGCGCTCATACACTTACTAGCACTACGTAGGCCTATGTACGCGCATGCATGTACCGCACACGTACCTGCGCTAGCTACATGCGATCCTCAATATGCAACACACGGTACACGCAGTACCGAGCAATTTCTCGAACCGTGGAATAGAACGAAAAAATCGAACCAAGTTGCACGCAAAAATAGAACCAAAATTGCACGGCGCGTTGAATGGAGTACTTATTTAATATTACGTCACCAACAATCCTCCAATCAAATTACAAGGATCTACTTGGACGTTGTATAAATATGCTCACAACACTCAAAAGAATTTGCATATTGCATTAGCAAAACAGGAGACGTATATTTGATGTGATGACATGTGAACAATAACACCAAAACTTATTGCTAAGAAGGAATGAAGAAAGGGAATATAATATACAGTGTGTACATAAATGCTCTTTTAATTCTAAACTTTTTTAGTGTGCTATGTTTAAAGATCAGAACAAGCACATTATTGAAATACTAATGATATCACCTCATTTGTGGCCTTTCTGTGTATAGTGCTTGTTTGCATTCTAATATTACAAGTTACCATTATTTTCTTAGCTGTGCATTATTGATATTCCTTAATGATGACTTCATAGATCATTGGATTCATTGCTCCATTGATGGTAAGTCAAAGGATTTCTGTGTCACATTTTACAGCACCCTAGTTACCACATGAACAGTTGAAAACTGTCACATGAATGTAAATTGTCACAGATGTTCAGCAAACAAGACTTCAAGGGGATAATCAAAAAAAGGGTTTTGTTTTCTTTGTTTGGGTGTAAAGAGGGAATGATACCACAAACCTACAGGGTGAACAAACCTCTCTGCAGTACAAAGTGGTCTGGGTATACAGGAAGTTATGTAGGGTATCAATACATGTGGCTGTACCATGCTATGTGTGCATATACTGTATGTCAATGAAAAACAAACAAACAACTGACCAAAACCTAAATGACTGCTCTCATACATATTCATCTTTTAGTACCAGCAAAGATAGTATGGAATTCCTCATAATTTTTTGACATCAGTATCAGAACAGGTGAATTATCTAGATCACTTGCAGTGATACTCTATGTTGCCTTGTATTTTAAGAAGTTTGATACTGACATGTGTGTAGTGGTTACAGGGCTGTCAGCTTTGTATCATCCTGATGCATTGATGTTTTATCTCTCTTCTTTCCATTTCTTGTGTCTCAGATGCTGATGGAACCAATGATACTTAGCGCCCTCTATGTCTGGTGCCAGCTAAATCGGGACACCATTGTGACCTTCTGGTTTGGCACCCGATTCAAGGCCATGTACTTGCCCTGGGTGCTGGTGGCATTCAACTGGATCCTTCGTGGAGGGTGAGAAATCGCGCTTTAGAGATCCTCTGAGGCCAAGGTCACTTTTTGTGCCCAAGACCAAGAATGCTACTGGCAGTATTCATCTAGTTAGTTAATCCTTTGTGTGTTCACTGTACACAAAGCCTGCAGTGCCACAGTGATTAGAATACAATGCATTTTTACTGAAGAGCATGTTCCATTGTGTCAATAAGCAAATGGAGTATGCTGTGGGAAATGTTGCAAAGCTATATGAAGGGTTATCAGTGAGTTTCAAGCCATTTTGTGCTGAAACAGATTTGAGTTGTGCCACGAGAGAGAGAGAGAAAAAAGAAAATTTAACCAAACAAGTAATCAGTTGTAAGAACCAAGATGTAAAGGTTGAAACTTACAATGTCTAGGTACAAGCTGCCCTTTGATAGGACCAATATTTTGCTCATTAGGCTACTGAAATGATTACTCAGATCAGAAATAAAGAACTTTGAATTCCTGCAATGTCAAAAATATTCCCATCAAAAAGGTATTGATAGTAGTAGGTCCTATGGTCTTTATCAAGTTTTCATTTAGTTTCATTACATTTTGTTGGGTCACTCACTTGTTCTAGGGGTCGTTCACAATTATCAACATTTTCACAAGTGTACAAACCATACACTTTTCAAGACCCCCTCCCCCCCCCCCCCATTAAAGTGTATGAAGAGGAATGTTGATTTTTTTGACTTGGAAGAACGATTTGATCGTCCCCCTCTGATTTTTAACATGCTCCATCTTCAGCAGGACTTTGTCAAGAACTTCGACGAAGAGAGCACATTCCGCAGATGCGGTCCGCCACAACTTTTGACCTTCCAACACGGCATCTGCTCATTTATGGTCCTCATTCACGAACACAAAGGCATTTATAAAGTCCATGTATTTGTTAATGGGATTTTTGTGCACAATGCACCCTTGCTTAAAAAGGAATTTCGTGAGATTTTCCAGGTCACTAGTTTTATTGTCCGCCTTCTTTGACATTGTTTCCACGCGCGTATTTGTGCTCTACTTCTTGCACTCCGGGCGCACGGGCATACTAGCGTGTGCGAGCGAGACGAGAGGACGTGATCAGACGGGATGGGCGCGAGAATATGGATTGAGATTTTTTTAAATTGGAAAGCATACGCCGGGTGTTGACCCCCTCCCCCCCCCCCCCCCCAGCGTACGGTTTGTATGCTTGTGAAAATGTTAATAATTGTGAATGGCCCCCTTGACACCACAAGTTTTCCTCAAATACTGTTTTGTGGGCAGACCATACTTTTTACTCAAATGCTGTGAGTAAAAAAAAAAATATATCTTTTGAAATTTAGCTACTTGTTTTTGCCTTGGTTCCTTTGCATTGGTGCAGGTCATTTCTATTCATTGAAATGATATATTCGATGAATAATTAGTCAGCAATGCTCAGCAAAAAAAAAAAAAAAAAAGTCAGGACATTAAAATTCTCAAACAAGATTCAGTCTCATCTTATCATGCTGTGTTTGGTCATTTTCAGAGGACTTGCAGAACTGATCGGGATCGTTGTCGGACATCTGTACTTCTTCCTGATGTTCAAGTACCCTCAAGACTTTGGCGGGACCGCTTTCCTCTCGACACCACAAATATTGTAAGCCAGCCTTTCTCCTAAGATAAATTCCAGCCTAAGTCAATGCTGCAAAAGTCCATCATTGTGGTCAGTGAGGGCTTTTATTATGTTGCAGTGGCATGCTTAAGTTTCAGCATAGCATCCCACAAGCTGCCCCAAATTTAAAGGAGCATGGAAAAGATTGAAATGGATGGATTTTCCAGATGGAAAATCTGCAAGCAAGTCACACAAATCTGCAGACTTATTCAAAATCTAGCAAGAAATTTTTCCTGTATTATAGCTCAATTACCATGGTCAGATGCCCAAACATGAGGCTAAAGTAGCACCAGAGAGGATGTTGATCCCTTGAGCTTAAAAGACTGGGACATCTGTTGCTAAGGACTCTTCACACTCATATGCACTTCATACACACCCATTCATGCTGAGTGCCAAGATTTTTTTTTTGTCCATAAATCATACAAACATTGCAAGTTGTGGACTACCATGAGGTCAAATTGATATCTATTTCGTAAACATGAGAGAATTCACAAGTATTCTGCTGCTCCTTGTACAAATTGTTCTCTCTGTGTTCCCTCCTCCTCCCCCTCCTCCCTTCTATCCTGTGTCCAGAAATCATTTGATGAATGAATTTTGCTGTTGAATGTTGTGGTATGTTTCACATGTTTCATAAAGGGGAGGTATTTTTGTTGTCATGATGTTATTAGCAGTTCATGAAAATCATACATGAAATAGAATTACAGGCAAACCCTGTTACAATGAACATATATTGAACAAGATTTCATTAATACAAGAGGATTTTTGCTAGCAAACTCTCATATTTTTTGTAGTTTACTCGGTCTGGTTTAACCCTAACTAGGCCGGGCTATTTAGGTAGATGATAGAGCCTCCAGATCTCGGCCGTCTACCGCGCGATTGCGACAAAAATTGGCACACACATTGCCTATGATGTAATCTAAAGTACCGTGAAGTTGATTTTTTAAAGATTATCATTTACGCTAAATTATGCTAATTTATGCATAATGATGCGTGAAATCAGGCAATTTGGTATAAATCACTAAATATAGTTCAAAACAGGCACGTTTTTATGCCTCCGCCACGAAGTGGTGCCGGAGGCATTATGTTTTCGGGTTGTCCGTCCGTACGTACGTCCGTCCGCTTTCGTTTACGCGATAACTTGAGTAATATTCACTGGAATTTTACCAAACTTGGTCCAAGTATGAAGTATGATGGGGCAATGATTTGATTAGATTTGGGGTGAAATCGGCTAAAGGTCAAAGGTCAAAGGTCAAGGTCAAATCATGAAATTTATCCGTTTACGTGATAACTCAAGACTGTATGGAGCAAATTTCACCAAACTTTGTTGGAGGATGATGTATGATGGGACAATTACTTGGTTAGTTTTTCAGTGAAATCGGACAGAGGTCAAAGGTCAAAGATAAAGGTCAAATCCTAAAATTTATCTGTTTACGTGATAACTCAAAACTGGATGAAGCAGCTTTCACCAAACTTGGTCCAAGGATGATGTATGATGGGACAATTAGTTGAGTAGAGTTTAGTGACATTGACAAGAGGTCAAAGGTCAAAAGGTCAAGGTCAAATACTAAAAATGTTGCTATTTCCCCCATATCTATGCAATGCCCGCAGTTATTTTCTTGAAACTTAGTGTAGACATGTACTGATGCATAAAGATTCTCCAGAGAGAGTTTCATGTCATAAGGTCAAAGGTCAAAAGGACAAAGGTTAGGTGAAAATGTTGCAATATCACTTTTCTCGCAAATGGTTCAATATATCTTCATGGAACTTAGTACATATGCATGTACTGACTGGCAGGGATTATCTAGGGAATTTAGGGGTCATGGGTCAATAGTCAGGGGGTCAAAGGTCAAGGTCAACTCCTCAAAATGTTACTATTTCCCTCATAGTATATGCAATGATTGCATTATTAGTTTTAAAATTTAATATATGTACATGTATTACTTAATGGAGATTCTCTTGGAAATTTCCAGCCAGAAGGTCAAAGGTTAAGGGTCAAAGGTTAGGTTTGAATTTAAAAAAAAGATATATTTTGTACTGTAATTACACTCTTTCTTCATGCCTTGAAAATTATACTCAATGCATAAACTTCTAATAAGGTCGGTCAGAAGTCAAGTAAAAATTTTCAATTCCCCAAATATGTGTACCTGCACTCTTTAATAGACAATTATAGCAAACCCAGTTCGTGGAAAGTGAACATTCAAGATATTTCTGACAAACCTGTTATTTCGATATTTTGCCAGTAATGTGAAACTGTCATCACACATTGTGAAGACATTGTACTATACACCTATTGGGAGAATCATGCGTTATGGCGGAGGCATCAGTCGCCGTAGCGACATTTCTAGTTTGTGTAAATATTCTTTTTAGTGTCCTTAGCAAATGTAAGAGAAAAAAATTGTGTAATCAGAAAAAATTTCTTAAGTATTTTATTGTTTTTTAAATTTCTTATGTATTTCTGTGTTTTCGACTATATGTTTTTCATTGTTTTTTCGATGAAATTTGTCTGCGACATTGTGCCGAACAAGAAAATATGTTATTTATTGATTTTACTTAATAAAACCCCAAAATAATCATGCTTTTATGAAATTTGCCTGTAAACACAGTTTGCATTGAAATTGTACACGAATTCACGTTTTTGAGCAATTTTTGGTCTGACATGCACATACATATTTATGCACAACTTCGGAAACGTGCGCCCGGGCATCGCAAATTTGGTGTCAAAAGATGCGGGAGACTCGAGAGAAAAAAGTCATGAAACGTCGCAGCGATAGCTTTTCACGATAGCGATACATCGCGCGAAAAGTCGAGGGGGGGGGGGGCCTCAGAGGCCCCCTGGCCTAGTTAGGGTTAAAGAAATTTGTTCTGATGAGAAAATTTTCATGGTCCCGACTATCTCATTGTAACAAGGTTTGTCAAAGGTCAAATTTGGAAAGAAAAAAGATACATGATCAACCATATTTCAATTCTTGGGTTTTATATAGTGTACTGCTAAATACAGAAAGTGTTTGGCACAAGATTCTTTCGCTGAAATTTCCTATAAGAACAATATAATGAATACGGTGTGCCACTGAAGTATTCTAGTTTGTGTCTCCAACGCGAAATACACATATTTGAGTCATGAAAAAGAAATCAACCTAAATAAGATTTTTATCTTGATTTTTATGTTTACTGTATACATGCAATTTGTTTATTTTTGTTAATATTTTGAATGCACTCTTGAACTCGGAAGATATACTCACCAAAATCATGTAATCTGAATATTTCACCCTTTTTCTACAAGCACAACATTATTGGTATGCTATTTACTCCACCTACCAGGTATTTTATTTTAAAGCACAACTTATAAGAATAATTTTTTATTTTTTCTCATGTGCATAATCAGGTACAAGTACTTCCCGAATCGCAGAGGTGGCGTGAGCGGCTTTGGCGAGGCGCCCTCTAGCAGGAGAGAACGACCTGACGACAGAGGGCAGGGACAGGGGCGTCACAACTGGGGGAGAGGAAACGTGCTGGGGGGTGGAAACTAGAGCAGCGGAGGACTCGTACTTCACCATTTCATGGATGGCTCAGTGATGAACACCACCAGCGTGCTTGCAAACAGTGCACATGCAATTCTCGCGCAGTCAAACAAAAGCAGTCATTCCTGAAATGATATGGCATTTTTATGCCTCAGCCCCTAGCATTGCCTGTGGCATTATTCAGTGAGAAATCTCATACTGTTTTGCAACCCTTTTTTCTTACTCTGCCTGAAATTTTGTTAAGTGATTGATGAGCGTTAATTTTCTTTTCCTTCAATCTTCTCAGTTGATTTTCAGATGTGTGTTTTTCTCATTCTTATTCTTTTCTGACATGCTGAATAAATCTTCACCCTTGAAATTACCTCTAATTTGTCACATTGATTATGTGGTGATTTGCAATGAATACACATAAAAGAGTTCCAATATTGTGCCTTACAATGATTAAGCAGGATATCAAGATATCTGTGCTGTGGGATATGCTCCCAGTTGTTTCTTGTGCCAGGTGTAGTTTATTGCATCGGAGATGCATCATTCCAGCAAGTTAGAGATGGCACTTAGCAGGATTACTTTAGTCACGGTGGCAATATCATTCTTTTGTGCTTTAGTCAAGCTCAAAGGCGATTTTACCCACAGAGAGAAAGTTGTTCTAATGAGGGCAGGGGTAGCAAAGCACCACATGGCTGAAAATTAGGACAAGATTGACAAATGAGGAACGTATTGATATCTTATGAACCTTGACAAGTCATCCTCATCCTGTTATACCATTCTATATACAGTTGTACTAGTAAGTGGTAGCTGTGTTGGTCCTGTGACAAGGTTATCTGTTACGCAGAACTTCTCATTTGTGACATACATAACTATGAATCTATCTTCCCCTTCGAACATTTGGTGTAAAGGCTTCGGCATCTTGTATCTTTGAGGATATGTCACAATGTACCATCTGTAGAAATACTTCATGTAGAGTCGTAGGAAGCTAGGGGCAATTTTTATTGCAGCTACTTTCACCAACATCAGAAGAGGAATAAAGACGCATGAAAGAGTGATACAAGTTTGTTACATTACTAGTGATCAAGTGGCCATGAAATCTTTCCATGATTTTGCTCTAGTTTTTAGTCGACTTCTTACTCTTGTCTCAGTGCTTTGATCTAGAGCAAGCCTTATGTGTAACATTTCCTTCAAGGGTGTAAAGTTTGTGAAAACTCCTGTAGGTGACTTGGCAGTTAAAACACCTGTGATTTTTGTAGTAGTAACATAATGGATATGCTGTATGTGAGCAAACTCCAAGAGGTTGATTTTCCTTCTTATTTTAATGATACATGTATGAACACTGACTGCACAAACAGCAAAGATTCCTGGTGTGTGAGCTTCTCCAAAGTAGCAGGGTGTGATCTCCATGACAAATATTAGGGATACACTGTTGGGCTAATCAACAGCAAAAAAAAATTTAAAAAAAAAAAATAGAAAAGAAAGGAGTACATCGCTGAAACAAAAATAGGATGTGAGAAGTATGAATCTTTGCCTGCCCTGCAGAAGGACCCTGAGGCTTGCACAATGTAAACTTGTTTGGGCCTCTCTGGAGGGCAAGTGACAATAATGTCATTGCACTATGACATAGCCATGAATATGGCCCCAAATGCACACGTCCATGCGTGCACGCTTTATACTTCTCCCAATTTCAGAAATAAGGTACGACAGCAATGGCAATGTGACAGTACTGCAGAGATTAACCCTGTGTGTCTAACATTATACAAACTGTGTTAAAGTGTGTGCTTGCCTCTATTACTTGCATGCGAAGGCCAACAAATCTGCAGTAGATATTCATGGAGGGGTAAAAAAAAGAGTTGGCCCATCAAAGATGCTCGTCACATTTTATTCATTGTCTTTATACTCCATAGAACACAAATAAATTTATTCCAGTGTCCAGGCTCAACATTAGCAATGGCCTGGGACAACAAAAAAGAAAAATAATAATAATCATGCAGACCACAAAGTTTCCACAAAAAAGGCTATATTATGGCGGCCCGATCAGGTTGTTGTGTTTCCTCTTATTTCTGGCCACTACATTTCTTTTTTTGGCCAACAAAATTTCAGACTTACAGATTTTAGTGGCCAAAGTGAGCAACCAGAGAAAAAAAGTTGGAAAAAAAAAGTGTTTATGCCTAGGTGTGTTTATGCCTAGGTATACAAGTGTGAATGTGAGCTCTTGACATTTGGGAAAACTGGTTGAACCACTTGTTTTTGGTTTTGTAGGAGTTGTTTCCATGTGTAGTGTTTACTTTAAAAATTCTGTGACTCTTCTTTAAAAAAAAAAAAAAAAAAGGACATTTTAGCATTGTTCAGTATGATGTATTTTCAAATGTTCTGGAATAAGTTCTGTGTATGTTGTGAGAGTCATCTGTTCTACCAGCAATTAGTGTCATTTGTTCTACCAGCAATTAGTGTCATTTGTTCACATGTCAGTCCATGTGCTAGATTTGCTACTTAAAGGGATGGTACAGTATTGGTGGAGATAAAAATTGGGCTTTTAAATTTTGCGAGATACCAAGAAAACACTTTAATATGATATAGTACAGAGCATACCATTTGAGGAGGAATTCAAGTTTATTTGATGAAAATCGGGTTTGGAATGACTGAAACATCTGAAAACAAAGTAAAACAAAGCAATCAGAACAAAGTGTGGGTCCCACACTTTATTAGAATAGCTCTTTCTTGGATATCTCAGCCATTTCAAAACCAATTTTCATCAAATAAACATTGAATTCCTCATAGAATTACATGTCCTTTCATATTTCATACGAGGTTTCTCATTATCTCACCAAAATATGTTAGAAACCTCAAATTAGGTCTAAATCAAAACTATACGATTCCTTTAAGATATGACATAATTATTCAATATCTCCAAACATTTACCACTTGGGCTTCTCAATCCACAAAGCTTTATTTCAGCTTTCGTACTGGACGACGATACCTGTGTATGTTTATTCTAGATGAACATCAATAACTGTCAGTTTGTGGAAAAATTCTAATATTTGAAGTATATATGAAATTACAGATGCTTGTGTACAGTATGTATTTGATTTTTTATGATACAATTAGATTTTCTAGAATCATTGCACAAACATTGCTGAAGTGATGCAATTTCTTGACCTATTGAAATGCATCCATGCAAAGTTGTTGCCCAACAGTGTGTAAAGACCAAACACTGTGTAATGAGTACAGGTGACTCCCGTTATAACGAAGTCCTCATCAGGACTGGCAGTTTTCTTTTCTTTCATCAAAATTTTGTTGAAATGGAAGGGAATTTTGCATCATAGACTTTAATGATTGTGATTTTGTGACCTGAATTTTTACATTGTTGTATTAACGGAATGTCATTATTACTCTCTTAGTTGTAACAGGAGTGCCCTGTATTGTACCAGGCAAAGGTCTCAGCATCCTTTTGTTATGTGTCTGTACATGGGATTGTGTATGGTATACTAGTGTAAATTAATAAATGCCATACTCTAGTATGGCTCCTCCACTTGCTGAGTGGACTTCATGTAGACTTTTTGTGAATACAGCTATATCAACAGAGAAATAAATAGTTGGTTGGATCATGTAAGATTCAATGCGAGTCTTTGTGTGGATATTTAGTATGTTAATTGAGTTTTTAAATGTATCTTTAGTTATGTTACATTATTGTGTGGGTTTGTCAAGGTGATTTGAGATGTGCAAAGTTGTACAATGGTCTATTTTTCAATGAAGAACCCTTTACTGTACAAGGAAAACTTGTTCATCCAGAAAAGTGCAAACCACATGTCACTCCAGTACATTGTCATAATGAAATAAAGAACTAAACTATCTTGAGAACAATCAAATCGTTGAAGTCATTTCGTACTGTGCCAATGTCATAATGCCAAGATAGCAAATGTGAAAGAAGGTACACTCTGTCAACATTTTCTTTATTTGTTTTGCTCCACAGGTAATTTTGTACTGTACAATACAATGCAATGCAGTAAAATACAATACGATGTAACACAATTTGTAATAATAATAATAATAATAATAATAATAATAATAATAATAATAATAATAATAATAATAATAATAATAATAATAATAACAATAACAATAATGATAATAATAATAATAATAATGATAATAATAATAATAATAATGATAATAATAATAATAATAATACTGTAAAAGTGGATATTTTCGCGCGACTAATTTTTCGCACTAGGCCGGGTCAGAAGAGTTTCGTGTGTTTTTAATTCCGCGGAATCAAGACATCATGCACAGGAACGTATGGCAAGCAAAAATATTTGCGTGTTTTTATTTTCGTGCTAGTTTCTGGTTGCGCGAAATGCGCGAAAATTTCAACACCACGAAAATTTCCACTTTTACAGTAATAGTGGCTACTTGTATAGCGCACAGGTCCACTTTTCAGTGCTCATGGCGCTTCAAAAATGAACATATGTACATGCTTATACAATACAATACAATACAATATATGCAATACAAAACGAGTGCATTCTCCCTCCTGTTGGAATGACTTTCATTATTTTGCTTGTATAGTTGTGAACTGGATCCTTAAAGGTGGACTCTTATTTAGATTTCCCTCGGTGATGAATGGGGGGGGGGGCACTGTACATGCACCCCCTCTACTTCTTTTTAAACAAGAGAAATAACAAGAAAAAATGGGGGTGTATGTGCCCCCCCCCCCCTCCCCTGTACTATATTCCTGGACCCACCCTGACCATTATATCACTGGAGATACTAACACATACAAAACATTATTTGGTTTTCAGGGAAAAGCAATGAATCAATTTTTTTTCCTCCCATTTTTGGAAAATGTACCTGTCTTATCACGTTATTCATTACTTAAACATGCTTACAAGTTGTGTAGCCCGACCAGACGCCGTGATTCATACAGCGACTGGGCTGTGTATAGTTACAAGTTGTGTAGCTATTAAACGTACCCTCGATAAAAGGAGGGCTGTCTTGAGTTGTTGTGATTATGCGGAAACTCAACTAGTTGCTTTCCTCATAAACATGCCAACAAGTTTGGTATGCCCTGATTGATGAAAAAAACGGAGGGATGTCGGAGTTATCATCAGGGGCGGACCCCAGGAATTCCGTAAAGGGGGGGGGGGGCGCAAAAATACTTCTGGGTTTCGCCTCATTCTTGTTCTTTTCATTTCTCTTCTTCTTAAAAAAAATAATAAAGGGGGGGGGGGGGGCGTGCCCGGTGCGCCCCCTCTGGATCCACCACTGATCATGGATGTATAGAATAAATTGCTTGCCTCGATCGGGCTTCACGTCCAACACCCTGTGAGTAATTTAATTTTGGAGCAGAAACGGAAGAAAGTATAATACATTTTCGGCAGAAACCGAAGAAAGTATATACATGTTTAAAACAAAAGAAATAAAAAGAACAAGAATGAGGCGAAACCCAGAAGTATTTTTGCGCCCCCCCCCCCCTCCCCCCTTTACGGAATTCCTGGGGTCCGCCCATGATGATAACTCCGACATCCCTCCGTTTTTTTCATCAATTAGGGCATACCAAACTTGTTTCCCACCCCCGAAATCGAACACATAGAATCCTGGGAGGGAAGTCCAAAGTCTCCGGTCAATGACCATGTAGCGAGTAATTTGGGTCGTCCAATCAGGCCTGTGTATCCAGAGGTCAACCATATTTGATCCAAAAGATGACTTGCGTCTGCCCTTGAATATTAAATGATGATTTATCGCGGTGGTTATGAAGGCTAACTTTAATAGTGGCGATCAATTCTCTCTGGAATTCGGAAAAGTTACGAAGAAGCGTTGAGAAAACACCCTCGGTCATATTTAAAAGTACTTTATACACTGTACTCGTGTCTTTGAACCTCGAAGGATTTTTAGACCAAGTTTGGTAGGTGGTCTGCCTGAGATATGAGGTGATGAAAATTCTGTGTGTGCGTGTGTGTGTGTGTGTGTGTGTGTGTCTTTTTGTTTGTTTGTTTCTATTTGATTTGTTTAATACATGTATAGATCTTCCAACTGCAAATACAGTGGATCAGCTCAAGCCCCATCACTTTGTTGTACCAAAGATACTAAAATAAGTCTATGAAAATTCAAGCACTTATCATGTGTAGCTGAAAAAGTGATTCTTCTTACAAAATCCATCTCATTTGGAGGCTGGACACGGATTCTTTGAGAAATAACGGGGACTATGTTTGTTTCGATGTAGATTGAAGAAAATAAAAATCTTGTATTCTAGGGAGTGGTGAAACCACCGTTTGTCTTGAGTCATCTCTGTGTTTAGTTAGAGCTGAAAAAAAGAAACAACACCATGTTCTTTGTGAATATTTTAAGTACTGAAGAGAGAATAGTTGATTTGCTTATTGTGTAAAACACGAAGCACTTTGATTGCAATTCTTATATACCACATTTTGTTTTCCGACACGTGCATATAGGGAGAGTTTTACATAGACTCTGCAGGTGTTTCCTCTTGACATTTGATCGTAGAGGACGGTATTCCACCATTGTCATTTTGGCATGGCATGACATTGCTCTTCAAGAAGGGTCATATATTTCATCTTCATTTCATTTATTTCAACATTAAAAACAACAATCATTATATACAAACATATTCATTGTGGGGAACCAATTAAAGCCTTCGGTTACAGCTCGTTATTCCGGAGGTTCGTTATTCCGAAGGCTCTTCAGTCCGAAGATTCGTTATTCCGAAGGTTCGTTATTCCGAATTTAATTTTCGGATTAACAAATCTTCGGAATAACGAACCTTCGGAATAACGCCACAAATGTTCGGATTAACGGACCCTTTTTCATTTTCGGATTAACGAACCTCTAGGTATAGGGAATTTGTGTGTTTCGGATTAACGAACTTCGGAATAACGAACCTTCGGAATAGCAAACCTTCGGAATAACGAACAGCACCGAAGCCTTCCAGGCTTGTTTGGAATAGGCCCCATATCCTTGTTGAAAACACGACCTATTTCTAAAAGGAGTCAGCTCTCTCAATTGCATACTGGGATCTCGGAAATATTATACGGCCGTAAACGATGTTAAATGTAACTCCAGTTACTTGCTAAAACACACAAACATTAACTTGAGAACAGAACTGATGAAGTAATGATAATAATGTCTACATCGTATATCTTGTATTTTTGCTCTCTTCCAAACCCTTTTCATACCTTATCTACACCGACTTCCAAATCCTAAACCGTCCCAGTCTCCAACCATTCAACAGTCTCCACTTTAGCAGTGCAATCTTGACTTCCATCTCGCCACTGCCCTTCGACTGTCACTACAGTATGTATTTACCTTCCTTACAAACTAATCGCCTTCCCTCCTTCATTCTCCGCTTAGTGGGTCTTCTTTCACTGAACAATCATCAGGTGATGTTGTACCGTAGACCTCTCTTCCTCAATATTATTGCCGTCGCAACGGCGTAGCCAGGATTTGATCTTAGGGGGGGCGGTTAGTCTGCGAGGGAGCGAAGCGACCGAGCCCGAGCGAGCGGAGCGAGCGAGGGGGGGGGGGGGAGGGTGTGGGAGGGGGGTGTCCCCCCTCCCACGGTAAGAACTTTTTGCATTTTGATGTTGTAAATGGTGCAATTTGATGCATGTTTTTGCGCGTTTTATCGGCGTGAAACAGTCCCACTTGTTTAAGGTAGCAGTATATTTTAGTGTAGATTATTATTGAACAATTTGCCTGTAAAATGGTATAATTTAAACGCACTTCTCAATATTAATTCTTTTCACTGGTATAATTTTAAATACACTTCTTGTATTAATTCTTTTCACTGAATATCATGAACGCGACTGAACCCGAGCGAGCAGAGCGAGCGATGGGGGGGGGGGGGGTGGGGGGGGGGAGGGGAGGGTGTGGGAGGGGGTGTCCCCCCTCCCACGGTAAGAACTTTTTGCATTTTGATGTTGAAAATGGTGCAATTTGATGCATGTTTTTGCTCGTTTTATCGACGTGAAACAGTCCTACTTGTTTAAGGTAGCAGTATATTTTAGTGTAGATTATTATTGAACAATTTGCCTATAAAATGGTATAATTTAAACGCACTTCTCAATATTAATTCTTTTCACTGAATATCATGAACGCGACTGAACCCGACCGAGCGGAGTGAGCGAGGGGCGAGGGGAGGGTGTGGGAGGGGGCTGTCCCCCCTCCCACGGTAAGAACTTTTTGCATTTTGATGTTGTAAATGGTGCACTTTGATGCATGTTTTTGCGCGTTTTGTCGACGAGAAACAGTCCCACTTGTTTAAGGTAGCAGTATATTTTGATGTAGATTATTATTGAACAATTTGCCTATCAAATGGTACAATTTAAATACACTTCTTGTGTTAATTCTTTTCACTGAATATCATGAACGCGACTGAACCCGATCGAGCGGAGCGAGCGAAGGGGGAGGGAGGGTGTGGGAGGGGGGTGTCCCCCCTCCCACGGTGAGAACTTTTTGCATTTTGATGTTGCAAATGGTGCAATTTGATGCATGTTTTTGCTCGTTTTATCGACGTGAAACAGTCCTTCTTGTTTAAGGTAGCAGTATATTTTAGTGTAGATTATTATTGAACAATTTGCCTATAAAATGGTATGATTTAAACACACTTCTCAATATTAATTCTTTTCACTGAATATCATGAACGGGACTGAACCCGAGCGAGCGGAGCGAGAGACGGGGGAGGGGAGGGTGTGGGAGGGGGGTGTCCCCCCTCCCACGGTAAGAACTTTTTGCATTTTGATTTTGAAAATGGTGCAATTTGATGCATGTTTTTGCGCGTTTTATCGACGAGAAACAGTCCCACTTGTTTAAGGTAGCAGTATATTTTGATGTAGATTATTATTGAACAATTTGCCTATAAAATGGTACAATTTAAATACACTTCTTGTGTTAATTCTTTTCACTGAATATCATGAACGCGACTGAACCCGAGCGAGCGGAGCGAGCGAAGGGGGAGGGGAGGGTGTGGGAGGGGGGTGTCCCCCCTCCCACGGTGAGAACTTTTTGCATTTTGATGTTGCAAATGGTGCAATTTGATGCATGTTTTTGCATGTTTTAACGAGTTGAAACAGTCCCACTTGTTTAAGGTTGCAGTATATTTTAGTGTAGATTAATATTGAACAATTTGCCTATAAAATGGTATATCATTTAAATAATCTTCTTGTATCAATTCTTACACTGAATATCATGAACGCTGTCTGCAGTTCAGCAATCAAACAGAAAAAGCATGCACACGAGGGTGTAGATAGGGGCATATCCCCTCCCACACGAAGGTGATTTTGCGTTTTCAGAAAAGAAATTCAGCGATCTGGTGCAAATTTTTGGTGCAATACTTTTTCATCGAAGTGTTAAAATCACGGAATTTAGCTCTTATTCCGAATGTGCACCATCTGTGTGTATGTATAAAGTCTAGTGAGGTAGAGCTTAGGGGAAGGGGGATTCCCCCTCCCGCTCGCGGAGCTTTTGCGTTTTTAGAATTGAAATAAAGCGATCTGGGTATAGCCACAGTCTACTTCTATGAAAGGCGGAAGGGGGGGGGGGGAGGGGCGGGCGATCAGGGAGAAGGCTTGGGCGAGTGTTATCTCCACCCTTCCCTTCCGATGGAGCTTTTGCCTGAAATTGAGATATCTCGTATACGCATATTTGATGGAATCAACATTTGGGAAATCACAAAAAAAAAAAAAAAACCTGATTGGGGGGGGGGGGGGGGGGGGGCTGAGGGAGGAAAGGGTAGATTAAAAGGGGAAATTCCCCTTATACATGAGGGAACCTTGAGTTTTCGGAATATAAGTGATAAGTCTTGTGCACTCAGAATTATTCATATTTTGTGTGTGTGCGTAAATCTAAAAAGTGTACTAAGCTAGGGAAAGAGGCACAGAGGGGGAGGGTTTGGGAGGGGGATACCCCCTCCCAAGCACGAGAGATTTTGCATATTTTGAATTGAAATTCAACGATCTGGTGCACACTTTGAGTGAAATATTCAAAAAAATATCTTATTTGATGAAAGGTTGCCAAGGAGACCCGCTTCATGTGCATGCATACAGTATACACGCATTTTTTTTTTCCGCCTCCCAAATCCCCGGTCCAAATCTTAGGGGGGCGACCGCCCCCATCACCCCCCCCCCCCCCCCCCCCTGGCTACGCCAGTGTGCCGTCGTCCGCAATTTGAAAACAACCTAGTGTCAAAATTGGGAGGGAATGATACATAAAAACTCCACGAGATAGTGACAACCATAACTGTATATAGGGTTAATCGAACCGGACCGGGTAAATCTGTGACACTAAGAATGGAGAGCGCGCGACCATGCATTATCAATAATCAATCAGTATTATTTTGACGGCTGGCTTCACGCAAAACATATAGCCCACTTCATGTTTTAGTAATTGACATTACTGAACTGCATGGAGCTAACATCAAATCACTACAAGTGGAAGAAACATTCAAATCAGACAAAACAAGGAAAATACGGATTTGACAATTTTGCAGTTTTAGTTTTGTCCCCCCATGCAAACTATGATCATTTACACTCACGTGATGACTGTGTAAAATAAGATGAGACGGTAATGTCAATCTCCGCAAAAAAAAAAAAAAAATGTCCTTTTAGATTATAAAAGAAAACGCAATGTTGTAATATGATAACCTTGCGTGCAACAACGACTTTTAGGAGGTCGAAGGGGCTGATGTCGTTGTTTAGTTATAAAGACCGATGATATTATCCTGCAAAACATAGTTCTATAATACACTTGTATCAGGTATATACAGACCGGTGGAAAATCTCTGAGATCACAACATCATGGAAACTAATGAACTGTACATGAATGCATGCAGTTGCAATATTACATGTATATTGTTCATCGTGACAACACGGCAAACCTTAATATAATTAATTCAAGATTGACTTAACATATTTATATATTTTTCTTTTAAATCATTTTGTTATCTTGCTCTTCTCCTTACTTTACTTCATTTTATTGTAATGAGGTCAGATAACGGAGCTATACACTACCAGGCGTTTAGGAAATATGTATAGAATTACCTGATCCTCCATGGCTTTAACCTTAATCGTGACTTTTGACTTCTATAATAAGTACCTGTATCAAGAAATTTGTTATACGTCAACAGAGTGACGGATATAGATTGACATAAAGATTGCAATCTTACAATATTATTATATGACAAGCTTTGGTCGTTAATTGGTCTTTTGAAAACGTTAACATTGTATATCCAAAGTTCCAGTTCCGCAGCGTATAGTTTATTAAAGACCTATTTCATTAATACATTGTTACTCATCGTGTTGATTTTGCCTTTGCACGTGTCTACTCCTATTAAACTGTTTTCCCTTCCACAGCCTTACAAACGAACAAACATACACGCACACACATAGGCCTGATCATATTGAGAAATCATGTCGGGCCTAGTTTGATATGAGAGAGAGCTTGCGACAATGCTGATGGATAATTTGACTTCAGTCTCTCTTTGATGGCGGGACTGCGTTTTAGAAAGCTTTGTCATCTGGAAAGTCAATTGTGATGGGGAAAAAGACAACTTGAGCAATATTCTGTTATCACATTGGTGTAGCCTGTTGAGGCTAAGCTGAATTTGAAATGATTGATGCGTCTGGAACCCATTAATCATAATATAGTCCCATAAATATCATGAACGTAGAATAGAATTATTGTATTGTTCAACATAGACGACTCGGCTGGACAACAACCGACTAATGTCTAGTGTTTGGACTGCGGGCGTGATGTTATGACACATGCTATCACACAGGACGTCCGACTCAAGTCTCTTTTTGAATACTCCTCTCAAGTCATTGTTTTCTGCGTTATTTTTCTTCCGCAGCGTGAATACAATCACTCCCGAACCGGATTTTCGCGTATATACCAGGCAGGTAATCGCACCTGACAGTTAACATTGTATATATCTATAATGTTCCGTAAGGCTGCGTTCACATCAACGGCGTAAATCCATACTGAGGAGTGGGGGGGATGGTCACCATCACCATGATTACAAGCCCATAACCGGACCGGCGCAGCCTTTTTTTTTGGGGGGGGGGGGGGGGGGTGGGGAGGGAGAAGCTTTGTGCCCTCCTCCCACCCCCCCCCCCCCCCACACACACTTTACAGGGATCGGATGCCCCACTCTTTTGCATGAAATATAAAATGGGAGAAAAGTGGCAGCAACAACATATAGACTTTTTGTTCTTGTTGCTTTTTTTTTTTTGCTTGTCAGACGACTTTCGGCGGAAAATCAGACTTTAAAAGTATGAAAACTTTTTTCTTTTTTTTGGAAATATCTGTGAGAGGGAGCGGAACGACCGAACGGGGGAAGGGTGTGTATGGGGGGGGGGGGGGGGGGGGGGTATCCCTCTCCCACACGAGGAAGATTTTGCATTTTCAGACCTGAAATTCAGCGATCTGGTGCTCACTTGTGGTGAAAATTTTTTTTTCTTTTCTTTAAAAAAAACAATAAGAAAATGAAATATTCACAATATATTATTGAATGACAAAATCGTGGTATTTCAGCTCTTGTTGTGCGACATCACTGTGAAGGCCTACTAAATAATGGGGCCTATCATCGGCGTAGACAGGATTTGATCTTAGGAGGAGCGGTTATGTGAGGGAACGAATCAAGCGAAGGGGGAGGGTATATGGTAGGGGGGTTTACCCTCCTACGGTGAAATCTCTTTGCGTTGAAAATTTTGACATTTTTCAGTCCAAAAACTGCCGTTTGTAGCTATATTCTTCGCTTTGGAAATTAAGGGGGGCACACCAGGCGCAACTGCTGTCAATCACTGGCAGCAACATCAGGAGAATGGCATAGCGATTAAATGCGAGCGAGCGGAGCGAGCGAGCATAAAAATTTTAACAAATTACAGTCTAAAAACTGCCGTTTGTAGCTATACTTTTTCGCTTTGGAAATTAAGGGGGGGGGGGGGGGCCGCATCAGGCGCAACTGCTGGCAATAACTGGCAGCAACATCAGGAGAATGGCATAGCAGTTAAATGCGAGCGAGCGGGGCGAGCGAGCTTGAAAATTTTGACACTTTACAGTCCAAAGACTGCCGTTTGTGGCTGTATTTTTTCGCTTTGGAAATTATGGGGGCACACCGGGCGCAACTGCCGGCAATCGGGCAGCAACATCAGAATGGCATAACGATTAAATGCGAGCGAGCGAAGCGAGTGAGCTTGAAAATTTTGATATTTTACAGTCCCACATGTCCCTTGTGGCTGTACTAGTATTTTTTCGCTTTGGAAATTAAGGGGGGGGGGGGGGGGCGCACCGGGCGAAAACTGCTGGCAATTACTGGCAGCGACATCAGGAGAATGGCATAATGATTAAATGCGAGCGAGCGAAGTGAATGAGCTTGAAAATTTTGACATTTTCCAGTCCCAAAAACTGTCGTTTGTGGCTGTATTTTTCGCTTTGGAAATGAAGGGGCGCACCGGGCAAAAACTGTTGGCAATTACTGGCAGCAACATCAGGATAATGGCATAATGATTAAATGCGAGCGAGCGAAGCGAGCGAGCTTCAAAATTTTGACATTTGACAGTCAAAAAACTGCCGTTTGTAGCTATATTTTTCGCTTTGGAAATTAAGGGGGCGCACCGGGCGAAAACTGCTGGTAATTACTGGCAGCAACATCAGGAGAATGGAATAATAATTAAATGCGAGCGAGCGAAGCGAGCGAGCTTCAAAAATTGGACATTTTACAGTCCCCAAACTGCCGTTTGTAGCTATATTTTTTCGCTTTGGAAATTAAGGGGGGGCGCACCTGCTCACAATCACTGGCAGCAACATCAGGAGAATGGCATAGCGATTAAATGCGAGCGAGCGGAGCGAGCGAGCTTGAAAATTTTGACATTTTACAGTCTAAAAACTGCCGTTTGTAGCTATACTTTTTCGCTTTGGAAATTTAGGGGGCACACCGAGTGCAACTGCCGGCAATTGCTGGCAGCAACATCAGGAGAATGGCATAGCGGTTAAATGCGAGCGAGCGGAGCGAGCGAGCTTGAAAATTTTGACATTTTACAGTCCAAAGACTGCCGTTTGTGGCTGTATTTTTTCGCTTTGGAAATTAAGGGGGCACACCGGGCGCAACTGCCGGCAATTACTGGCAGCAACATCAGGAGAATGGCATACTGATTAAATGCTCGCGAGCGAAGCGAGTGAGCTTGAAAATTTGACATTTTCCAGTCCTAAAAACTGTCGTTTGTAGCTATATTTTCGCTTTGGAAATTAAGGGGGGCGCACCGGGTGCACCTGCTGTCAATCACTGGCAGCAACATCAGGAGAATGGCATAGCGGTTAAATGTTAGCGAGCGGAGCGAGCGAGCTTTAAAATGTTAACATTTTACACTCCAAAAACTGCCGTTTGTAGCTATATTTTTCGCTTTTGTTTGTCCCACTTTTATTTGAGAACCACTCCCCCCCCCCCCCCCATCGACGCCTCTATACATATTAGGTTGCTTTTGTTAAGTGAAAGATCTGTTGCACACTCTTTGATAAATTAGGGAATATACGTCTATGTCAAAAGTGTACAAAGTTTATCCCTTATCCTGTATAGCGGACCTTCTGCATGTTCATGATTGCAATACAACGATCTGGTACATAGTTCTGGCGATATTTGGACAATTTTCCATTAAGAAAGTTCGAGATTTGTCCTCATCTCGGGAATTGCTTGGGGGATAAATGATTTGTCTGTCTAAACACTTCCTTTGGGGCGGGGCAAATGCCCCTTTGCCCCCCATAGATTCGACGTCCCTGATCTTCCCTTGGTATGCCCATAGATGTATCCTGACTGAGTCACAGTCACTGTCGTTTCTCAGGAATGATTCGGGAAATGGAGGGGATTCAATTATGGCGATAAAGTTGTTGTTATTGTTTGTTTGTATATTTTCGTACATATTTTGCAGATGGTCCCCAGTTACTCGCGTCATAGCATGTTTACATGTAGACCTACACCATTTGACGTTGTCAACGCCTGAGCCATACCTTACAGTGTATGTCGATGTTACTTTCTTCGCGAGCGAGCGAAGCGAGCGAGCGCTTGAGAAAATTATACATTTTCCTACAAGATAGAATACTGTTCAACTCTGTTACCTGTCTGAAGGCCGGCGTACAAACGTCATGCAATATGCCAAAATTGATACAATCACATTTCTGCTTCCTCCATTTTTCCCCTCAAAATTCAGGGGGGGATGATTGTACAGGCCATCCCCCCCTCCTCCATTTCAGGGGGGGATATATCCCCCCCATCCCCCCCCGGGATTTACGCCCATGGTTCACATAGAAGTATACGGTATTCTGTATTCGGTATTCGCTATTCGCTATTCGGGCACCCAGTACACCATCACCCGCACCGTCAACTCACCATCTCATGCAGTGAGGATTTCTTCCTCCTACATCCCAGCAAATCTTATTAACAATTTCTAAACTGCATCAGAATGTCAGTCTACATGCTTATTTTTGCTATAGGGCAAATCCAGACCAAAATTTTCATTATTCATAAACTAGAGACGGTATACGCTGCAAGAAAATCGAACAAGCTCGATTCCCACTTTGCTATACTATTCGCAGCTATTCGGTGCTTTCGAATAGTGCCCTCTTATGTGAACCGGTGTTAGGAAATCCTATCGTTCGATTCAAGCTATTCGCGTGCCCTCGAAAACGAGCCCCGAATACCCGAATAGTATACTTACAGAGCTCACTTATACGCTGCGGCCATGCAAAGAGATTTTTCTCCTCCCCACTGGGGAAAATCTCTTTGGCTGCGGCGTACTAGATACTGTACTCGGCGCGCCGTGTCCTCAATGGGGTCCCCCTCTGTCATGTCGCCTAATATTCTGATTGGTTGAAAGTTAAGATGTGATCCACCTCCTCTGCCCTCCCCCTTCATTTCCAAGAATTGTGGTGCCCGTGTACTGTATCTTGTCCATTTTAGGGCTCACACGGGTAAATAATTCCCCATAGAGACGTGTGTTAAAATTCAAATTTCAAAAAATTCTGTAAAATAGCTGGGAGAAATGAGGTGTTTCATCTTCACTAACCTGAATAAGTGGGATATTACCTTTCATCCATCAGATTGCCAGGGTGGGTTGTTCTGCTCTAATTCTGTCCAGGGGTCCGCAAAGCCAGACTACGAGTTCTTGTCACTCAAAAAATCACCTATTTTCCGTACACGTATCCAATGAAATATAGTCCCCTCAAATTCCATCAGAAAAGCTTTCATCTTCCAACCAAAATGCAGTTTGTAGAGGAATTCATACTCAATATCTACAGCTATTCAGTTTTTTGCCAAACTACATCATTGATTTTTAATTAATTTTTTTCTTCATTTATTTTGGTATCTTTGGTACGAATTTGTGAAGGGGTCTGGGACAGTCCATTTTATTTACAGGTGTGAGCCCTATAGTGACCCGTTATCGAATCTTAGCACAGGCCCGCCTATGACAAGCTCACTTAGGCCATGTCCTCTCTATGCCCCCGCCCATCTATCATGTTGCCTAAATTTTGATTGGTTGAAAATCAAAGTATGGCCCGCCTCTATCCCCCCTCTATTTCCGTTGTATGTGCATTACTCGTTGATTGGTTAGATCCGTTGATAGATTAAACCCATTTTCGATTCTTCTTTCTGTTGAAATAAACGAATGAACAAATGAATTAATATATGGATAAAAAGTAAACAAATATATAGATATACATGAATCAACTAAAGAGCAAATAGATTCAAATCTCTGAACATACAATTATTTTCTAACATGCGCACGTATATAATACATCTTCATAAACATCCAGCAGGCTACCCCGTTTCTCACAAGAATGACGCTTGTTTCAACTTGCGATCATTACAAATATCTGTCCTATAAAATATAAAACTATAAAACTCAGATTGCGATCAGTCCGAACATAACATAATTCTTTCCACAAACCCAAACAAATTATATGCGTGTCCGAAAGTGGAAGAAAAGCAAACGAAAGAAATAATGGCATGTTGAAGGACAACAATCACACTATAAAGCTTTTCCAGAAATGAATTACATTTCTTATCTGCTGGATCTCATAGAGTGACATATAATGTTGATAATATACAAAGATGATCGAGTGCCGCTCCTTATCTTTGGTTCATATTATCTATACTCACATATACTCTATTTTGATTTGATCACAACTTTACTGCTTTATTTTCCCAAATGTACGTTAACATCCGTATAGGCACTGCTTCCACTCAGAGGATCATTGCTAGATGAAAAAAAAAACACCTGAAATTTTACTTTCTTTTTTATTTCCGAGAAATTGTTAAATTGTAAAAATTTACAGGTACTTGTTGTCCTTGGAAGCAACGCGATAGATCTCCGTTGCCGGAAACAATAGAACAGAATGTGGTGCTCATGTCGTCGCCACTTGCCGTCGCCCCCTTTTTATTTGACGATCGTTTTGTTGGTCCATTGAGGTACAGTCATCGGTTACGTTGCTTTTCGTGTGCTGGCTTGTATGCGAGGCTGACGAATGATAGCCGGTAAGAGTATCGAAGCGGAGGCCACCGGGACTCTTTCGTTATCGTGTTTTGGGATCGGCGCCGGGGGGGGGGCGGAGAGGAAATCAGCTGTGAGCATTCATTGGTGTGTGTGGACGTGTGTCGCTCGGGCGCTGGTTCACTGCGTGTGGAAAGCAGGAGAGATACTCTTCTTAGGGTTAAATATGTATATTTTTGCCAAACAAATGCTACATTGACAGGCTGCATCGACTGTTCTTGAATTCTATCATTGTATGGAGCACCAAGCAAGGTAGGTTACCTTTATTTACTACTAGTGTATTGTAGGTATGCCAAGTACGAGTAGCTGCCAGTTCCTCTCGTTCATCATAAACAACCGGGAGAGACTGGGGCAGGACGCTCGTATCGTTTGTGGTCAGGGATCAGCTTTTCTGGCGAAAAGATGAGCTCGAGCTGGCGTAACCAGCTGCGCTAACTGCGGCTCTTACATTGTATTGAGCACCAGTGCGATTTGGGGCTTTTGCTTTGCCTTTGCCTTTGGAATGAGCTGACAAATAATAGATGAATAACGGCGATTTTAATTCCCACATGATCATGACATTGACATGTAACTGTAATGTTTAATTCACAAGTTCCCAGTACATACCGCTAGCCGCTTTTCTTTACACCCACTGTAATCGGTGCATAGTGATGAATTAGGTATTACCCTGGTCACTCCTGGTGCCGGGCGTGGTGGTTAACGATCTCACATCTATGCCTATGGTGATTTAAGAACAAGGCCATTCAAATGTGTGATAGAAGCGAGCATTGATCACCAAGCTAATTGAAAAGCTTACAGTCAATAGCATTGAATGCTCTCTTTAGTTTATTGCTGGTGATCTGCTTCTCTGATACAATGAATAGAGTGCCACAAAGGGATATTGTTATATCAGGCCTGGTAGATTGATTGATCCCCTGAACAGACTGCAGCCACTTTCGTTTCTTTTCTCTGCTCCATAGAGCTTGTTATGTACAATGATAAAAGGCCTGCCAAATGTCCCAAGGGAATATGTGATCACGCAGTGAAACTTGCCACTCTGTTAATAGCAAGGTACTGTAAAAGTGGAAATCTTTGCGCATTTCACGCGACCAGAAACTAGCGCAAAAATACAAGGACACAAATAATTTTGCTTGCTGTATTAGTGTATGTTCCAGTAGTTGATGTCTTGATTCCGCAGAATTAAAAACCTGCGAAACTCTTCTTACTCAGCCGAGCGTGAAAAATTAGTCACGTGAAAATATCCACTTTTACAGTACTATGGAGAAGGATGCAGCACCTTCTAATATTATATTGCCAGTTTGTAAGTTACAGTATTTCTAAGCTTAACAGCTTTACATAAGGACTACAATATACTTGCCAACTGTACAAATTTGGGCAGTTCAGTAGAACAAATTTTTTTTTTTTTCAATTCTTGTAGACTGATTTTGTTGCAAACCTGCCATAAGATAGAATGAAAGTCACAATTCTCCTTCCTTGTGGGTGTGTTGATTCTCTCGAAAACAGCTAAATGTTATGTTCATGCACCAAATCGCATATTTTGATTGGAGTTAAAAAACCAAAAACCTCCACACCATGGGAGGGGGAACATCCACATCCCCCCCAACACACTGTGTGCACTGGGGGTCAGTCGCTTTGCTCCCCCACAAATTTAGCACTTCAAAATGTTAGCAAGTACTGTACGAGCTGAAATTTTCGCGAATTTCGCGAATCGCCTTTGAATCGCGAAAATAACAACAGGCGAAAATAACAACGCGCAAATAAGTAAGTTCAGTTAGACCCTCGCAACCGTGAAATTAACAACACGCGAAAATGTCCTCGAAGTACCAATTCGCGAAAATATCTGTACGCGAAAATTTCAGCTCGTACAGTATACTATTATCTACCTCAATCACTGATCATATCGCCAAGCACAATAATACCAATACGTAGACAGTGGTTGCTAGCATCACAAGCATTTATGCTCTTTTCAGAGTGACTTTGAATATGAAAAAATAATTAAGTTACAAGAATCATCTTAATCTGTCCGTCATGGTAGAAACTGGACCTGGCTCTTCTGTAATATTGAACATTGTGCCACTTGTTTAAAATCTCGAAAATGATGATAAAATTTGCTTGAAAAGTACACGTATGTCCCAGTCAGCATGTGTATCACATTCTGCCTTGAAGTGAATAAGCTGATGTATTGTAGATATTCAGTCGTAGCTGTAGATTTGGAGTAGTTTGTACATGAGTGTGTGTGTGGGGGGAGGGGGGGGGATAGCATCTGGTATGGATTGATGATGGAGTCAGTGAGGAGGGGGGGGGGGGATAGCATCTGACATGGAATTGTGCTGGGGTCAAAGAGGTCAATGATTGTTCGAGTGTTATTCTTTTAAACAATTAACAAGTTGAAATCTACCTTTGAGGAAAGAAACACTATCAGTTGACCACACTTTATTGATTTGGTAGCTGAAAGCAGGTTCCAAATTGTAGTCTTCCTACATAGAGGGTCTTAATAATATGATGTAGGCCTACTTTTTTTTTTTTCAACCAGCAGTTCTAAAGACAATTAAAAGGGACTTAACCTATTTTTATTTCAGTAAATGTCTACACTGTGTCGAAATACAATGGTATGATTCCTGTGCTCTTTTCATCGGCGTGTGTGCAGTATGGCCATCTTATCTGGAGTCATACTTGCTTAGTACTTCACAGAGTGCCGTGTCATTCATCAGCAAAGAGATTTTATCACTTGTCACACTATCAATAACACAATCAGTACAATCAGATCTACAGATCTACAATTGGTTCAAGGGCATCTCAGCTGACACATGCACAATATGGGTTCTGTGCTATGTAGTATGAAGCCTGGAGGCAGTAACATAAACTTGTGCTACTGAACAAACATACTTAATTAAACACTTCATACCCTTCAACCTTGATTATCCGGTCTCCTTTTATGCGGAAATCTCTATTATCCGGACGCGTTCACACATTGAAAGGCTTTTTTTTTAATCCAAAAATTGAGAAAAAACGGTGACTTTCAACTCAATTAAAATTTCTACAAAGCTCACACGATTTACCTGCAATATTCCCGACAGAACTAACATAAATTCGCACCACATTATCATCGTAAAAGTAAGCAGTCATGATCTATAAATTTGCCATAAGAACCACCGTTTTCTAACTTTGAGTGAAGTTTGCTGTCATGCTTTTCAACGTAAACCTTGACCCCGTTTACAGTGCGGGGCTGGGCCGAGCCACGGCCGAGCCACGGCCGAGCCCAGCCTCAATTGCGAGGCCAGACCCCCGCAATTTTGTCCGTTTACACTGCTGGGCTCGGCCGTGCTTTTGATTCAAACCTTTCAATACTTTGTCATAGTGGCGCTCTGCTTGTAAACAAATGCAATTTGGTATTGTCTGGTTTTCAGACCCTTTGCCAAATGAATTCTGTCGCCGTTCGGGCAAAGGCCTTTGCCGAAGGAAAAAATCCTTTGCAGGACAAAACCACCTTAAACTATATTATAAAATGGGTTCAAGAATGTGGCCAATAGGAAGCGCTGAAATGAGTCACGTGGGCGTTGTTTACTTTAGTACCATTGCACTGCAGTACCAGTGCGCACTCAATCAGTTGTTACAGGTGCGTCGCGCGCTACTATGCGCGCTGTCAATCCTGTAAACTTCTAGTTTGGGCTGCCGCCGGCCAGCCTTTCTTGCGTGCATAACATTATGTGGCATAGGCCTACTTATATGTGCTGGATTTCCGAGTGCGACGTGCTTGACTCTCTCGAGCGTGTGCTACATGTAGCTGACTGGTATCGACCCACAAAGGTAGGAACTACGTGAAAAATGCTGTTAGTTTTCGACCCATTTTATAAAACAAATGATGCACAGGATTATTTTGTGGCATTAGTGGAGATGCAGCTCACTCTCGGGTATTTACAATGTAGTACATGTTTCACAATTGTAAATACCCTCGAGTGCGCTACGCCTCCACTAACGCACTCTATCCTGTGCATCATTTGTATACTAGTTTGCGACGTTGAGGGGGTTAATATCTTGAACAGCAAAATAGTACAGGCAGAGGGTTTGGAAGCCAGACTAAAATTGGCCGCGCATTTGGCCCAGTTTACGTTTACACCAGAAAAGACCACCTCCAGAGCTAGGCCAAATGCGAGGCCAATTTTGGCCCCGCATTTGGCCTTTTGCGTGTTTACACTGAAGCGGGGCTGGGCACGGCCGCGGCCGAGCCTCGCACTGTAAACGGGGTCCTTCTCTCCAGAAAGCTTTTTATTTTAGCGCATTACGTATTTCCATGTAATGTTTTCCAGTACATTGTTTCCCTCTGTGTCACACAAAATATGTACCAGGTACATGTAGTTAGCTGGTGAGGCTTTTGTTCATTCTCTTTGTGTGCAATGGCAAAATCGAACTTTTTTTTTTTTTTTTTTTTTCAGATGAAGTAGTGTTGGTGTAATTTCCCCCAAACTGGGCCATAAGATAAGCAATCGTACTTAGGTTGAGCAACAGCTCACAGTCCAATCCCGACACCATTACATGATGCAATAGGGTTCAATTGAATTGCATAATTCCTGTTTCTTAACACATTAAAGTTTCAGGATGTTTGTGCCAATGAGGTAACAAAATTCATTGAGTAGTTGCTGTGATAACTGAGTGGTATTTGTCTGTCTTTTCAGGTTTCTACACTTGGTTCTCACTCAAGGGAGTAGTGCAGCAATTGAATTGGGCATTAGTTAGTGGCATAATTGAAGTCTCCACTGAAGTCCAAATGAAAATGAAAGTATGTTCAGAATATGTGACAAGCTCCACCTAAATCAAAAATTTCAGGCATTCCCAGGCTAGCGAATGACTCATATCATGACACAGAACAACACACAAGTTGATGTGCTGAGAACTCCAAGCTTCCTCCCATGCAGCTAATTTTTAATGGTCACTTTTCTTATCATGGACTTAATGTCATTCAAATTACTGATTGGTATAATAAATATTCATGTGGTGAGTTATCCTTACCACACATTCTGATGTATGCAACCAAAAAAACAAAAACAAAATACAAATGTAAATAAATGAAATAAATTCATAAAATAATGACTGGTCACCAAATGCTGTATTTATTATGCAGTTAGGGTTGTGTAAGCTGGGTGAGTTTTGTAGATATCTGGTATTATACAGACCAACTTTGAACAGCCAATAATTGTACCTTCCAGCCAGACAAAATTGACGAAATGATCAGATGAGTTCAGTTAAGTTTATTGTACATACACAATAGTCAGTAGAATGAAAGTTTGTTTATTATAATGTCTTATGGGTATCCTTTGATTTTTTTCTTCAAGTCTCGCCAAGCATTTAAATAACAGAGTTATTTATAGAAGATTTCAGAGAGGTCGTTCATGGTTCATCTTCGTTTGTAAGAGCATATTGGAAAAAAGGCCTGTTTAATTTCAGAGTTACTCATGAAATTAAATGCCTGTATATTTGGCATTTTATTGTTGTACCCTAGGTGTGTGTTTGTGTGTGTGTGTGCTTGTATGTATGTGCATTTCATGAATCATTGGAAATGGGCTTAGGGAGGAGTACATTATTTGTATATTGGGAAAAATCAGAATGTTGCATACTAGTAGTCAGAGCTGACTATTGAAAACAACCTCGTCTCCAGAAGGACCACCTTTTGTTTGGCAACTCAATCATAGCTCACTGCTGAAAGGGTCACTTCCCTGGCTGGATTTGTTTACTATAACCAGGGAGGTGAGACAAAATAACTCATGAGTGCATTCGTGTTTAGGTAGTGCTATGTGCATCTATGCCTTCTTAACCCTATGTATTCTTTTAACCTTCAACCCTAGAAAGTCCAAAAATATAAGAAAATTATATCTAACAAAAACACTTGTACGGTAACTCAAGGGCTTGATTAAACACAATTTTTAGAATAAACAGCACTTGTTGATTCAAACAATTAAAGACGATGAAGTTACAAACTTGGTTCAGTCAAGTGTTGGTGTTGCATTGCATTGGGTCTTCTTCAGTGTTGGAAATTTGCTGAAATGAAGTGAAAGTGCCTTGCATCACCAAACAGTTATTATTTTTGGGCTTCTGTATTGCCGACTTCATGGGTTTGAAGGGGGGGGGGGGGGGAGGGGAGTGAAGAAAAAAGATGGCGTCAAAACTTTTTGCATGCCCAATTTAATAATACATTGTAGAACAAACATTTTTCTCATAGTTTTAAAACACTTGCTCGACTTTGATTTTCACTTGCCCGGCGGGCAATCGGGCAAGTGCCTTTGTAGCACCTTAGCTCAAGTAGAGCTGTAATCCATAGATTTTTCTTTTCTGGAATCCCTCATAATTCTAGAACAACTTTTGGATCTGTAGTTGCTGTTTCATGAAGATGACATGACATTTGTGATCTCTAAATCAGTTGCAATGCGAAGAGATCTTATTCACAAAGAAATCTGCTTGCAATGTAAAGGAAGTGAATCCATTTTGTTGCTGATGTGTAAGTTTGCTTTTGTAAAACAGTTTTCTGCTTTTCTTATTTATTTCTGTTGCAGAGGATTTGAGATAGACTTTTGGTCTATGTCATTGTTTTCTGTGAAGGAAAACACAATCAGGTCTGTGTTTATTCTGTCTCATAGAGACAGAACATCTATAGACTCCCACATCTTGTGAGCTGCAGTAGGCTCCTTCATCACATAAGGGCCATTGTGAAAAGAGGCAGTGTAGGGGGTGAGATGTCTCTCTCACAGACAATCATGAGATCCTTCAGTGTTTTGAAGTGGGATAGGTTTGATGGACACATAATGTCAGATGCTCAGGGATCCATCCCCAGATTTTGTGTGGAGGTGCCACATTGGGTGCGGTGGATGTCAAATGATCTACAATAGAGATGAGAACAGTGATGGGATTGAAGCCTAGTCACTCTTTGTCTCTTATCATCATGTGGCAATATAGAGGGTAGGGTAAAATATTGTCAACTAGCATTCAAAGCTTGAGTCTGCCTTCTATTCCTTCATCTTTGTACCATTTATAAGCTTTTGTATGTCTATAGATATCATAAAGAGTTTGAATGCAAATACAGATATATACATCATTTTCATTTCTTAGGCTGTCATCATCAATAGGGAAAAAATAAAATCTTTTCAATGATACTGCACTCCTTCAGTGATGAAATAGTTTTAATATAATAATAAGCTTATCACATATTATTTAGTAATTCTTTGTTTTTCAGCAGTTATGTACTCAGAAGTTGGGAAATTTCTGCTTGTCATTTTTTTTTTCTCCAATGGACTTTCACCTCCCAAATCATTGTCTCTCCCCGATATGTCATGCTGTAGAGTAGGAAATGAGAATTCCCAGGGGGATTATGTGAAATCTGTAAAAACATAGACTTTATCTTTAAAGCTGCATACTTTGTGAAGATGAATTATACAGCCAGTCACACTGAGTGGTTAAAATGAAATTTTGTGATGTTAGAGTTGTGAATTCATGGGGAAAGTTTGCTCAGACTTTCACAAAAACAACCTAAAATGTTGACAAAAAAACAAAAACAAAAAGAGCACACCAAAACAGTTCCAGTAGGTTGTGATAAACAATACTGGAATGATGAAGAAACTTGAGACTTCCATGTACACTAGTCCAGCACTATGGCTTTTTTTCTTATTTTTGTTCCCTCTTTTTTTTTTGTTGTAATTGAAATAAAGAGAATGGTTGGATAGTTCTCAAATTGCATGTTATTGAATGGTATTGAGTTGGGTGTTTTGGAAGTCATCCTTGACGAGTTCATGTGTATGTCATAGATCTTGGTACCGATATTCTGAGTTCAGATGCAGACATATGAAATGAGAACAGCAAGATGAAAATCAAGGTAGGTACAATGTAGAATTTGGAATATTCAAAATCAAAGTAAAATGAATTTGTCCTAATATAAGGTGGGACCCACCTTTTATCAGAACCATTTTGCTTTTTGATATTTTAACCATTTTTAAACCAAATTTGATCAAATAAACTTTAAATTCCTCTTGGAATTGAATGCTCTTTGATATATATCTGTCATGTAAGTAGCTTCCAATTATCTCGCAAAATGTTAAAATCTGAATTCTCATCCCAACCAGAACTATGCCATCCATTTAAACCAGTAGCAAAATCATCTCACACTGATCAAAGCTAGAATTCAGTGATATTTCATATCTGAGATACAGTCTTCAGACTGTATGACAAGATCACTCCCAAATCAATAGGGAAATGTCACAGTTCATCCGCATTACCTGTCTGCACTCGCCGTTAAAGGGAATCTTCAGTGTATGCATCTACAACCTAGCCTTCATATTGAATGTAAACACATACATGTACCTTTATACACTCAATATGGTGCTGTTGTAATAATGACTGAACTGGCGAATGAGCTAACACTATTTGCACTTGAATGTCACAAGCATTTCATCCAATAAGGTTAACCTACAAACTCATAGATGGTAATGAGATAAAACACCCTCCTCCCCCCCCCCCCATGCTCTTGACGGAAAACTTCTTAATAGTATGCAATGATGCCAGGTAAGTATACTGTATACGCCATATATTTCGCGAGTCTAAATTTTCGCGAATCGGGAATTTCCCGACGATTTCGCGAGTGGTTAAATTCGCGATCGTGGAGTCTTGAACTGAACAGAGAAATGTACACGCGTACGTCACATCCACATCGGGATCAGAGTCAATATTTTTGCATGTCTTTAACTTTGCGAATAGCACCTGACTCGCGAAATTCGCGAAAATAAAAACCTCGCGAAAAATTTGGCGTAGACAGAGTATAGGCCCTACAATGTAGTTAGAGCAGTTAGTGTGATTAATTTCTACCTTCGTCTTCACTCACTTTTTTCTGTCTAGATGAAATCTCTTGTTACGTAGCAAATCTTCCCCTTCACACTTAATTCTGTGAGGTAATTGTCTCAAGGATGCGTGTTCTACTCTCTCTTTGTAATGTGCGACATTCTCTTCCTTAGCAAAGCGTGTCTTATCTGCCTTTTCACCCACCGTAGACTGTCACTGGAGCGATGCTACTTTGTACTTCTTCGCACTTTGTGAGGAGCACCGAGGCTGTGCAACAAAAGTGGGAACATTTATCGCCCAAAAAACTAAAAGCCCTTGCTTGTAAAACAGCTGACGATGGCCTTTGTGCTCTTTTTAAGCTCAGATGTATACAGTGATGCACTTTGCATAGTGTATGTCACTCGGTAAAGCCTTTGCTTTCTCTATAGTCCCATCTGCGGTATGCCATTACTGCTAGCCTAGCAGGATGGTAGGGATAATTCAATTTAATTCAAATCTTATTGTGTGAGGTACAATTCCTTGAATTATCCATCTCTATTTGTGAAATTTGTGGCCACACTTGTGTGTCAGATCTGCAGGATTATGTTATGTAGCAAAATCTGGGAAGCCTTGCCACAGCTTTAAGTCTATGGATTAGAGTTGGTTTGATGTGGTTTGACAGTGTGGAATATTGCCCATGAGAGAAAAAGAAGGAAAAGAGAATATCACCCCAAATTATTTTGTTGAAGCTAAAACTTCATATATCTTTAAAATGCAACCTGTTTGTGGACTCTATTGAGAGGAGTTTTTGTGCTGCCAGTGATTGCCCTTTTTATGCCAGCATTAACCTGTCCCTGCAGTTAGAGGGTAAATCCAGCTTAAAAACTGGTAAATGCAGAAGATCAGAGCCATGTTAAGCTGCAATAATGCAGCTGTCATTTGTATGACGCACCTCTTGACCCCCGGGAAAAGTGCGTCATGGTCGCGTCAAGTACCACCAATTTGATGACGCGTGGTACCGTCACGGGAGCAAAATGTCCGTCACAATACTGACCCATTATGTGCGTCATAGTCGGTCATTTAACCAGAGTGTGTCAAAAGGTTCGTTAATGGGACCGTCATGTAATTTTGCGAGGCTTCTTGCATGGTATCCCTCCGTAACAGAATAAAACAAACTCGCGATCGCGAGTCGGCCGAATTCACCGGCTCCTGGAAACGCGAAAATGACACAATTTTCATTCAGTTTTATTATAACATACTGATACTCACTTCATTATCGTATGTCTTCTTTTTCTATCTGATGTCAGACTAAAGGTCTTTTCAGAAAGTTTGAGCACAAATTTGCTCCAAAACCACACTACCAAACACGATTTGTGATTAAAATCATCACATACAGCCCTTGGCATCGCGAAGCTCGCTGTCCTTCAATCGCATTCACTGTAGTGTAGCATCGACCGTCGACCGTGGAACCTGCAGCAAAACCACGTGCGTGATGTCGACCATGTGGTACATGTATACACACGTACAGTACACGCGTACATATGTATACAGAAGGCGAGGCATGGCAGAGGCCAGGCCGCAAAACACATACAAACGATTATCGAACTAACATTACTGAGAGTCTATTAAAACCTATATTAACTTAAATAGTAAATTCTATTTAAACACTAGCCATATAAACCATGTACCTAACTTGGGTTTAATAAGGTTCATGTTTAAATAGGCAGGGGCTTCAATCAAGCTGTTTTCGAATCGGGGAAGGGGAGGCGGGAGGTTAGGGAAAAAATGACTGTGGCCAGGCCGTAGTTTCGCGAAACTAGATAGTTTGCCATAGCAACGTGTATATCAAAACACGCGTTTCTATGCGATGGCCATGAACTAGGGAACGGTTTAGAGAAATTCAAAGTCATTCGAAGTTGAAGTGGTTTTATCCTACGCATTTTTATTTTTGTTGTTGTTGTTCATATCTAAAAAATTTGATTTCTTAATTTTTTTTCAACTGGTAGGAGTCTTATAATATATTTAAAATGTTGATAGAAATTTCTGAATATATTCAGAAAGTACGCCTAGGCGCCTACTGTTGGATAAACGGTAAACATGCAGTCTACGTTCGATACGAAGAAATCATTACGTCTTTCACGAGGAAAAACATACAAAACAAACAAAAAACACCTACGAACGAATGTTGATAGCCAAAACTTTGATAAGTAATAAGCAGTTATCATGAGCGTGAACTGAAATTAATTGTCATGATTTTGTTGTCTAACCATGTGATGACTGCATCTCATTGAACCTACTCGTAGTGAATTTCTCTGGGCATACGAGACCTTTTAAGTATTTCTGTGATTGCATTTTTAATTGACTGATTAATCGATCTTTTTTTTATTGTTCAGGGAACATAAGATATTCGATCAAGTACATTATATTCGACTGTTTGATGTTTCCTACTATGCGCCAAAAGAAAGGCTATAGAATCACGATATCTTTGCAATGATTCCTTTAATTCAACTAATGAGCTGGTTCTTCGATCGATATTTCCAGGATATTTACACGCTGTTTATTCCAGTGCGCGCATTCTTCCGTCTGGCACGCACCTGGGTGTGGCACCTGCTTTTGTGGAAATTTCCACAAGGGGAGAGGGGAGGGGTGGGGTGTCAAGTTTCTTCGAGCCGAAGAGACTGCATGTAAAACAATCTCTTCGCTCTAATTTATTGTCATTCGTGCTTTCCCCTTATTCTTTGCTGATATTGAACATTTAGATTTAACTTTACGAAGGTTGGTAGCACGTGGTTCTATTTTGTTGTGAGGTGTATGTAATTTCTTTTTTTATCATTCTTGGGAAGGAAAAGAAGAGTAAAGGGGGAAAGAAGAATAAGAGGGAAAGTAAAATGAAACGAACGGCACGTATACGCTCAGCATTCACAGTAAGCCGTCTTTTTACACCAGCATAGTTATCATCACCATCGGACATCACTCAGACCATTTTAGCCTTTTCCTATATCAACATTAAGAAACACGCATAGTCCCTCGAGATAAACAACTAGGAAAATAAATAACAAATACAAAGTATCAACACCTCCCAACAACACAAATATTTAGAAAAGACAACACACGGCACACTAAAGCGGCTGGTATCAAACTTCGTCGCTTCGATTCGAAAAAGTATTGCAGCAAAGCGGAGAAATCTCCGTTACGAAAATAGCAGTGCGAGACACTTGAAAGAATTACGTCAAATACTTCAAAGTATAAAGGGAACGGATAAAGTGATATAAAATGGAAGAAATCGTACCAAACGATGTGTGAGAAACGACAGTGGAGAACGGTAAGTTTAGTAGTAGGCTTAGGCCCTACCAACAGTTTACAGCACCGAAAGCTACGCGAAAATAAGGTGAAAATACACATTGGAAACTCGGTATTGCGACGAGATCCTTCGGATCAAGTCAATAAACGATACAAAACAAAGGAAATCAATTCATTTTGACCGGAAATAGTTTGTTATAAGTATTCTGTTATCATGGTTATATGAGATCTCCCTTGATAGACCGAGAAATACATCGAGTTTCCACGATACTCGGGAAAGAAAGTTCGAACGCTTTTCACCTGCACATACTGCAGTGCACATCAATACACGAACAGAAACTCACCTCTTCCTTGCAGAAAAATGATGCAATAACGTTACAAAAAACACACACAACACTCTAAAAATCATTTCGTACTTGGGAGGCAAGGGACAAGCGGATGAAGAAGAAGAGAAAAAGAAGCAGACATTGCACAACGGAACGCTTCTACCCCGACTCAAATCGAAACAGGTTACTGGAGTGTAGTGGCAGCTGGCTACAGTGTGCAGCTAAGCTACTACACTCGCGCTCCCCAGCAGCCCACACATGGGGATTCAGTACCACGGGGATCGTAGTAAACGGGTCCGTGTATAAAGGCGACAAGGATTCACGCTCGCGAAGTTCCGTTCGGTGTACACAGTTCGCAGGCAGCATTCCAGTCTGGTACGTACTGCGAATAACATGTGCGTCAAGGGTCAGTCATTTTCACGAAGAGGTGCGTCACCATTTTGACTGGTTAATGCGTCAATGTCTCATAGAGGTGGGTCACTTTTTGTGACGGAGGGTACGTCATGGTACCTAAAAGGTATGACGCACATTGGTACTTTGACGCACCTATCCCGGGGGTCAAGAGGTGCGTCATACAAATGACAGCTGCATAAGACACAGAGGCCCGAATTCACAAAGGTGGTACAAATGAAACCATGGTTTAAACCATGGACAAAAACCATGGAGCGCCAAGTGTCGCATGGAATATTTCATTACGAAATCAGTCATTTCGTCGAAATGATTATTTTTTTAATGAAATGACAATATTTTGCAACTAAATGAACATTTTGTCCACAAAATGATAATTTTGGTAACGAAACAGACATTATGTCGACGAAATGACTAATTTCGCAACAAAATATTCCGTGCGACACTTGGTGCTCCATGGTTTTTGGTTTCATTTGTACCACCTTCGTGAATTTGGGCCAGACTGTTCAAATCCAGTGCTATCTGAAGGACCCTGTTCCACTGGAATTGGCCTGTGTCATTTTTTTTTTTTCTATTGTTGCATTAAGTTGGCAGAGTTGTATGTCAAGAAAATACATTCTGTTGAACGGAAATGGGGACTGGAATCTGTACTGTTGAAGTGCCAAATTTTTGCTGACATGGTACATTTGTATGTAAAGAGTCAGTTTGGGCCAATTTATCTACATCCTGTTGCATTCTCAGTTACATGTTCAAGACGTGACCAAATGAAAATTAACAAGGTCTTTTAAAAATGCTTGCATCTTTAGTCGCTGAAATTAAAGCTTTGCTTGGAGGCTTGTAGTTGTTTGCACAAGAAACAATAAATTTTATTCAATGATTTGAAGGTGACAGTGGTAACAGCACCACACTCCAGCATAAAACTTGAAAAAAAAAAAGTATTTTCTTGATATTGTAAGCATGGAACATGTCACTGTGCTCTGCTGAACAGATGTGAAATTGTGACTACTTTTGAGATACTAAAGTATACAGAAAGACTCATTTGTGAATTCATAAACAGGTCAAGTGCACTTCGACTGGCCTCGTATGAAAATTATGCAAAAATTCCTTGTTGTTACAGAGTATCATGACATGGTAATAATTTTAAACCCAATATGAAATAGTGTATCGGGGGGGGGGGGGGGTGTGTCTCAACATAATGTATATAGATCTCATGCTGAACAAAGTAGTTATCATTTTATAAACAAAGTTCAACATGATAAGGATTCATATGATATACATGTTGTTAATATCAAGTCCGCTTGCATATAACAATGTGCAGTATGTACAACCTTGTATGATGAGTTTAACTTTAATGTTGTACAGGCTCTACACTACTTCTGATGCAATCTTCATTTCCCTTTGTCTGAGATATGTTTGTTCCTGTGTCTATGTCTATTGACTTGTGCTCTACTCATACATTGATGAGACCTGGGGCTTGCAAAGAGAAGAATCCTACGCTATAAGCCACTTCGTAATTAGCTCATGTACACCTTGGTACAAATGACCTTTCTTTTTTCTCAGTTGGTTAGACACTTCACTCGTTTTCAAAGCGGTATAATGCATAAGCTTGCCCGACATCACAATTTGTGGAATTCATGTTCAAACAAAGAATGAGCTTGTGCTTAGACCAGGTGACCAGAATAGTCCGTCAGTTCACATTTTAGCATGCATCTAAGACCCCGTTTACAGTGCGAGGCTCGGCCGCGGCTCGGCCGCGGCCGAGTCCAGCCCCGCTTCAGTGTAAACGTGCAAAAGGCCAAATGCGAGGCCAAAATTGGCCTCGTATTTGGCCTCGCTCTGGAGGTGGTCTCGGCCGCGGCCGAGCCGCGGCCGAGCCCGGCCTTTTCTTGGTGTAAACGCAAACTGGGCCAAATGCGCGGCCAATTGCGCGGCCAGTTTTAGTCTGGCTTCCAAACCCTCTGCCTGTATCTTTCGCTGTTCAGGATATTAACCCCCTCAACGTCGAAAACTAGTATAGTTTAAGGTGGTTTTGTCCTGCAAAGGATTCTTTCCTTCGGCAAAGGCCTTTGCCCGAACGGCGACTTTGTCGCCACGGAATTCAGTTGGCAAAGGGTCTGAAAACCAGACAATACCAAATTGCATTTGTTTACAAGCAGAGCGCCACTACGACAAAATATTGAAAGGTTTGAATCAAAAGCGCCGCCGAGCCCAGCAGTGTAAACGGACAAAATTGCGGGGCTCGGCCGCGCAATTGAGGCCGGGCTCGGCCGCGGCCGAGCCGCGGCCGAGCCCGGCCTCGCACTGTAAACGGGGTCTAATTTATTGTTTCGTATGGAGTGCAATGACAACCTTTTTCTTTTGATATTGCAAATGCCAGGCTTGCTATCAGGTGGATGTGCTGGCAAGCACTAATCAGATAAGGATCACATGAATAATCATCACATCACAGATGCTCATTTCAGTGAAATAATAAACCAAAATTCCTGTTGGTACAAATGACCTTTCTCTGCTCATGCGCAAAGTGGAATTACGAACTGGTCTATTGGAAGGTGGATTCAAGAACTAACAACAGTTTCTTGGAGAAAAAAAAATTAAGTTTTGTGCTATGGTGAAGATTGCCCCTGTGATAACCCATCATATCATGTCAATGATGTTTATTTTCCTCTTAAAATGGGGTGAAGTTCGCTATTCTGAACGTTTGTTGATCTGATAATGAATGGTTTGTTATTCTGAAGGTCTGTTGTTGTGAAACACACAAATTTCCTTTACTTCTAAAGATGTTTGTTAATCCGGAAATGAAAAAGGGTCTGTTAGTCTTTAATCTGAAAATACGGGGTATTTCTTTTTTTCTGAAGGTTCATTATTTGTTTTAATCCAAAAATGAAATTAGGTTTGTAAATCTGGAATTTTCAGAATACCAGTATTGAAACTCAGGAATAGCTGACCTTATTCCATTGTCCTACTGACAAACCTTATAAAAATTTCATTTTTTGAATTGACAGACCTTTGGAATAATGAACCTTTTTTTCAAATTATCATGAGGGTTTCTAACCAAAAATCAAGATGAACAGATTCTTGCATTGCTCTGCAGATCAAGATAGTTAGTGATTATCATTATCATCATTGTGTGTGTGTACATGTATGTGTGTGAACGTCCATCTACACACCAGAATTTGAAAACTTTTGATTACTCAGACATGAGTGAGTGGTGCTACTGTTGGCTCTTTGCAGTGAGAAAAACGACTTAAAGGTCACAGTTGGGAATACAAATTGCACCTGATGTGATGGTTATATGCCTATGTAAACTGAGTTAGAAACTGGGATTCAAGTTCACTCATGGTAAAAATATACAGTGTATTTCTGTAGATAAAGTTCAGTTGCTGGTCACTGAAACAGTTTCTAAAACTAAAAGGGACCTGCAGTGGTCATGTAAAGGGCATCAGCTGGATGGTGTTAATGAGATTTTTAAAGTTCATGTGTCCCTTTTCCAACCCTAACTATTAAGACTCCTTTCATAAGTTGGTGTACTGTAGAGATAGGTAATTCAGACCTTTGCACAGAATGATTAAAGCTGTAAACTTTTTTTTTTTTTATGATGCAGTAGGAAACAATATAGATTCCCAGTGACTTTTTTTCCATCCCTGAAAAATTTCCAATCATTATTTTTGGTACAAAAGGGGGTGTATTCTCAAGCAGCATGGGGTTACTTTTCACATCTATCTTAAAAATCTGTAAGATGTATTCTTACTGGTAAGATTTCATTCACGATATTTGGAGACATTATTCTTCAACCATGCAAAATTTTGTGGTGTTTGCAAAAGGGATTACCGTGACTTTCAAAGGACAAGTACACCCTGAAATAGTGTGGATTGAGTGAATGCAGCAATATTAGAGCATGATAATGATAATTTGAAGAAAAGCAGACAATCTGTTCAAGAGTTATGAATTCTCAAAGTTTCTGTGCAGCATTCGCTGGATGAAAAGGCTACTACAGTATGTAATGTCACATAGGCTGATGTACAATGATATAAGGAAAATGCGAAGAGAATTCAACAAAATTCAATTTTTTGATGAAGAGCACACATTTCCTCGACTTCATACTGACACACATTGAGGGTAGTATTGTTCCCCCTATTTTCTTAAAGAGGTAAATCAAGCTCTCTTTCATTTTGCTAGAAATATGATAATATGTTGAATATGTTTTATTTTGAGCATGTTGCTACTCTTGAGGATGTTGCATAGTTGCTGGCTTTAAAGTATGTTGCACAAGAATATGAGTATGTTGCAATAACATGCTCAAACTCCTCCATGGACCACCCTGCATATATTTTGATGAACCTGTCGCTTTAATAGGGCAAAGTTTTATCTTTGAAACATATGAGCTTATCAATGACAGGAAGAGGGGAGGAAGTTATTCGAGAGGGCACTGCACGATTGACTGTCCCTACAGCGTGGAAACAACCCACGGCCATTGTCTGCTTTTGGTGTTTTCCCTACGTTGCCTCTTCCGTGCACAAATCGGTGGTGACAGTGAACCACATGCTCAAGTCATTGTTAATTTCGTGCAATTTCAGAGAGAGGGGTCGAAGGGGGGGGGGGGGGAGGGGGATGGGGAGGGTCCATGTCAGAACTGGAATAGAATGTATTCATTGAATGTGTCTCTGTGTGTGCATGCTTGTGTGTGTGTGTGTGTATGTGTGTGTTTGTCTGTTAGGAAGATACAAAACAAGAGAGGGAGAGATTAATAGAAAAAGAGAAAGAAATACTTCTGGGAACAATAAAAAACAGATGAAGAGACAAGGAGAATGATGAGAGAGGAAAAAAAAACAATATCATGTTACATGATCACTAACATGCTCATCCAAATTAATTATCTGATTCTGTTACAATTCATTGCTGTCACACTGTCAGCCTTTTAAGAACACCTGAACAGTATTTGGATCAGCTAGCATTGGTAATTGTCCCCGCCAAACGAGTTCGAGCAGGGGACTATGAAACGGGCTCCGCACGTGTGTGTGACCTTTTGACCTTTGACTTCTTTGACCTTTGACCTTGATTTTTGACCTACATTATACATTTTGCTACAAAATGCTACTCCTTCGCCATTTCTGACCCAATTTCGATTCCGTTTGCTTTATGTGATGGCACTAGGTGAGGGCTTCAAAACTTCTACACAGAATTTTGACCTTTGACTTCTTTGACCTTTGACCTTGATTTTTGACCTGTATCGTACCAGGGCTCGACACTAACGGTGGCCCGGTGGCCTGGGGCCACCAAAAATGCACGTCGGGCCACCAAAATTTCAGGAATGAAGAATTTGGTGGCCTGATCGGGCCACCAAAAAAGGTCGGATGTTTGCCTTCGGGCCACCAAAAATAAAAGTTAGTGTGGAGCCCTGATTGTACATTTTGCTACAAAATACTACTCCTTCGCCATTTCTAACCCGATTTCGATTCTGTTTGCTTTAAGTGATGGCACTAGGTGAGGGCTTCAAAACTTCTACACCTAATTTTGACCTTTGACTTCTTTGACCTTTGACCTTGATTTTGGACCTATATTGTACAATGGCTACAAAATGCTACTCCTTCGCCATTTCTAACCGGATTTCGATTCCGTTTGCGTTATGTGATGGCACTAGGTGAGGGATTCAAAACTTTTACACAGAATTTTGACCTTTGACTTCTTTGACCTTTGACCTTGATTTTTGACCTGTATTGTACATTTTGCTACAAATTCTACTTCCGGCAGGGACATATATTACGCACCGCGTAATTTCTACTTTTCCTTGTTTAATCAAGTATTCTGTCTGAAATGACTGAAATTGAAGTTTTTGCAATCATATGCTAGTGCATCAATTCAGAGCAATTACAGTATCACCAAATGTAATTATGTTGAGTTCTCAGTTGGCTTTATTGAAACACCATCTTTGTTGTAAATCTATCAGTATTTTTTTTTTGTGTGTGTTAAAATGACTTAGTGTTGTGTCAATTCTATAATTTCTGAAAGTGTTTGGTATTGTTCCTGTAAGAAGGCTAGGTCACTACTACGTAGCTCTGAAACTCTGTTCAAGGACAACTGTTGAAGGGCAAAATTGCAAGATGTGTCCATATTCTGAAGTGCATATCATGAGACTGGGAACACAAGTTGAGGTTTCACACAAGAAGGCAAGTGAGAATTCAGTATGTTCACTTCATATACTTGATGTGCTTCCACTAGGAAAATTGATGTCCAAAATGTAGTGAGGTTTGATGATCATTGCAAAACCTTTACACAGAAATCAAGCACTGCAAGGCAATTGACTGATAAAGTGTTTTGCTTGTCAAACTGTGGTTTATTCCAGCATGGACTCTAGGGTCCATATATACATACATATATATATGTTTGTAATATGTGTGTGTGTGTGTGACCCGCTACAACAAAAGGATCCTAAAGTCGCTGACGGGTGAGCCAAGCATGGCCCAGAAAAATGCTATTTTCAGGCCTTTCCTTTGATCATTTAGCTTCGAAATTCCGGCAGAAGATAGAAGATACATTAGACTACAAAATCATGTTAAAGGCATAATTTACCATTTGCAGATGAAAGCATTAGTGCTTTAAAATAGTTCTAAAATGTGACTTAGAGATAGAAACAACCACTGTCGAAATTTGAATCCGTAAAATCGATGTTAAGTGTTGTTAAATACACAAAATGTGAACAATAGTTATAATAAAAATGTTTCCAGACTAAACCGTATACAGTTACGGTTTATTGAGAAAAACCCTGATATCTCCTTATATTTTAGGTTTTATTGCAAATATTTCATATGGTAGGATGTTTTATGATACAACAGACCTACACATATGCATCAAATGTGATATCTGGAACATTTTTGAAATCACTGCTCCCAAAGGTAAACTGGACCTTTAAAAAACAGAAATCGGAACGTTTTGACAGATTTTTGTGATCTGACTTCAAACTCGATTTTCTCGGCTCACCCGTCAGCGACTTAAGGATCCTTTTGTTGTTGTAGCGGGTCACATATATGTATACTGTATATATATATATATATATATATATATATATATATATATATATATATATATATATATATATATCACAACAGACATGGATGAGATGAAGTGGTTCCTGTGGAGACATAGCTGTTGATATAATGAGATCTGATTGCTTTGTTTTGTCTGCTGTTTATTTCCTCTTCAATGATTATGGCATCAGTTGATAGATGGGCCCTACATTCATACTGAGGTTTATCATTTATGATAGCTATTATCACTATCTTATAAAGATTGCCTTTTAAACTTCGATGAGCATTTACATGACATCTTATTCAAATCTAACATTTGAACGAGTTAAATTTGAATGATAGTCCCATTCGATTGAACCACAGAACCGGAAGAATTATATACGTGCTGGCAGCACAAGCGATAACCCTGGTTATGTGACAAAACAGTGTACTGCACATAATGTGTATTGTATTTACATTCTGGACATTCACATAGAAGCTGAGGCAGGGGGAATGAGGTTCATGGAGAGGCCACACTACAATAATTGTACTGTAACTCTTGAGTTATAGTGGATTACCTGGTATTGTGTCCACACAACTAGATATTGGCAAGTGGGAACCCCCGCGGCTTGTGGATAGAGCGTAAACCATAAGAAATCTTGCAGTATTAGTCTTTAATCTTAAAGATTCACATTTCAGTCGGGTCCGTATGCATGTGGGGCTAAACTGTCAACTAATCATCACTGTTTAAATATTTGAATTAATCTTAAAGATTGGCAATGTCATGTGAATCTAACTATTGAGAGACTCTTAACTTTGCAGTATCTTTATCTTGTGCTTAGTCTAGCCAACTCAGATTTAATAAAAGAGACAAGAAAAAAATAATAAATCAGCTCTCTAATCTTGCCCCCCCCCCCCCCCCCCCCCCCATGACAACTTTAAAGGGTGTGTACAGTTCTGGTCGAGGTGAGGATTTAGCTTTTAACTATTTGCGAGATATTCAGAAACCACTCTATGAGATGTCAAAGAGCATGCAGTTCTAAGGGGTATCAAAAGTTTATTCGATGAAAATCGTTTTTGAAATGGCTGAGATATCCAAAAACAAGGTGAGGTAAGGCGGAGGTAATAAATGTAGACTGGCAGATACAATGACTACTTCATCTTTCGCCTCAGCTCCAGAGGGCACTGGGGCCATTATTGACTTGAATGTATTTCTATATATGAACAAGTGTGTAAAACGGTCTGCATCATTTTCCTGAAATCTGTTCACGTGGAGGGGTTTAGTACAAATTGCAGAAGAAGTCATTAGTAATCCTCTTTTCTGAAATACATTTTCGAACATGTTTTCAGAGACAAAGTGTTCAGATATTGGGAGACAAAATCATGCTAAGCCTCACCTCTCTTTTTTTGTGTGTGTTTTTAGCGGTCAAATGTTAAGACTTCAAATGCACACCCAAAACTAAGCAAAACTTGACTGGAAACCACCTCTAATGTGCTTGGAGAAGCATTTGGGAGGAATACGATTTTAAAGGACAAGTTCACCTTCATTAACATAAGGATTGAGAGAATGTAGCAATATTAGTAGAACACATCATTGAAAGTTTGAGGAAAATCGGACAATCCGTTCAAAAGTTATGAATTTTTGAAGTTTTTTTGCAGTCACCGCTGGATGAGAAGACTACTGCAGTGTATGATGTCACATGCGTACAACAATATAAGGAAAATATAAAGAGAATTTCACAAAATTTCATCTTTAGAAAAAAGTACACATTCCCTTGACTTGTTGCTGACATATGTTATGGGTAATATTATTCCCATTGCCTTTAGAAAAAGGCAAGTCAGGTGCTCTTTTATTATGCTAAAAAAGTGAAAATATGTTGAATTTTCTTTACATTTTCTTTATACTGTTGTACTCATATGACATCACGAGCCTTAGTAGTCTCCTCATCCAGCGGTTCCAACACAAAAAATTTAAAAATTCATAACTTTTGCGTCGATTGTCCAATTTTCCTCAAACTTTCACTGATGTGTTCTACTAATATTGCTGCATTCTCTCAATCCTTATGTCAATGAAGGTGAACTTGTCCTTTAAGTTGCATTCACAAAAACTCTTGTGAGTAGTACATGTGAAACTTGTTTCCTCAGTAGTTTGCGCAACCAAGATTACCAAGTTCCCTGGTAATCTGAAATGGCTTGTGGGAAAATTTCTGAAATGTGATGAGATTTGATGTGTACAATTGTATTCAATACCAGTAGTCTGTGCGGGGTCATCCCACAAGACCGACACCCACGAGTCATACAGCCCAGTTCGACATTGAAAAAAGGTCCATGAATCATGCAGCCCAAGAGTCATATAGCCCAAGAGTCATACAGCCCATGAGATTGGCATTATAGGCAAATAAGCCCCAATCCGTCCAACACTAGGCAAAACAAGGCCCATGGGTTCAACACTAAGCAAAAAAGGTCCACAAGTTCGACGCTAGATAAAAATGGCCCACGAGTTCGACATGACATCACATTTTATGTGTCAGTCTCTTGGGCCTTGTTTGCATAGTGTCGAACTCATGGACCTTTCTTGCTTGTGTCAGACTCATGGGCCTCATTTGTGTAGTGTCAAACTCATGGGCTGTATGATTTGTGGGTGTTGAACTTGTGACATGCACCCGTCTTTAAAGACAGTGTGAATGAAGGGAGCAACTCTTTCTGGGCACTTCCCTTCTTCCTGAAGTCTCCCTTTTTGATGCTACTTGTACCATTCTGTGCTGTTCCAGAAATTGGCACTACATGCTCTGTTTGGATAGTGTTTTGAGAAGGAAAGGGGGCATGAACTCCTTAGACTTTAGCTGAACTAGCATTGCTCGTAAACTTCCCCTCAAGGCAATATGATGGAGGAGGTACCACAGTGGCCTAGCACCTCCTTGATATGAAAGTGGGAAATACTTTCAGTTTGTCTGTTTTTTTTTCATGTCTCAGCCTCAAAGGGTGCCAGAGGCAGTAGGATTTCACATTTCCCATCTCAAATCTCATTATCGTGATGCAAGGAAAAATGCTGAATCAGTTTACTTGATACCTGGTCCAGGTAAGTATGCTAAAAAAAGGGTTAAAGGGATCGTATAGTTTTGGTTGAGACCTAATTTCAGATTTCTAACATTTTTTGGTGAGATAATGAGAAGCCTCTTTTGAAATATGAAAGAGCATGTAATTCTATGAGGATTTCAACATTCATTTGATGAAAATTGGTTTTGAAATGACTGAAATATCCAAAAAAGAGCGATTCTAATAAAGTGTGGGACCCACACATTTTTACGATTGCTTTGTTTTACTTTGTTTTTGGATGTTTCAGTCATCCCAAACCTGATTTTCATCAAATAAACTTTGAATTCCTCTTAAAATGGTATGCTCTGTACTATATCATAAGGGTTTTCTTGGTATCTCACAAAAAGTTAAAAGCCCAATTCTCATCTCCACCAATACTGTACTATCCCTTTAATTTGGCAAAATCCCTTAGGGGTAAACATGTAGGATCATTGAACTTAAGTAGCAAAGCATGGCATATTTTGTCTGGGATGGTTCATGCTGATTGCTGGATTGGTGTGGTCTAAGACAGGATCTTTGATAGCTTTTTAATAGCCATGTAAGATTACTTTAAAGAATGAGTCAGTTGTGCAGGCAGGTAGTGAAGGCAAACTCTAGCCATTGTGTTTATATGTGATTATTGTGTGTCAGGTCATCATGTTTGACATAATCTAGGCAGGAACCTTCAAGTACAGGTGACGAAGAAAGGGTGTATCTTTCGCAAGTGATGCAGATATCCTGCTGTGAGCTGAGTTTTCTGTGGCTCTCGAGTACCTCGATCAATGATTTCTTTTACGATATGCCGTGTCACCAACTCTGGACCCTGCCAACTTTCGGTTGTTGGCATTTGTCAGCTTCTAGAACCTCGTCCAGCTCCCACCTGTCTTCAGCCTGCTTCATTTCCTGTCTTCAAGATGCACTGATTTGACTGTTCTCCTCCCACCCCACCCCACCCCACCCCCATTCTACCTCATTCATTCCTCATCAGTCTGATAATTTTGTCTCCTTGGTTTACACAGATATCCTATCATCTTTAATGAATAATAGTATCGTCCAGTGATAGAGGAAATGACGCCCCATTCACAGGATCTGTCTACAGTACACATTGCTTATCATGAATAATATTCAGATAAGAAGTTTTTATCACTGAGTACCACTCAAGTGGTGGCTGGTGATTATGTTTCCACTCATAGCATGTGTTCCCTGAAAAAGAAAAAAGATTCTTTGTGGCAAGTGCATTCACCTTCCACAACTCACAAGCATGAACAAAAAACAAAACAAAACAAGACTAACTAACTGATAAACTAACTAACATATTAACTAACTTATGAACATATGTTACACCTGTTTCTTCAATCATAAAACACAACAATGTATCATGTGCATGTAACTATAGTGCCACCATGTGTACAAACATTTTGTTGTACCATTGGTATTTATTTATCAGGATTATAGTAGTATCCAAAAAGCTAGTCATGTATTATGTTCATATGAATTAACCACAACGCTTTGCAGCATATATACTAGGTAGCTGTTATTGAGCTATCAACAGCTTTGCTATGAGACATGTGTGATTAGTAGTTTAGAGTGAACTTAAAGATAATGAAAAGTTTTGGTATCTCAAAAATTTCCTTGTCTTAGTTTGTGTTTCAGGTTAAAGTACCTTTCATATAACTAACACTGTGAGACTTACTCGCCCCAAAGTGCTCTCATGTCTTAGTAATCATGCAATTAACTGCGACCAGCAGCCCCATATGCATAGTGACCAGCAGTCCCATATACGCATAGCGTAATCGGGCTTCGCATTGTAGCATTCAGGATCATGACAGATTTAGTATCGCGGGATAAATGTTAACTTAAAATCCCAAAAATTCTTCAATTTGAAGACTTACCAATTAAGGTGAAGTATTAAAAACAGGCTTCAGGCAACGTTTGGTTCTGCCTATAGTCCCTTTCTGTTCGAATTGATGACTGAATGTGACTCGGCCGAGAGGACCATGGGAGAGCTACATACACCATGTACACTGAATACTACAGCCAGTGCATGCGAACACATCACATGCGCACAAATATCAAATCCCATATCAATGGATAAGATGTTTGTGTGCGCATGCACTGGCCGTAGTAGTCAGTGTATGCATCGGTCCATGGTGTATGTAGCTCTCCCAAGGTCCTCTCGACCGAGTCACATTCAGTCATCAATTCGAAAAGAAAGGGACTATTGGCAGAACCGAACAACTGGCAGAACCAAACGTTGTTTGAAGCCTGTTTTCAATACTACAACTTAATTGGTAAGTCTTCAAATCGAAGAAATTTTGGGATTTTAAATTGACATTTACCCGCGATACTAATTCTGTCATGATCCTGAATGTTACAATGCGAAGCCCCATTACGCTATGCGTATGGGGCTGCTGGTCGCAGTTAGCTATGCATACAATGGGCTGCACTCTGCTGGTCGCAGTCAGTGGTTTCGTACAATATTTATTGACGCTGTACGGCGACGGCTCTGGTACGAAACCATTATTGCATGATTACGAAGACATGAGAGCACTTTGGGGCGAGTAATTCTCACAGACAACGTACTTTAACGTGAAACACAAACCAAGACAAGGAAATTCAGGGAAACTTTTGAGGTACCAAAACTTTTTATTATCTTTAAAAGAGAACTTAAAAGTGAATAGTTTGTAGGAGGCCCTATAACTTAAGTTTTAATTCCCTTTGGGCTCCATCAGCGATTGAAATGAGCTAACCTTGAGATACCATGAAGTAAAGCTTGCTTTTAGTACGCTGAACCTCATCATCCATTGTGCTTTCAATGTGGGAGGGGGTATGAAGGAGTGGATATGAGGGAGGCACATGTAGACAGGCTGGGAATGGATAAATACCCAATCACCAATATTCTTACAACTTTTTCTTTGACCTGTATTTGCTTGTTTGTGAATGGCTGCAATCCACTCATGAAATGCCTTCTGTTCTGGCATGACTCTCGCTTTCTGACTAATTTTGCCATCAGTTGTGTGTTGCGTCAAGGGGTAGACCTCCCTGAAAAGCCAGTTACTTTGATGCAAAACTATGGAGACATCACTCAAACATCATCATTAGATATAAGTTTAGCCTGCTTATTAAAGAGTTACAAATGGAGATTTATACCCCTTTCAGTATCTCATGCATTTTTTGGCCAGCTCCTGGCCCGAGCTAAATTGGCCTGCGCCAAGTAATAAAATTTGGGTTCAATAACTATGTATAGCAGAGCTGCGCCACTTTTACGATGACCCATTCATGAATTCGGCCACTTAAGGGATAACTATGTGTACCATGGTAAATGAATGCGCGCTCCGTCAGAGGCATGGCCAGGTAATAGTCACCTTTGACCGTGCGAGGAATTTTGGCCCTAGCCTGGCGCTGCTATTGTTCATCAAACTCTTCTATACCATTATCAGTACCATATGATTTTTTTGTGGCCAAATTTCAGACCTAGAGGGAAAAAAACTTCTTCATCATATTTTCCTTTATGTCTCTCAAGCTGCAGACCATAAACTTTCCTACCGAACAGTATTTTATTATGTTGTAACTGAGTGTCTTGCGAAAATTTCAGCAAAAAGTTCAATGAAATTCCCACATCAAATAATGCCTCGCCACAATGCTGTTAACGTCCAACCACAAATAGTTGTGAATGAAGTGCTCCAGATGGTGGTTTTTCTGATATTTGAAAGTCAAGGTTGTCCCCGCCATGATTGTCCCATGTACTGTTGTATGGCACCCCCCCCCCCCTTTAAGTTTTCCTGATTTCTATACCAATTGTCAGAATTTGACCTCCCAACCATCCCTAGGTGGTCCTTTCAGCTTACTTCTGAATTCTGTTTCCATGCAAGGCTTTGAGTGTAGGTCTAGTTATATGCAGACGATAAAATACTGTAAATGCAGAAAAAAAAATAATGCTTGTATGTTTTATAGACATCTTTTTTTTAAGGTGAAAGTTTGCAGATCCAGCTTTATGTTTGCAAGCAGGTTATATTTGCAGGGTTGGCTACAGCCCAAAGAGCAAAACCAGTATAAAAATTGATGGAGTGAAAAGGGTGGCACTACCTGCGTGAACTCGGGGAACATGTGATTTATGTGCACGCAGCACAAAAAGTGCCTGGGGTTTAATTTGTGAAGCGGAACATCATGTGAGTATGCTACAAAATGGCCACCGTGTTGCAAGGGGGAATTTGTCTTTTATTTTGCAGTGACCATGGAGGTCACACACCTGTAAAGGTATAGATTACGGTACACAATAATAATACAACCCTGTTTTAATCATCAAAGCTCTTGAATAAGGTTTCATGTAACTTGCATGGGATTTATCTGTGGCCCAATTCATTTGCTGCCCACAGGGATACATTAAAAAAACCACAAATAGCACCGATCAGCAAATATTATGTGCATCACAGTGTATGCTCATCAGTAATGGTCAATTCCAGTCAATACAATTCTGCTGTGTGTGTACTTAAAGGGAAGATAAACCCCAAGAACAATGTGGATTGTGTGAAAGCAGCAACATTAGTAGAATACATCAGTGAAAGTTTGAAGAAAATCGGACAATCGATGGAAAAGTTATGAATTTTTAAAGTTTTGGTGTTGGAACCGCTGGATGAGGAGACTACTAGAGGTTATGACGTATGAGTGGACTACAATATCAAGAAAATATAAAGAGAATACTACAAAAATCCATTTTTCATGAAAATTACAAATTCCATCAACTTGATATTGACATATGTTAAGGGTAGCAATTATTCCCCCTGCTTTCTGAAAGCGGTTGGTCCACTGCTCTTTGATAATTCTAGAAAAGTGAATTTTTGTTGAATATCCTTTATATTTTCTTTGTATTGTTGTCCACTCATACGTCATATCCTCTAGTAGTCTCCTCATCCAGCGGTTCCAACACCAAAACTTTAAAAATTCATAACTTTTGCATATCGATTGTCCGATTTTCTTCACACTTTCACTGATGTATTCTACTAATGTTGCTGCTTTCACTCAATCCACATTGTTCTTGGGGTTTATCTTCCCTTTAAAGGGGATGGCTAGTAACTGATCAGTGGGAATCAGTGGGAATGCTGAGGATGATTGTTCCAATCCTTGTGGGATTCATTTAAGAGTACATTATATATCTATTGTTGTGTGAAAATTATTTGCTTCAGAATGGTCTCATATTCAAGTTATGTGCAGTTTAGTGTTTCCAGGTTAGCAATAGCATGCCTGTACAGTGACGGGGCAATCGTTAACGGCACAACTGCACATTACTTGTGCTCTTAAATGAATCCCACAAAAAATTGGAACAATCATCCCCAGCATTCCCACTGATTCCCACTGATCAGTTACTAGCCATCCCCTTTCATACGTAGAAATTAGTGATAAAGCTGTAAATTATTTGTTACAGGGATATTGAATATCTAGATCCAAGTCTGGCTAGCCTTTCCACTCCGTGGCATCCTCACACTACAGGGTCTTTAGATAAAGTGCAGTGCAGCCATCATCTGTGATAATCATAATTGTGTTTAGGGTACATATTATTTATGTGCATTCCGGTGTCATCATCTTTGTTGTCATTGTGTGGAAATTTAGATGGCTGATAAAAGTGAGATGCTCTTGAATATGTAAAGAAGGCCAGTCACTACTTATAGTGACTTCTCTGTCTGCTTGTACCTCCATCCCCCCACAAAAAATAATAAAAAAAATGATGATAATAAGAAAAATAGAAATAATATGATGAGTTTGATGGTGCAGCACCAGTTTGCCAGAATTTGGTATGAAAATAAACAGCCTGAAATTCCCCAGTTGTATGTATGGGGAACATCATGGAATCCTGAAACAATAAATGTATGATTTGATATCATCAGATGAGCTTCAGATAATGGTCATTGGGGAAAAGAATAGGATTTCCCAGCGTAATTGGTTTTATTTGATGTGATGTATGAATGTTGGTGGGAATTGATGTTGTTTGAAGAGAAGTAAACTGCTAGAACTGTTGTTCGGCATTGTGTTGTTCAAAAACTGACTGTGTCAGTAATAGTCTTGAATCTTAAAAATCAAGCCAGGGTATTCTATCACAGTGCTTGCCCACTGTTACCAGGAAGTTTCATCTGCATTTATTCAAGATCGGCAAGGAATGCCTGGCGATACCTTGTTTACATGTAGTAAATTCATTTCTTTCAGCTTTACTTCATAGAGTAAACTGAAGCAAAAAGAATGGCAGAGGTTTCATCTAATTCAGACCCGAAATAACAGTTCACAGCATTCAAGTTTTAGAAGTTTTTTAGTTTTGAGAAACAGTGATAACAATAATGTATGCGCATACATATAGGCGCATTTAGAAATTAGATATTAAAGATGATGATGTCAACGCCTTGAAAGTTTCCATTGACCTGAACACACAGATTTTCACTATCATTTCCTTATTAAAAAATTGTATTCTCTACATCAATGTTCTTTCTTTTTTTTTTGTGGCAAAAACATAAAAAGTAGTGGGTTTCATAGGGGAAAGGGTTGTAGCTGCTACATCGTTGACCAAAAACATGATTTTTATGATATTTCTGTGAATGAAGGAATGGGAGAGTTATGACTAGATCACACCTTGATGACAACATGAACATGGTGTAGAATGTTACCAAGAGTACGTCATGGTGTGGCTGCAAACTGTGCCTTATCTAGGGGCACCATCAAAATTTAAGGGAAGTAGAGTATCCTTTGCTTAATTAGGATAGGTTGATAAAAAACCTCTTCTCTTTATAGTTTTCCCCTTACCATCAAAGTAAAAAAACTGTAAGGGCGTTGCCCCAATAGTGAGTCATACATGTCTCTTTAATATTCCTTGTTGAACTAGATACATGGGTATGTTGCAAAGTTCATACAAGTGAAACCGCAACAACGCATTATTGGGCGTCACGCCAGTGATGTTGGTGGCAACAAAGGCATGCACTTTCATGACATGTAGTTGATATGCCCTGGAAACGTCCTGTTCTGCGAGATAATCTCAGTCTGAGCTGGGATAACTGTTGTGCTAAGGAGTTGCGTGAGCTGTCAAAATTCATCGGACTCCAGAGAGGGAGACATGCATTGTACAGTAAATGCATCCTGGGGAGTGCGCTTCTTGCACATTAGCCCTGTCAAAGGCCCTCATGTTGTTTTTTTTTTTTTCCCATTTTTATTTTATTTTATTTGTTGTTGTTGTTGAAACACTGAACAATAGCGGAAGGTAAACACAAGGCAATCTATGGTATGAACAAATATTAAGAAATACTAAGATACTGTATAAGCTGTTATTTTCGTGAGGGTTTAATTTTCGCGAATTTCGCGAATCACAGTTGGATCACGAATTTAACAACACGCGAAAATGTCTCCATGCATCCTGTTAATAGTGCATTAACTTAAGTGTCAGCATCAATTCGCGAAAACAACATCTCGCGAAAATGTCTATGGCCTTGTTATTCGCGAAAATATCTGTAGTTGAAAATAACAGTGTATACAGTATGCCACCAATCATACCTCACACACACACACACACCTAAACACACATGCAGACCACCTATCTTCTGAGATTTTACTATTACAAGCTTATAGAGCTCTTGGCAGGAGAAAGTTATGCCAAGGCCAGATTTCTTACAACTATATACTCCGTTTCTTAAAAATGAACATTTAATTTGTTCCTCTTTTGAGCTACCTTGTACCAGGTATTTTAACTTTAAAGCATTCAAGCTGTTGTTGATAAACACTGACAGTTGTGGATGGGGAGATAGAGAAGCACAGTTTAGCATATTGATCAGCACCAGGGCCTCTTTAGATCTGCAATTGTGATAGAAGGCTTGTCCTGGTCACCACTCCTGCTGAATAATTTATTTAGTCACCTAGACCAACAAAATTGCTTGTTTTGTCGTTAGACCATTGTAATGTGAATTATTTTTGTTTCTTTTGATTTTTTTTTTGCTATTTTTTTTTTGCCGTCATCATGGTGTCTTGAAGGAACCACTAATATTCAATTCACAATCACTATATCCTACTCTATGCATGTGATGTGCTTGGATGTCCTTGGTCTGTGTTTGTTTAGGTGCTTTCATGCCATATAATTTTATTCCTGTTCCTTATTTCTCTCCTAGGGATATTCCATTCCGTTGATTAGAGACAAACATCAAAGCTGTCTAGTCAGTGGCTACAAGGAGGTTGTTAAGCTGAGAGGTCATTACAAGGTGCCCCAAGAGAAAACAACTCAGATAATTAATTGGCACTCACACTATCTTGTAGCTTTCATTTTCTTTGTCTGGGTCCTGCTCAGACCATCTTTCATTAGGCACATTCACATTTGAAATTTTTTGGCACTATTCACATTGACAAAATACTGCTGTAGTGCAGGGAGGTGGAAAGTCTCTTTCCAGCTCCCTGTGTAGTGTAAAAGCTAATGCAATAATACACTTGGTACTGTTCTCACTCATGAAATATCATGGGAGGTCCTATATCTGGTATGTACTGCGAATGGGCATATCTCCGTAAAGGACAAAAGACAGGAAATGCATCAGGTCACATGAAAAATACACCGCTGTACATACATGTATGATGGTATTTCTTGAAATGATTTACACATGAGCTACAGCTGTACACTAGCTTGTGTATTTTGTGCGAAGTTTGAATTACCACCCTAAATAACATACTGTACACCTGTATACGCCATATATTTCGCAAGTCTAAATTTTTGCGAATCGGGCATTCACGACGATTTCGCGAGTGGTTAAATTCGCGATCGTGGAGTCATGTAACGAACGGAGAAATGTACACACGTACGTCACATCCACATCGAGATCAGAGTCGATATTTTTGCGTGTCTTCAATTTCATGAATAGCACCTGACTCGCGAAATTTGCGAAAATAAAAACCTCACAAAATATTTGGCGTATACAGTAGTTTATTGTGATGTTTATTTTGTTGTGTATTTGCATTCACATTATGAATTTAATTGCCAAGCAGAATACCGCGGTATATCATATCATATATCTCAGTGTCCCATCATCAATGTACAGTAAATGTACCTGTTTGTTACCCCATTTGATGGCAGGTCAGAATTAGCAAGTGGGTATATAAGGAAATTTCCTTTGCTAGACTCCGCAAGGTAGGGGCAAACCGCACAGCTCAGTCAACAGACAAACAACATTGTGTACTCCAGTAAGGTTCTATAGTTGCAAGCCCAGTTTAACCCTGTTTATATCACCAATGACCTTTATATTGCATTCAAAGGGAAAGGCCATCCTGATATTATGTTCCTCTGCATGGAAACAGAAAAATCAATGAAGTTCATCAGTGAAAATTGTGAGAGAAAAAAAAAATAGGCACATAGAGAAAAGTTACGAATTGCAAAAGTTTAGAGAGTAAGATAAATAAGATATTTTTTTATCTTGGTGGTGAGCAGCTCTCCATAAATTTGATCTGTACACAAAAATTCACAAATTTTCTGCTTTTCTCCTAAGAAGCTTTCAGCCCTGTTCTTGGTATGTATTCTGAGTGGTATGTCTTTGCATGTGATTGTCTTCATCAGCAGGAAAAAGAAAAACATCTGAGAAAGTGAAAAATTCATGAAATTTTGTGTGCATACAAATCGAGAGCTGCTCAACAGCAGTATCATACAGAGTTGCCGCTGTGCCTTACTCTCTACCTCGTAATTTACACAACTTTTGTGCGATGTGTCCGATTTATATTACCCGTAATCATTTACTGATCTGCTTCTCTGATTTTTCTATACTTTCAAACCAAGCAACATTACAAGTGTGTACTATTTGACTTGCCCTTTAATTTCTCGGTTACCTCTGTGCGCCAGATTCAATACATTAAGACTCTTACACGCATCTTTTGTGTGAATACCCCAAGATTGAAACTCGCAGGATTCCACTGCTTTGTTGACACTCTCATCAAAAGACTGTGATACCCCGGAATCTCACGGCATCACAGTCTAATCCGCTCTGTTACGCCCTGCGCTCAAGAAATCTCTATTTGCTCTGCATTGCTGAGAATCAGCTAATTCTTGCTGTGTAAAGGCCCTTAAGTGCTGCCATGCATTGTCCCAAACAATGGGGTTTCATACAAAGTTCAAATTGACCGAAAGTTATCAAGTGTAACCCACAAGCTCTCAATGACAACTGGGGCACTACTTGGTATATTGAACAGTAAACTGGAGTACTCAGATTACCATAAACTGTAGTACACAGGGCTATAAAATACAGTGTACATGTATGGGCACGTGTTGCTTGGTTGAGGAAGGAAAGGAAAAAGAAACAGGGAAAGAGAAAGAGGAGGAGGGAGAAGAAGTAGAAGAAGAGGAGGAGGAGAGGAGGAAGAGGAGGAGGAGAGAAGGTGCAGTAACTTTTGTGTTTTGTGGGGTTAGTACAGTTTTGTGGGAGGTGTTCTGATTGGTTAGGAGGGCATGCAGCAGTTTTGTGGGGGGGGGGGGGTTGAGGCTTTGAAAGGAAAAATATTATTCATCCTTGATTCTTCCCCTAAATGTGTGTTGCATATTCATAGACATGAATGATGCCAGTCAAATACATTGCAAACTGCAGACCATTGGCCCTTTGATTTAGGCTGTCTTAAATTGCTCTGTTTGGCTTTTATAGGTATCTGTCTCAATGTTAGTACTGTATACGCCGAATATTTGGTGAGGTTTTTATTTTCGGGAGTCGGGTGCTATTCACGAAAGTAAAAACACGCGAAAATATTGACTCTGTTCCAGGTGTGGATGTGACGTACACTAGTACATTTCTCCGTTCAGTACAGGACTCCACAATCGCGAATTTAACCACTCGCGAAATCTTCAGGAATTCCTGATTCACGAAAATTTAGACTCGGGATATATATGGCGTATACAGTATATGCTTCAAATCATCTTGTTTTCAGACTACCATCCTGTATACTGATCAGAGAACACAAAGACACATAATATGTAGACAATGTTGCTGTGGCAGACAGAAAAAAACCCCATAATGGATGGGTCGAACATTTGAATGCACATGTTTCTGTTATGCTTGCCTCGATTGCAGCTGTGTCTTTCCTAATGTTGCGTTTCGTTTTCAGACCCTCGGAAGTTGTAATCAAGGCCTTTTCCTTGTCAGAACAGCACAGGGTTTGCCAACCCTTTTTCAGACCAATTTTCACCTGCTGTGTGCCCATTAGACTCATGATGATTCAATAGGGTGAATTCTGCCTGTCATCAGCCATCCATTTCATCACCTACTTGTCAGAGCAAAAATGTGACCAAGGCCCATTTTATGGTCAGTCTCCGTTATTAACCCTTTGGCCCGAATTCACGAAGGTGGCACAAATGAAACCATGGTTTAAACCACGGACAGAAACGATGGAGCGCCAAGTGTGGCAAGTAATATTTCGTTACGAAATCAGTCATTTCATCAATGAAATAAGTATTTTGTAACGAAATGACAACATTTTGTAACTAAATGAACATTTCGTTCACAAAATGATAATTTCGTTAACGAAACGGTCACTTTGTCGACGAAATGACCAAATTCGTAACAAAATATTCCGTGCGACACTTGGCGCTCCATGGTTTTTCTCCATGGTTTAAGCAATGGTTTCATTTGTACCACCTTCGTGAATTCGACCCTTTGTGTCTCAATCGCCTCAACCACCCTGTACCGTATGCATGAAAGCACCTGTCTGGAGTTTCCTTACATTTCTGATGAGGGTTAGGGGCCTATCCTGGCAATGTAGAGAATGCTCTGTTTACTCTGTGGGCAGTTCATCAGTTTTTCAGCAGATAGTTACTGGAGCATGAGTCCCATGCCAAAAACAAAAACAACAACAACAACAACAACAACATAATTTGGAGGGCCTGGTTGCACCTGCTATTATTGTCCAGTTTGTAAAGGGGTAGTCATGCCCTAGAGTAATGACCAATGGTGTGAAAATATCAGTGAGGAATAAAGATTTTGTGAGATATGTTGACAAACTAATCAGTGATGTGATGACATATGCCTTTATCTTGCTCTATACTCATCCAGGCTGACAGCACCCCATCTCTATCCAGAAAGCATCTGTCGAGAGTCCATTTGACGCGGAATCATGGATGGGTGCCGTCCGGCAGAGGCGGAGGAAGCGAACGAGAATGCCAACTGCCTCTCGTCGACGTCGCTGAAGGACGGAGAGGAGGTGGACAACTTTGAACAGGGACAGGAGGCCAAAGATGATGTGGAGGCAGGAGGAGAGTTTGGAGGAGGAAGAGGAGAAGGTGATGAGGAGACTGATGAGGCTGCAGTGGAAGTGTCCTCCAGAAGAACCTGTTGCCACAAATGTGACTTCACTGCCCGCGAATTCCTTGGGGAGATCAAAGTGATCCTTAAACTGGCATGGCCAAACGTGAGTCATGAGAGTCGCCTTTATTCAATTCAATTCAATTCAAACTTTATGTTCATTATTTCTTCACCAGAATGTACAGAGCAAGGGCAAATGACAAAGGTTTCTCCACCATTTGAAAAGGATATTAAAGCATCCTCTACAGTATTTCTTCAAAGGAATCGCATTGTTTTTGTAGTTGTATATGATTCAATCATTGACAGTCTGATGTTTCATGTATAGTCTTCTTAACCTTCTCTCTTCCTATGATTGACACACAGGCTGAAATGCTTCCTGTGCCTTTTGGGCAAAGATTTCTTGAAACTGATTGTCAATGAAAAGAGATTTACGAACCTAATTCCCATAATCCCCATTGTGTCACCATGGCCTTCCTGTTGGACTAAGGCATATATTGCTACACCTACATTGTAAGTGGGTTTGCTCTCTCTACAACCGCAATAGGTCAAGTTTGGATGACTTACTAAATGATGATGAAAAGCTTGGCAGGTGGAGTCAAGTGCCAGGATTCATCAAGGGTCAATCACACAATTTTTCTCTGGCAAGAATTTATGGCGCTGTTATGATAAACATTTAACAGAATTGACCAACATTCAACTGGTCACTGTGTCATCAATTAATTTTAAGTATGCTTCAACTCTGTCTGAAAAAAAAAAAACTTTTTTTTTTGAAACTTTCTGTGATTCCTTTGTCTTGTATCTCTACCCGTGGTTTATTACAGTCAATTGTAATATGGAATGAATTTTTGTTTTAAGTTGTCTTTAAGTATGTGCTTCTGATAGCAGCTTACATTTATATCATCTCTCCGTTTATTACCATTTAACGTCGTTGTAGGTGGTGTACATGCTTCTGGAAGCAATGATGACCATCCTGGCTGTCCTGTTTAGCGGTCATCTCGGCAAGAACGAGCTGGCTGCTGCATCTCTCGCCAACTCAGTGAGTAGATTCGATTTGTTCGTAAGGTCTGGCTTCAGGTATAAGCTAACAAAGGAAGAAAAGACAGTGCCACTTCTGAGGAGAATGACCTTTGAGAAATGAAGATTTTCTGTTTTTTCCCCTTTTGCAATCAGATGATATTAGAATAGACTAGTTTGCTGATATACTCATTATAAAAAAAAAAATGCAAACCTGTTTTCCATCACTAATGTCTGATCACCATGTTATCTTTGCAACTGATTGACAAATTGTCCTACATCGACGACGATGTAGGGCAATTTGTTAATCAGCTGTTATGGAAACATCTCGACGGAAGAATTTCATGAATTTGAAAGACCATGTTATCTTGCCCAATAGTTGCCCTTCATGACTTAAAAGTAAATTTGAATTTCAGTCTTGATTCCAGTCATCAAGATTTTTTTCTACAATAACAGATTTAGTAGATACATTGTTTCTATCTACTTCAGCAAATCAAAAGACCCCCCCCCCCAAAAAAAAAAAACAACAGCAAAACAAAACAAAACAGTTGAAAACAATGACTAAAAAGTTGAATCCATTATACTGTAGATCTGGAAATCAGCTGATTGGGTCATGGTTTATTGTAAGTTCTGGGAAATTCTTTATCCTGATGTTGATTTGAAGAGACATGATGTCGGTATTTGTGGTGAGAAGGACAATTGCCCCTCAAATCTCTTTTTACCAATGTCAGTTTAAACGTGACCGACCATTCAAAGAAATGGTACGAAGGATTTCCTTGTAATGACGAAAACAAATGTCAGCCTCCTCACTAGATGATGGCCAATACACTGAGAAGTGTTTTTGAAGTGTTGGACAGAGCAGTGTCAGATTACATTGGTCTTGTCTAGAGTACCTTTGGACATAATGGCATGTTGAGTTTATGTATCTAAGCAGGGAGGTGAGAGGAAAGACTCACCTCCCTGATCTAAGCATGCATGTCCATTTTTTTTTTTTTTTTTATGATGCTGGTACTGGGAACACCTGGTAATTTCTCAAGACAGGTTTCAGTAGTGTGTTACATAATCATTATGTTATGCTGTCCTTTGGATGGGGTTACATAGCCAGATTGTGTTACATTCTGCATTGCAGTTAGTGCAGATGGCCTCTGTTTTGTGGCATTTTCTTGGACGTGTGCTTCTCTCAAAACAGGAACAGGTCAGAGAACACTGGAATCATGGAGCTACCATGGAATCATGGCTGACCAACAAAACATACTGCATTTAGAAAGGGGTCTGAGTGTCATTTCTATAAGTAATACTGAAATACCTTTTTTTTTTGGGGGGGGGGAGGGCTCTCTGTGTTGTCTCGATTGTCACTTGAAGAATAAAAAAAACAAACAAACACAAACAAACAAACAAAAAAAGAAACAAACTCATTGTGTTTCATGAGCACATGCAAAACTATATATCTGAAGGTTGAGAAGTCATGAACTGGGCGGTGATTTGGCTCGGTCGGTACCGATAGCAATGTCTGCCTCCAGATCCAAAAGACCTGGGTTTGATTCTCGCGTCTCAATGAGTGATTTTGTGTGTAAGTATTACATCTCCTCTAGTAAGAGGCAAAACACTCCATAGATAGGACATTGAATGGAAGTCCTGTGTGTGAGTTTTCCATGATTTACGCAAAAGATCCCACTTCATTCATTCATCGCAGAGAGCAGGGTGTCGTCTAGCTGAAGTGGTCCACCAACCTTCCCACACAAGAAAATCGATGCTGACCCCTTGTGGTTCGCCCCAGTTGACTATACACAAGCAGTAGGCTGCAAACGGTATCAATCAGAGGCACATTGTGCCATACGCTTGAATGAATGAAGTCATGAACTGCCAGAGGTATTTTCCTGCTCAACACCTTTTATTGCATTATGCAATTACAGGCTGCTTCCCATGAGTAGCACAATATCTTCCCTGGCAGATTGGCGAAGTGATTAGGAGTGACAAATGCTTGTAAATTAATCATTCTATTTCCTCATCCATTCAATTCCTTTCCCATCTTCTCTGGAAATCCAAAAAAGGTTTTTGTTTGTTTGTTTGTTTGTTTGTTTTTAGCTCACCTGAGCCAAAGGCTCAAGTGAGCTATTGCGATTGCCCTTCGTCCGGCGTCCGTCGTGCGTCGCGCGTCGTGCGTCGTGCGTCGTGCGTCGTCCGTCGTGCGTCGTGCGTCGTGCGTAAACTTTTTACATTAAATTTTCATCTTCTTCTTGAAAACCCAAAGACCGATTTTCATCTTCTTCTTGAAAACCCAAAGACCGATTTTCATCAAACTTGGCAGGTAGCATCCCTAGGGGGATAGGAACTCAATTTGTTAAAATGGGAACCATGCCCCACCCAGGGGGCCCCCAGGGGTCCCAAACGCCCCAAAATTGAGGAATCTGTAAAAATCTTCTTCTCCAGAACCAGAAGTGATAGAGCTAAGTTAATACTATGAGTTTGTACATTGATGACTGTAGTTTCAAGTTTGTTCATGGCAGAATCAGGGGTGCCCCCCTTGGGACCCAGGGGAAGGGGGTGAAGAAGGGTCCTAATGGGGCCTAAATTGTACATTTTTATCTTCTTCTTGAGAACCCCATGACCCATTTTCACCAAACTTGGCAGGTAGCATCCCTAAGGGGTTAGGATCTCAATTTCTTAAAATGGGCACCATGCCCCCACCCAGGGGGCCCCCAAGGGGGCCCCAAACCCCCAAAATGAAGGAATCTTTAAAAATCTTCTCTAGAATCAGAAGTTATAGAGGTAAGATAATACTATGAGTGAGTACATTAATGACTGTATTTTCAAGTTTGTTCATAGGAGATCAAGGGGTGCCCCTCTTGGGGGCGGGGGGGGGGGGGTTGGTTAGGAAGGTCCAAATGGGGACCTGAATTGTACATTTTCATCTTCTTCCTGAAAACCTCATGATGTATTTTCGTCAAACTTGGCATGTACAGGGTAGCATCCCTAGGGGGTCAGGATCTCAATTTATAAAAATGGGCACCATGCCCCACCCAGAGGGCCCCAGGGGGCCCCAATCCCCCCAAATTAAGGAATCTTTAAAAATTTGGGCCCTTATTGTACAGTTTCATCTTCTACTTGAGAATGCCTGGTCAAATTTTGGTAGAGCTGTGAATAATTTAGATTAGTGACTGCGTGAAAGGTGAACTTGCGATACTCAGGTGAGCGCTAGACCCGCGGGTCTCTTGTTTAATACTCTTGTCTTGATCCTCAGTAGATAATATTGTAGCTATTTCTGTGACAATAAGTGCTACACAGTACATGCTGGAAGGAAAGTGGAGGCATTATCGACATCATCAAATCATATTAAAGGCCTATTCACACAGCTCCCAATATAGCCATGATCATTTGCGTCTTTATTTGAATCATGATACAAAAATCTTTGTTGTTGTGTGTGTGTATGTGTGTGGACATACTAATCGCGACTATTATTGAAATTCAAATTTGCGATCCAAACACCACTAAGGGTGCGTTTATCAACTCCTTTTCTCGGCAGAAACAGGTTATCCAAACAGCTTTCAAGGAATTTTTACGAGTTGATAAACGCAAAGCTGTTTTGAAAGCCCTTTAGGAAAGCCTTTTACGAAAGGGTGCGTTTATCAACTCTCCTTTCTCGGCAGAAACAGGTTATCCAAGCAGCTTTCAAGGAATTTTCACGAGTTGATAAACGCAAAGCTGTTTTGAAAGCCCTTTAGGAAAGCCTTTCCGAAAGCCCGAAATTTGTGACGATCCAAACAGGTTTCCTAAACAGGTTATCAGAAACCTGTTTGTAAAAGCCTTTTGAAGTTGATAAATGCAAAGCTGTTTTGAAAGCCCTTTAGGTCGCCCTACTGCGGTTACGCAACCATGCGTTTCCAGTTTCTGAAAAGACGTGCGCCAAAGGGCTATGGAAAGGGCTATCGAAAGGGCTATCGAAAGGGCTTTCGAAAGTCGTTTAAACTGGGGAAAGTTGATAAACGCAGCCTAAATCAGGTCAAGCCCCCGAGACTCACGCATGTTCATTTTGGTAGTTGAATCAGTACGATTTGGATCACAATTTTCTTTGTGAACCTGTGCGATTTTGATTGTGATTGTTTCTGCCTGTACTTGTGAGAAAGAACACCAAAGAGCGTGATTTGAATCGGGATTAGAATCAAGGTTTGAAGCACACTCTTTTATTGTGTACATCACCTTTTTTTCTTGTCCTCTGGACATGAAACCCTGATTGTTGGAAGTGAGGTGATACCAGCAGCAGTGGTGATCGGGTTTTGGCTAATAAGTGATGGCTGTTATAGTGTTATGGTGGCTCAAATATTCTACATAGGTATATTGTTTGAGTCTGCAAGGCCATTGGAGAGTGTTCTCCAAGAATGGTAGATCTGTGTAATCTCTACCCTTCCAAATGCAGTGGTCATGAAAATGAAAAAAAGGAATCCCATTTCCATGAATCATGGCTTTTATAAAGGACAAATTAAGCACTATACACAGAAAGGATGCGTTCTGCTAACCTGTGTTTAACTTACAGCAGGTGTCACGTACTGATTGAGCTTTTTTTCCAAGTCTGGAAACAAAACTTTTTACCTAGTCATGAATGCCTCTCTGTGAAACATGTCCCTCAAAGCATGCTTCGCCAATCATGGTCTTCTTAAATCAAGTTACATGCTTGATTCTGGGCATGTAATAGTATTTTACCCTACACTTCCACCATAGCTCATGCATGTATGCATACACAGACAGTCCTGCACAAGGGCCGTAGAATGTTTTTCAGGGTCAGAACATTTTTCCTTCTTTACTCATTCTTTGCCAAGCCAAAAGAAGGGTGGGGGGGGGGGGGGACTGCATGGGATTCAGTTTCGTGCAGATACTCTATAGCCCAATTTGTTGATTATCAATAATCGATTATAAAAGATTACTTTAGCAACCACGATTGGATGTTTTCAGATTGCAATACTGTTGACATACATTTTTGGGTAATGTTTCACATTTTGATAACCCAATGGTAATCATGTTATCACACATTTCTCATGCATATTTTAGAGCAAATATCAACGGTTTTTACAGGTGTATGAAAACTATGTTTTACCTTTAAAGATACAGATTTTGCAGTCAGTGAGCTGTCAATGAGACGAAATGCATCTAAGCACTATGACTTTTAATAAATTGTGCCAAAAAGATCTTTATTATGAAACAAGTTCTTTTGAAAGTGTGATGCCCCTCGTTGTAGTGATAACATTAAGCAGAAAATTGCTATCATTGAATTCAGCTGTCATTACCGGTCGTAAGAGTGTTCAATGTGCTAGCACCCTGTGCGACTCTAATGAAGCCTTGTGTGTGAGTGTTTTTCTTGTATCTGACAGAAGTGCCGACTATCAGTGCTCAACGGTCCGTGAGATTCCAACATTAAGGCAGTTAGCTGTTCAATGACTCGCAGTATAAATTTATTAAGAGCAATTTCAGCTTTTATTGTGCTTTCAGTTGACAATTTACACTTTAATAGAAAAAAAATGTTCAGTGTATAAAAGTCAGGTGGTTGAAAATATACAGGGCATGCTAAAACATTATATACAATATCATGTTTTTACTGAACTGCCATTGGTACCAGTCCTTTTCTGCATCACATCAGTAAGGGTTTTGGATGGGGTTAAAAAAAAAAAAGATGGTTTCTTATATCATCACATGAAGACAAATACATCAGCAGTGTTGCATCACGTTTCATTACTACCGGGTAATCATCACACTGGCATACAGTGTACATAGGCCTACTTATACAGGTCAACATTTTTGTTTTATTCGTCAATATGAATCCTAAATTCAAGCCTGCATTCAAACAAAAGTCAATTGTAGTAATTTATAATGCATGCAAAAGTTCTTGTCTGCACTGTAGGCCCCCTATTCATTGAATGCCAGAGGCACTTTGCGAAAATTTCATGCTTGTAGAAAAAGGCCTTCGCGTCCAATTTGCAAAAACATCATGTTTTACAGTGAAGCATCAACCCAGGAGTCTCAATGAACCCTTTCTGTTCTACGGACTGTGGACAGTGTGTACATTGCTATGGGGTTTACTCTGCCAATCAGCACCCAAAGCAGGCAAAGGGTTAAAAAGGGGGGCATTTTTCCGACTGTCTGTTCCTAGCAACAGAAGGGGTCTGTCATGCAGTGAAATTTTGGATGTCTATGCCCATACCTGCCCTTTGCCCATCGGATCCATTTATTGCATCTTGTCCCATTGTGCCCATTCCATTGTACCGCAATTCCTCACTGAATGAGACGTTCTTGGTTCATGGCTTCATCCAGACGATAAAACAAATTACGGAGCCATAAAAATGTGTTTGTTCTCCCCTGCAGCTAGTGCTAACCTCTACAGCAATCCAAGCAGTAATCTGCTATTATTTTGGACTTCACTGCGCTGCACATTGTTGTGTATTCTTGCAGGGAGATGAACCTGAGGACAGGTTGGCTGGTTTATTGAGTATGCAAGGGGCTGGCGGATCTCTACATTTGAAAGGGGAATGACACCTGTACTGTTTCACTATCGCTGCATCAAATATGGACTTGTAGCTAAAGTTTCCCATGTTATTTTGTAATAGATGATTTGTGAAAATGTTTCAGTGAGTTCACAAGTCTACTTTCCAAGGATATTTGAAGTTAGGAATTCACACATCAATAATGTTATTTACTGGGGAAAGTCTAATAGAAAAAGAAAGGCAACTTCATTCTGAATTTGCCAAGACTGCAAAAGAGTGCTTTCTTGTGTGATGTAATTTGCAGCTCATGTTTCTTAATTGCAGACAATAACTTTTTGTATACATGTATCTCTCTCTTTTTTTTTTTTTTTTTTTTTTTTTTTAATGAGGGGGAAATGCTTCAGATCCATGGATGTCTAGATGGTATACATAAATTGATAAAAATGCGGATAAAGATAATAAAAAAAAAAATCCTGCCTGGCACTCTTCCAGTTAATACTGTCACTACCCTGTAAGAACTGAGCTTTTCGTAACTTATGCCCTTGGTGCAGGATATGTTTCATTTTTCTCACCACACTTAATATACCGGAATTATCACTCCCTGGAGATAAAACATTCTTTTCATTTCCCAGCTGCATAAGGACCTTAACCCTAGAAGCATTTGGCCAGAGCTTGCAAAGCTATGGGGTTCTGGTAAACTTTATCCCAAAGTCGGCCATGATATAAGTTTGACAAACCTACTTAGGTGTTACAGAGAGTTTAAAAGGATTAAAGGGCCAGATACTGCCAGTGAAAAAAAAAATCAACCGACCAGAAACATCATTAATGGCCCAATGCAATTCTCGAAATGTGTGAATAAAGTTTCGCTTTGGACTTACAGGGAAGACCCAAGTAGTGTTTAAAGGGACTATATAGATTTGGTGGAGATAAGGATTAATTGGGCTTTAACATAACTTTTGGGAGATACCAAAAAAAAAAAAAAAACACTTATGAAATAATACAGAGCATTCCATTCTAAGAGGTATTCAAAGTTTGATAGATGAAAATCGGTTTTGAATGGCTAAGACATCCAAAAATAAAGTAAAGCAAAGTGATTGTAATAAAAGGTGGTCCCATCTTTTATTAGGATTGCTCTGTTCTGGATATATCCGCCATTTCAAAACCAATTTTCATCAAATAAGCCTTGAATCCCTCTTGGAATTACATTCTCTTTCATATTTCACAGAGTTTATCTAAAAAAAAAATGTTTGAAACCTGAAGTTTGGTCTCAAACACAACTATATGATCCCTTTAATATGTTTCAAAGCATATGTGTAAATTAAGTTGTCCTGTAATTTGACAGCTGTAGTCAGCTGTGTAGTTCCTAGTTGTGTTGCCTGTCTGATCTGTTTGGGAGTCCTGTTTAAACAGGGACGAGGTGTTTTCATCTCACCTCCCTGGTTTAACCCATTGAGGACATGTCCCGAGTATACTCGGGCAGGTGTCTATGGAAAATGTGTATTGTAGCAAAATCAGTCCGTTCTCAACTGGTTAAAGACCTGGTAGCGTGGAGATACAATGTACCATAGAGTGGGAAGGCTGGCTCTGCTAGGATATATTCCAGAATACCTGCAACGGATTGAATACAGCTTTGTCACTGATCTGTCTTTTAAAAAACAGGTAGGGCCTACACACACAGCCGAAGAATCTCTACTTTGATGTACACATTTGCTGATGGGAGCTAATAGTAGATTTCGGAATGTACCCTGGTGGGCAGTGAATGCAGATCGATTAGGACCATGCATGTTTTCCACGCTACGGGAGTGTGTGTGTGTGTGTGTGCGTGTGCGTGTGCAACTGTGATTCGAAAACATATGCAACGCATCTCATGAGATGCATTCAATTTGTTTTCTCACTTTAATATATTGTCACGAGCCACTTTTGTTTTCATTCTAACAAACAATGGCTCCTGTTCATCCGAGCGTGAACATATACCACACAAAAATTATACCAAATGATTCCAGATAAAACACTGTATATCAGGTCATATTTAATCATTCTTTTATGCCTTTTTGTCCCCGCCGAACGAGTTCGAGCAGGGGACTATGAAACGGGCTCCGTACTTGTGTGTGTCTGTGCGTCCGTGCGTCCGTGCGTCCGTGCGTCCGTGCGTCCGTCCGTGTGTCCGTCCGTGCGTCCGTCCGTGCGTCCGTCCGTGCGTGCGTCCGTGTGTGATCAAAATGTTAAATTTGCTACTTCTCTGTCATTTATGAGCCAATTTTGATTCTGTTTGCTTTATATGATAGCACTACATGGGAGCTTTGAAACTTCTACACAGAATTTCAGTTGTGACCTTTGACCTTGACCTTTGACCTATATTGTACATTTTGCTACAAAATGCTACTCCTTCGCCATTTCTAACCCGATTTCGATTCCGTTTGCTTTATGTGATGGCACTAGGTGAGGGCTTCAAAACTTGTACACAGAATTTTGACCTTTGCCTTCTTTGACCTTTGACCTTGATTTTTGACCTATATTGTACATTTTGCTACAAAATGCTACTCCTTCGCCATTTCTAACCCGATTTCGATTCCGTTTGCTTTATGTGATGGCACTAGGTAAGGGCTTCAAAACTTCTACACAGAATTTTGACCTTTGCCTTCTTTGACCTTTGACCTTGATTTTTGACCTGTATTGTACATTGGCTACAAAATGCTACTCCTTCGCCATTTTTAACCCGATTTCGATTCCGTTTGCTTTATGTGATGGCACTAGGTGAGGGCTTCAAAACTTTACACAGAATTTTGACTTTTGCCTTCTTTGACCTTTGACCTTGATTTTTTACCTGTATTGTACATTGGCTACAAAATGCTACTCCTTCGCCATTTCTAACCCGATTTCGATTCCGTTTGCTTTATGTGATGGCAATAGGTGAGGGCTTCAAAACTTTTACACAGAATTTTGACCTTTGACTTCTTTGACCTTTGACCTTGATTTTTTACCTATATTGCACATTTTGCTACAAAATGCTACTTCTGGCGGGGACATATATTACGCACCGCATAATTTCTACTTTTCCTTGTTTTTAAAGAGTAATTGGCCATTTTGTGAGCATAACTTTTTTTTTTTACTCACCCTGTAGAATGTTGTGTAATATGATTATCCCAGGGAATGCTTTTGAATGTCATGGTTGTGACACATTCATGTTCAGATGGAGTTCATGTTCAGATGGAGAGGTTCCAGAAATTTAAACAAGCAAGCAAGCAATCTATGAGACAAATGTTACAGGGTTGTGTAGCGACCAAGGTTAACCAAGAAAGCACCTGACACACTGGAGGATGAGTAGCTCTGCACTTTGATAGTTCCTGTGAGCATAGTAATGTGAACATATCAATGCACTACTATTAGTAAGGTTCACACAATGTTTGTAATCTTAAAGATTAGCTCAAAGTTTTAACTTTGGTGGTTGGCTTGTAGTTTAGAACCTCATGGATGCACTCAAAGGTTAGTTAGCAGTAATGAAGAGATAGCAGAGATGATTAGAACCACAAGACATCTTCTAGGGTTTATACTCTGTCCAATTAAAAGCGGGGGGGGGGGGGGGGGTGTAGTTTAGCATTGTGTGGACATGATTATTACAAACTCCTAAGTTAGTGTGACCTCTTCTTGAACCCTTATCGGGGGGGGGGGGGGGGGGATCAACCTTCAGTGCATGCTGTACACTATTGTTGTGTCGCACATTAATAATTGAGTGGGAATCTTGCTCGAAAGTACATTAATCTTCAAGATTAGGTGTCGTGTTGATGCGTGTCACAGTTTAAAACTGCAAGCTAATCATCAAAGTTTAAAACTTAACATTCAAAAGAATAGAAGCATTGTGCAAACTTATTTATTGATTGGAAATTATATTTTTTTTTTGATATTTATACAGTGGAAGCAGTTTCTCACAAGTGATACAATATGCTTTACAATTATACAACCCTATGTGTATGTTATGTGTGTGAGTGTGTGTGTGTCTGTGTGTGTTTTGTTGATGAAATAGTTAAATAGTTTTTGTCAATTTATTTTTCATCATTCTGCAGATAACAACAGTTTTTACGAGATCCATTGGACTTGGATTTGCCTCAAGCTGTGACACTTTATTTTCCCAGGTGAGCTTCAAAAGCCTATTTATCACATAATAATGATAGTGATAATGATGCTGTTTCTCCTGATAATGATGATACTGATAATGATTGTGATTATGATAATGATGATGAAAGTGGCAGTATAGTGATGATAATAATGTCTTTGGTGATAATGATGCTGATATTGATAATGACAATAATGATAGCAGTGAGGATTAAAAATGGATTGCTAACTCCACCTATAAAGATGCTGGAGGTACACGTATATAGATGCACAGAGATGGAAGTACATTGTTTTGTATTTGATAATTCCAATCTACACTGCTGTTGTATGAGATGCTCTGTTGTGTTTGTGCGGGTTTACGGCATCCTTTGAAATGTCATGAATATGAAGACTGCTTCTACAAACTGACGCCATCGGTAGAGATGTTTTATTGGTAATATTAGATTGACCTGATTCATTCTCTGGGGAAGTCCACTAGAAGTACAGAGTATCCAGCAGATTGAGTTCAAATATTTGTGCCTTTTGTGAGTAGTCAGTTTGGACCTTGGCTTTCTTCACCCACTGACCCAATTAGACAGACTTGTGTGGTGGCCAATATAGCTTGCAACAGTTTTCTTTTTTTTTTTGATTTATGTGATGCCAGCTGTTATTGTTCTGTCCTGATTTGTCTGTGCAGTTGCCATATGTTGAGTGAACTGAATGGAGTTCCTCCTAAACAAATTTCACATAATCTTTTGATGAAAAAATGAAATTATTATGTGTATCTAGGGACATTTATGCTGACAGGAAAAAAGGAAACGGTTCTGATTTTAGGAAATCATGACTTTCCAATTCCAGTGAAAATTGTGAGACAACTCTGACAAAAGCCACCCAGACTGCTACTAGAGCCCTTATGTCTATGTCTACTTCAACTCTGCATGAACTTGAAATTGGTGTCATAGCAACTTGCAGTGAGAACCTCCCTGTAGAACACTTGCTATCTTTTATCATGTGACACCCACCTGTACGGGAAAAAAGTCAGCTAGTACAGCTGTATACTCCCCACAGCCATACATAAAATGTCATTTGTAATAATTAAAGTTTTCGTATATGATTTAATAAACATTTTTAATATAGTTTATTGGGAAAGATCAAACATTTTCTATTTTTATATCCCCAGTTTCCCCATGAGTGAAATAGCCTCCTGAAGTCCTCTCACTCAAGTGTATTGCTTCAAATTGTGTCTTTGGGTGCATTCATGCTTAAAGGGTGTAGACAGTTCTGGTTGAGGTGAGGATTTAGCTTTTAACGTTTTGCGAGATATTCAGAAACCACTCTATGAGATGTCAAAGAGCATGCAATTATAAGGGGTATCAACAGTTTATTTGATGAAAATCGGTTTGAAACGGCTGAGATATCCAAAAACAAGGTGTAACAAAGAGATCCTAATAAAAGGCGTGGCCTGTAGTCTATTATTATCACTTTTTTGGATATCTCAGCCATTTGAAAACCAATTTTCATCAAATGAATCCTTCTTAAAATTACATGCTCTTTCATATTTCATAAGGTTTCTCATTATCTCACTTAGGAATGTTCAAAACATGAATCCCGACCTCAACCAGTACTGTACAGTCCCTCTAACTTCTTTGTGCCATAATCATCATTTTGAAAGACGTTTATTGCAAAAACACGGTTGCATCTGATGTTGATATAAATGCTGTTTCGAAATGCACTAGAAGATGCATTAAGGATCAGTAATTCTTTCTTTTCATGATTACTGGAGAGAAATGAAACGGTTACCATGCTTATACCATCAGCGATTTTCTTTGTGGGTAATCTCGTTGACTATTAATGAAAAATCAAAATAGTTTTTCAACAATAATTATGCAGTGCATGTTCATGAAATCGGATCTTTCTAGAGCTCAAAAAAAAAAAAAAATTAGCTTAACAGTACCCAGGTGAATAGTGTTTTTGGATTAGCATTTCAAAATTAATGCTGATTCTGCTAATTGAGCATAAATGCACCCATTGATGCTAGAGTGCCATAAGAATTTTCCCCTTAATGCCAGCATTTTGGATAGAATTCCCATGCACTGAAAATATTGAAAACAGTTTAGTTTCCATCAGTTATTTTATCTAGCTCTGGATGATCCAAGCATTTGGCTAGAGCCTGCCAAGATATCCTGTAGGCATGCAGTTTTTACAGTTCCTTCCTCTACTAAACTTGATTGTATTATCAGTTGTTTAACTCTTTATGTGCCATGGTGGAAACCCCCCGTAAGCCACATTATTCTAATACACCAACGTAGTCATGCATTTAGAAAACATTCTGTTTTTCAAATTTGTATAACTTTTATAGATTTATGTTATTTTGTAGACGAAGTGAGCAAAATTGTAGAGAAAATGCTTAGCTTTGCATTGATGTAAATTATATGACAAATCTATTATTGCTTTTCTCTAAAATTCCCAGTAACTAAAATTTACATTACTGTAAATGTATGACTTTTGCACACAAAGCAGTGACAGAAGCTTAGAAATTTGCACGCAAATCCAGTATGAAACACTACTTGTTAGTCAATCACCAACTAAAATGCAAGCCATAGACGAGAGTTAGCTGAACGGAATCGCGAGAAACACTTTCATTGTACTGTGGCATTTGGCAATTTATCGATCGGTTTGGGCGGGTTTGTGCGTTTGAGCGGAATATGCGAAGTTGGCACGCCGTCGACTGAGATCGGGCGTGCGAACGTGGCACATAAAAAGTTAAACAATTCTGCTTAGTAGACTTGAACAGTGTGACAGTCCAAAATAAAGACTTTTGTGATACATCATCGTGCGGACTGTTGCTTTGCTGCATTCATCTCTGTTCTTTTTTTTTTTCAACTACTGCTCTCTGTTCTGATCTCACTTGTGAGAGCTTTGTCCAAGACTCCATCTTGATGTCTCTCACCTTCATACAGGTAGACCTCTTTTTGATGATATCTTTGAACCAGAGGCGAGGGCATCCTCTCCTGCTATGACCAGAAGGCAGTTGAGAGTTTTAGGATACTGCAGGGGATGAATAGGATGGCATTGATCCCAATTCATTGCCAATTTAATGGTTTTTGAGATGGCATTACTCAATGTCAGAGAAATAAGGCCAGGGGATGTGTCAAACAACAATGAAGGCACCACTAGGGCTGGATGATTTGTCATCATAGTTTCCCCTTCCTATATTTTTCCCCTGGACTCTCAGGGATTTTCCCTTTCTAGTCTGCCACACTTTTTTTTTTTGATCCTTTATTGGCCTATGCCAAAGGCCATGAGTTTGAAGAAGACCCTACATGCATTCAAAGTGACCAGTAAGTCATTATGAGATGGAGCCAAGCAGCTAACATAAGTGGGAAGCAAGCCCCAGCAAAAGGACTTTTGAATGACCTGTCTGAGTTTGTGACCAACACCTGTAGGTTGCTATTTCAGCAGAAATTTATAGGATATTGCACAGAATAGAGCTAGTGTGAAAATAAAAGTGCATGAATCTCTTGTTGTGTTATATGTAGTGTTATGCAATATCTTTGATTTCAAGATCCATGTAGGTAGGCTTTATCATAGGGCTATAGCTAATAATAATAATAATAATACATACAATTTCTATAGCGCCGTTCTCCACTTTGATTAAATGCTCAAGGCGCTTTACAATAGGTACATCAAAGCAAACAGATTGAAAATACAAGTACATCACAGTAATAGAAGAAGATGAAGAAGCAGAAAAAAAAAGACATGAAAGTCTGTCTTCAAAAGACACTGGTCTTCAAAATGCACTGCTAAACAGATAGGATTTTAAATTACTCCTGAAAGATGTTATAGAGCTTGAGTCTTTCAGCTCACGAGGAAGTGAATTCCACAGTGTTGGTCCAGCGTGAGCGAAAGCACGTTCCCCCCAAGATTTCCTAGAAAACGGAATATGTAAGAGACCTGAAGTTGAGGATCGAAGAGTTCGTGAAGGTTGGTATTGACGAAACAAACAAACATTGTAATCAGGAGCTGTTCCCTCAATAACATGATAAACCATGCTGCTTTGTTTTGTAGTTTTCTTCATGATCACAAGTCCTGTAGCGTGAGGGAATTTGCTGTGGTAATGTGAACTAGTTGCCTTTTACCGTAGTTATGTGCTGCCAAAACCCTTTGCCGCCGTGGCAGCGGTGAGCCTTTTGGAGTGCTTGCTCAATTCTCATGACTGTCTGCAAAATTCAAAACATGCAAAAGTCATCTTACCTGGTTGAACTGAAAAAAAAAAAAAAAATCACTAGCAGAAATCTTTTTTGTCACTTTACCAGTTCTGTAAAACAAGGAATGTTTACATGCATTCTAATGTCACAAATTTTATAAGAGCCAAGATTCGCGAAATCAAAATGCACGCAAAAGTTTTTGTTAACACTATATGCATTGAATGCCACTGGCAATTTTGCGAAAATTTCATGCCGCAAAAAAGGCCATTGGCTCTAATTTGCGAAAATTCATGCCGCGAATAGGCCTATGTCGTGTTCTACAGGTACAAAAGTTGGCTCCCAGCCCTCGAGTAGCAAAAATCAGCCAGACAAGTCAGCTCATGGCTCAATTTGAAAAACCTTTGATATGCATTTACATTTCGCCGTGATGGACAGTGGGCGAAGATAGTGTAAGACCGTTAATTTGTTGTTGCTTACTTTTGCTATATTTGTGGTTTGTCTACTCTCCTTTTGTTGTCTGTCTAGACCTCGTATTAATTTGCATTAGTTTGCTTTTCAGCACTGCCATGCAGTCTGACATTACTTCAGTTAAGCTAATGATATTCAGTTGTCACCTCCATCACCATCACTTCAGATATCTTTCCTATTCTTCAGCTTTGTCACCTTCATTCTATTCTTTCTCTCTTCAGGTGTGTTCATTCATTTCATCCCACGCCTGACTCTTGAGTTGAGCCCAGACAGCTCCCATTCTTACATAATCACACCTCCTGCTTCCACCATCTCATGCTCCCCTTTCCCTATTGGTTGATTTATTGAATTAGACTCCTCTACTTTATTGAAGTCCTCCATTCCATTTAGTTCTATTGGTTTTCGTAGATAATTTGAATATATGTAGATATTGTTTATATGTAAATTATGTTCATCCAGAAGATTACTGAGGACATTAAAGTTGCCCTCAGAATAAAAGAGAGCACTACCAGACTTCAACGACTTCAGTTCTTCTTATTTGCATCATCGAAGTTCTCTCAACATCTCCCCTTTAACAAGTAGCCCTACATTTCTGTTACAGGATCCAGCACATCTTTTGATTATTTACAAAACATTTATTTTGACTCGCTACAATAGTAATTACTTTGGTCAGAGTAACTGACCTATAGGTATTCTGTACCTTGGAATGGTGTGCCAGCAAATTTTAATACAGATATAGGCCTAGGCCTTATGACTGCATTTGTCGATCCTGAAAAGGGCTTTTTACACTTGCAAATTTTTGCTTAGTTTTGCTTGGTACCGGACTTTCCTTAGCCCACTTTCTGTTTACACTTGGTTTTGCCAAAGTGGGCTAGCCCCACCAATAGTCCCGTACTATGTGGCCCTGCAAAATAGCAGGGTTAGCACCGCAATTGAGGTGCCAAGCAAGCAAGTGTAAACAGAACAAAAAAATAATCCGGGGCTAAGCGACAGAGACGAAGTCCAACCCCCACTGACCAATCAGAAACGAGGTAATCAAGTGCTGCCGGTGCGTGCGTGTACGTGTACAGTGCACAGCGTAATCATGAATATTCATATGGTTTGGAAAGTACGGGACTAAGAAATACGAGTGTAAAAATGTCAATTTTCTCCTTAGCCCCGGACAAGAGCTTAGTACGGGACTAATTGGCGAGTGTAAAAAGCTGAAAAAATTGGTACGGGACTAACGATAGTCCTGGGTCAGAGAAAGTACAGGGTTAAGAAACACAAGTGTAAAAAGGGCTAAAGTCCATCTTGCCAACAAGCTGTACAAGAAGCTTTTACAGCTCGGTCTGCTTGCGATTGTCAGCACCAAACAGCATGTGTGACGTCCTTTGCAAGAAAATTCTAGAGGGATTTCCCAGTTTACCAAATCCTGCATACCAATGGTGTTATACTCACATCCATTTTTCTGACAAGTGCTCCCTTGATGGATCACATCTGGTATCAATTTCCAGAAATGCCTTGAGCATTTCTTGTAACTCTCCATGCAAGTCATGCTGTCACTGTCATATCCAGTGAGAGTCTTTGCCACAGGTGCACATCTTTACTCTTGCTATAGATGTAGTTTCGACTTTCATTTTCGAAATGCTGGATTTCTTGGATTTGAAGAATTTGATTTTGTAATATTGTTTGAGGTATTTGCCAGGTATGCTCCTAAACACATGCTGTGTGGTTTATCACATGCCACTCTCATGCCAAGGGTTCTAAAGAGAGTTCAAAGGTGACTGTTAACCCAAGGAGCTTGAAGCTCTTTGGTTATCCCTACTTATCCCACTGGTATATGTATTTCCATATGAGGTGAAACTCCAATTTATTTTGTTTCTAGTTCTTCTAGCCAGCTAGGACACCATTGACCCATTTGTAACTAAACCACCCATCTTATTACTCCCTAAAATGCCTGAAACCATCAGTCTGCTTTTTCATAGTTTTATGCTTTACCATTTTTGTTGTTTTCATATGGAATATATAATGACATAATTTGAAAGAGGTCAAGAGTCAACAAAAGTGTGTCAGAATTACTTCTGTGACACACCATTCTCTTCGTTAAGTCTTAATCAGCTTTCACATAAACATAGTTTATAACAGACACAATAAACATGCAGTGAGCTATTTTACATAATTTAGAAAGTTATAGAAATGAGAATTGAATATTGCTGTAGCTTCTAGGGAACATTAGCCGTTTGGATTATGTATAGAATCTTCAGTTGCTAGAGGGTTAGTTTATGGAAAGGATCAGGTTTTAGTAGGTTTGGGTCAAAGTTTCAATCAGTCTGTTTGTTGTCTCTAGTGTTTGCAGTCAGGTACAGTTGTAGGTCGCAGTTTATTATACTGAGTGGTAATGACATAGGCCTATTTGTCAGTTGTGTGGCTTCCAAGTATGCACATTTTTATCTTCACAAATGGCGATTATTGGCTATAAAGGTGTGGTGATGTGGTTTCAGATTTCAAAGAAAGGGTATAGGGTGAGATTTTTTATTACAGATTCCTTTTATTGTGGGACGCAAGAGGATCCTGTTCAGAACTATAAAGGCCCTGTCACACCTTTCCGGGCTAGCTACGCGGGCTTGTTGCATGTATGTCAGTTCAGGGAAAAGCTTTGTGAATTTCTTTTTCAGATTTTATAAACAATACATGATTTATGACACTGTGCATTTGGTCCCATGTTGCTATTATATCTTAGAAAAGAGTAAATTCCAGAACTGTGATTACAGTGTGTACTTTCATTTTGCACTGATTAAATTGAATTTTGTGAAGAGGTAAATGACTGAAAGTAGATTTTGAACACAATTCAGGATATGCTTCGTGATTAAAAAAAAAAAAGTCATTATGAGTGCATACTGATTGATTGAAAGAGAGAGAGAAGGGGAAAAAAAGAGTGCTACAAATATCATTTGCCATAAGTATATATATATATATATATATATATATATATATATATATATATATGTATGTATGTCTATTTTCATTTAATTTTCATCTCATATTTGTGATTCTGTGATAAGGTGAATTAAATAAATACAGTTCGACCTTGATTATCCGGCCTCCTTTTATCCGGAAATCTCTATTATCCGGACACGTTCATGCAGTGAAGGACTTTTTTTTCATCCAAAAATAGTGACTTTCATGGATTTATTTCACTAATTTCATAAGATGTGTATGATAGGTTTCTCAATATCTAATGAGGTAAAACATGTACGATTTTCACATAAAGATATACTTTATTTTTGTGAAGAAGGGACAACAATTTTGCGCAGGCTAGCATAGATTACACCACCGTTGCGGGGTACGCTACCTGCCTAGCTGCCAGTGCACTGGGACGGCAGCTTGGACGGCAGCTATATACATTAACATTGTGTCTCCCACATTCGCTTATGCGGATGAGCGCTGGTCCCGACATGGCTGGATAATCGAGGTCTAACTGTAGAGTGCATAGAATGAGCTATTTAGCTGAGCCAAAGTACAATTGAAGAAATAGTGATGGGCATGAAATTAGAGCATGAAGAAGATTGAATCATGTAGCCATATTTGGAGATTTTTATATTTTTTTAAGCTCCTGTTTCTGTCAAGCAGTGTTGTCTATTTACGAGTGAAGGACAAGTTCACCGTCATATGCAACATGTGGATTGAGTGACTGCAGCAATATTAGTAGAACACATCAGTTAAAGTTTGAGGAAACTCTGAAAATTTGTGCAAAAGTTATAATTTTTCTTTTTAAGTTTCTGCACAGTCACTGCTGGAAGATGAGACTATTACAGTTTCTGATGTCACATGCACAGAACAAGATAAGGAAAATACGAAGAAAATTTCCTGAATTTATCTTTTTTTAAAGAGTACACATTCCTGCAACTTGACTTATTAAAGGATTTACTAAATGTAGCAATATTACACGAACGTATCAGGAAAAGTTTGAGGAAAATCGGACAATCTGTTCAAAAGTTATGAATTTTTAAAGTTTCTGCACAGTCACTATACTGGATGAGAAGACTACTTCAGTGTATGATGTCACATGTGTAGAATGATATAAGGAAAATATAAAGATAATTCCACAGAATTTAATTCAAGTACACGTTCCCTAGACTCACTTCTGATATATGTTAGGGTAATAATTTCCCCCCTGCCTTCTGAAAGAGGCAAGTCAAGTGCTCTCTTATTATATGTGAGAAAAGTGAAAATTTGTCGAATTTTCGTCGTATTTTCTTTATATTGTTCTACGCATGTGACATCACAAGCTGAAGTAATCTTCTCATGCAGCGATGGCAGTACTAAAACTTCACTAATTCATAACTTTTGAACAGATTGTCCGATTTTCCTCAAACTTTCACCGATATGTTCTTCTGATATTGCTGCATTCTCTCAATCCTCATGAAGGTGGACTTGTCCTTTAAGGGTAATGTTATCCCCCTGCCTTCTGAAAGAGGCAAGTCAAGTGCTACTTCATTGTGTTTAAAGGGATCGTATAGTTTTGGTTGAGACCGAATTTCAGATTTCTAACATTTTTTGGTGAGATAATGAGAAACCTCTTATGAAATATGAAAGAGCATGTAATTCCATGAGGAATTTAACGTTTATTTGATGAAAATTGGTTTTGAAATGGCTGAGATATCCAAAACAGAGCGATTCTAATAAGTGTGGGACCCACACTTTATTACAATTGCTTTGTTTTATTTTGTTTTTGGATGTTTCAGTCATTCCACACCCTATTTTCATCAAATAAACTTTGAATTCCTCTTAAGATGGTATGCTCTGTACTATTTCATAAGTGTTTTCTTGGTATCTCGCAAAAAGTTAAAAGCCCAATATTCATCTCCACCAATACTGTACCATCCCTTTAATAGAAAAGTGAAAATATGTTGAATTTTCTTTAAATTTACTTTATAGCGTTCAACACATGTAATGTCACAAGCTGTAGTAGTGTCTTGTCATAATAGCGATGGTGGCAGTGAAATTTCCAAAATCATAACTTTTGAATGGATTGTCTGGTTTTCCTTAAATTTTCACTGATCATGTTCTGTTGATATTGATGCATTCCCTCAACTGAGATGTATGTGAAGGTGAACTTGTCCTTTAACCCTTTGAGGATGAGTACGGAGTATACTCGGGCAGGTGCCTATATGGGAAATGCAAAATCAGTCCATCCACAACGGGTTAAGTGGAGTCTGCATTGCTTGTCCGTCATCCTGTGGATCCAGAAGGATCTGTAAATGTCATTTTAATGACTATCCCAAGAGAGAAATTGTAGGCAAGAATGATGATGTACCCTGATTGCAGAGTCATTAATAAGGTTGTTAGAAAGGCTGGAGTGTATTAAAGTGTTTTGGATGTTAAAGGGGATAGTATAGTTTTGGTTGAGATTGGGATTCAGCTTTCAACTTTTTCTATGATGATAAGGAACCACTTATGAAATATTAAAGAGCATACGATTCCAAGAGGAATTCAAAGTTTATTTGATGAAAATCCATTTTGAAATGGTTTGAGATATCAAAAAGCAAAGAAAAACAAAGCAATCCAAATAAAAGGTGGGTCCCTCCTTTTGTTAGGATCGCTATGTTTTTTTATATCTGAGCCATTTCAAGACCAATTTTCATCAAATAAACTTTTAATTCTTCCTAGAATTGTATGCTCTTTCATTAACACTTATTCTTGTTTTTAGTACTTAATACTTAATCTTTGTTGATGTAGCTTGTCAAATGTGTATTTGTGCATGCTTCAGCAGGTTCTGTCCTATTTATTTTGTTAGGTGTGTGAAAGATTTGAGGTTTTTCTGTGTCCCCTCAAAAGCCAGAAGGACTATACCAGTAGGATAAAGATATAGAATAACAATGGGGAAGAAATATTTGTTGTGTCTTTAACTAGCACACTGTGTGATCAACGCAAGAATTATTGATGTAAACGTGGTAAAGGCAGCCCCCATAGGACACCACCTTGTTTCTAACGTCAGTCATAATTCTCCCATTGTTGGTGTTATTTTTATCATATTTTAAGGAATATGCCATAAATGTGTATTGCTAGTAATGTTCAGAGTTATTCATCCGTTTGAGTCCTTAATCTAACTTCGATAAAATTTTGTGATGTAATTCTTAATTATATAATCCTTAGAAATGATGTCTGCTGCTAACACATCTACACGTACCTGATAGCAACAAAGTGCTCATTAAGCCTCTGCTGTTTTGTATTTGGCAATATCAAAAGAAAAAGGTTTTTATTGCATTCAATACAAAACAGTGAAATAGATGCCTGCTAAAATGTCAACTGACGGACTATTCTGGTCACCTGGTCTGAATGCAAGTTCATTCTTTGTTTAAATAAACACGAATGCCATAAATTGTTATGTCGGGCAAGCTTATAACATGCATTATGCCGCTTTGAAAATGAGTGAAGTGCCTAACCAACTGAGAAAAAAGAAAGGTCATTTGTACCAATGTGTACATGAGCTAATTACAACCTGGCATATTATTCCGGTAACCCTGGGCTTCGTAATGATTTCTCATTGCCATGGCCGCACCATCACAGGGGCTACTAGCAGTGTGGAATAACCTGCAAAGAAGCACCCACAGCCGTGTACACCATTGATGACTGATCGATATCTCTCCGTCAGTGCAGATCAGCCTATAGTTACCACTTATTATGCAGTGTGTGTATAATGTGCACATAAATCATGTGTGTGTGTGTGTCTGTCTGTCTGTCTGTCGATGTGTGTATGTTGACCGTGGTAGAGGTTTTGATAATGCTGTTTATCTATTCATAATGCTACAACTACACTACTAATAATAATAATGATTTAGATAATGATGATAGCAATAATAATGAAAATGATAAAGAGTGAAATTTATATAGCACTTTGAACAGACATTTCGAAGTGCATTGATACAGAACAGAAATGGCAAAATTAAAGTACAGAGTACAAAACAAAAGATATAAGGATTGATTGTTATTAAGAGTTTTGATGCATGCAGTGAGCAATAAACAAGAAGATCAACCACAATAACAAACAAACAAACAAAAAACGAAGAAAGAGGAAGTATCATTGAATCTCCATTGGATAGCATTGTTTTTCCCATCTAATGCATTTTATCTGAAGTTGGGGTACATCAATCCTTTGCATGCTTTGAGTGCTACTTGGCACAGAAAACCCTGTACATAGCATTGTACACACTGTCCAAAGTCCCCCAATGCAGAAGGGGTTAACAAGCTAAGGTGGATCAGAGCTTCATGACCTTGTATCTTTAAAAAAAAAGTAAAAAATGTGAGAAAATATTGAAAGGCCTTCATATGTGCATGCGATATATGAGTATCATATGATTATGAATTTGAAATATAAATTACATCATTCACATAGATGTGTCTACATCATTTTCTTTTGTGAGGGGAGATGAAAAGTAGGTCTATCTACAGTGATTGCCAGTGTTTTCATACTGTATTACATATCCTGTTTGAGAAAAAATCAGATAAAAGAGACATCACAGTGACTCATGTGACTCAAAAGATCAGAAATAGCTTGTGCTGTCACCAAGAAGGTGACGCCAGGAAGATGTCCGAGACATCTCCAAGCAAGGTGGCAACTTATTTGCCCAGAAGTGGTGCGAATGTCACTGTGACGTCTCCGGTAGTCACTGGGACTTCTCCGATACGTCCTCTCAGTTGCAGAGACGTCTGCGACAGTTGCGGTGACTTCTCCGAGACATCTTCTCAATTGGGCAGTTTTGGGAAAGTCCTGTATGAAAAATATTATGGGCATACACCTGTGCATTCATTCAAAGTACAAATGTACATGGAACTTTTGTTGGCTCATGAAATGTCTGATAAATCCAGAGGAAACTAATAGACACTTGGACTATTCATCAATGAATTTTCTAATTTGTGGAAAAGGCTAAATTTGGTAAGTGCCAAGGCTGTTTGAAATAGCCCCCCCCCCCCTTTAACACACACATACATTTGTACAAGCAGACAACTTAGCAAGCATCAGATACAGGTTCATTTAGCAAGCAAATGACTGAAATTTTCACATGCTGCACTGTCAGATTTGGTTACCTCAAGGCAAGTACATACGTGTAGGTGTGTTGGTTTGTGGTGTGCTGAGAGCTATCTTACCTTCACCTGAGTACACCTCTATGTTTGAACGGAAATGAACTGGAACTCATTCATTAGGAAGAAATTGCTCGTAATGTCAATACTGTCGTAAGTGCTTACATGATGTGAAAGAGGAGAGTTCAGCAAATATGCCCTTTGTCTCGTTTTCTGTTGTCTGATTCAAAGTGCCGTCTTCAGAGCGATTCTGTGATGGTTTTGCTGGATGATGAATCAGTCTTGATGCATTTGACCATACCATGCTTAGGATTGAAAATTGAGTCTTCTCAACATTCAGCATACCCAAGTACTTGAAAAAGATCCCAGAGATCTTGATTTTACCGAAACTTACGTCAAAGGGAAGACACGGTCACACAAGCATTACAATTATAAATTTAATAAAGAAGCCAATGCTCCAATGCCAATGCAAGTCACGGTCAAGAAGTTGTTTACATCCAGCGAGTACAACGTGTTAACATAAAATTTGCACAGCACAAGAGTGAAAATGCGCGCACTGCAGTGTAGTAATAAAGCCTGCAGTGCGCGCAAAGATAAGGGCGCGAATCAAATGCATATGGATGAGCGCCCGCTGTGTGGGCGTGTCTTCCCAGACTACAGTTTACCGAAACTTACGTCAAAGGGAAGACACGGTCACACAAGCATTACAATTATAAATTTAATAAAGAAGCCAAATTGATGAGCAGATCACGCCGCCCATGAGAATGTGTAGGCACGCGCGAGTGTACACACCAATCAACGGTACACTTACACAAACACACAGAGTGGAAAGGGGTCCGCAATAGCCATCCTGATGGGCGGCGTGATGAGAATAACATACAGCGAAGAGGATACGAAGTACATACAGCGTCCACAGTACACTGGACTGCGCGTGCGTTAACTGAAGGACGTCACATGCACAATATAATACATGGTGACAAAATAACTTTCGTTTGCTACCAACATTGGGCTACGTAAGAGAGTGACGTATTACCTGCCAGTAGTAATCTTGTAAACAAAATACAGTCTGGGGATTCCCCAAACCTTCATTAACGTTTTGTTATAAAAAAACCATTATAAAACTATCCAGTTCGCTGCATGAGTGTTCTTGCATCTCTCACAAACCAACTACCAACGAGGCATCAGTTAAGACATCATTATCAACATTATTCTATTTAACAAACAACAAAAGGCCGTTTTGAAAGTACGCCACAAACACCTATGCAGGAAAAAGGCCCTCTTTTCCATGAAATTAACTCCTGCTATATATTGTTTTCCGGTTAAAAACACGCAAAGAACAGTAATCGTCGAACAGAAATACAGAAATCCATGGCTCTCATATCAATGCGAGCTATTCTCCGTGTAGAAACCTAACATGCAGTAAATATCCATGTCTACTGCCCAAATTGTAAAGTGATGTACATACAAAATGCTCCCGTATAAGTGTGTATGCTTATGGAGCCCTATAAAAATTCCTTTCAAAGACATCAGACAGCCTAGTATAAACTGACTCAAATATTCCACATAATGATAGTTCTGAAACCAGGTAAAAATTTTCATAACTGCATATATACATTACATGTGCATATAAAACAGAATGAACAATTCTTATGATTGTGACATGCATAAAAAACAAGAACATGTGAAAAAAGGAAAACCTGTACGATTCTACAGGCTGGAAATCAGCATGAAATTGTCAATATCAGTCAATCTGGCAGTTCAGTTAAACTTTAATCATGCATGTTCATAGTCTGAGTTTGTAAACTGACAAGGTTGTAACAAACCGCCATGCCCGCACTGCCGCAGATATAGTCAGGTGAGCTGAAATTCAGGCAACTCACTCAGAAAGGAGTTTAGTGGTATAAGACTCGGGCATTTTATTCTGCACATAATGATAATAAAACACTTCCTGTGTCTTCCATCTTCCCAATCGTCGTACCTTGTCGGGTTGAGCGCCAACCGTTTCGACCGCCGCGGTGGCTCCCGTCGGGCGGAATGACTTCGCTGAGAAACCTTTGTCTTTCAAACCGGCGTAACTGATTCCTTCCTCGAGAACTTTCGCGATAGAAGATGCCTCAAGATGTCTGTATGGGGGGCGAAGCGTGATAAACACGGGTGATCCAGGGATAGCGTCGCGAACCGCGTCCGTGCGTGCAATGTACTGGCTAAGTGCTTGCACCGGGTCCAGTAACGGATCGTCATGCTTCGGCAAATGGCACTCGAAACCCGTGCGCTGCAAATCATTTTTTGTGGCAAACAGTGTGATAACGGCCGATCCATCATCCATGAACTTGATATGTTTGGTGCTAAAAACGGCCGTAGCCCGCCTGGAATGGGCAGAGTCGTCGGCCGTGAATAGCGTGGCACGGGGGGCGATATCAGAAGGTCGCAGCATCAGGCAAATTGACAACAGAACAATCGTTTTCAGACGAAGATGCTTTATGTCCAGCATTCCATTCATTTTCCAAGACCGGAACAAACGTGTGAACGCGTCCACTGGCATGATAGGCGTGTGAGCGAGGGGTTCACGCGTACCCGACTTGATGAGTGACGTCACCAATAGCGTAATGGAAGAGCACTTGGTAAGATCCGGGTAGTTCAAGCTAACATACAGGTGGGATACCGCAGCTTGAGCGTTGCGAAGGACTGAGCGGGGTTTTTCCGAAGAGTCACTCAGCGTACATAAAAAATCCGCGAGCGATCCAGGTGAGTCAGGGGGGAAGGCTAAACCGCGGGCCTGGCAAAACTCGTTAAGTTTACCGATGACAGAATTATATGTTTGTAGAGTAGATTTTGCCCACGCGCATGTAATCTGGTGTCGTGCGTGAGTGGACCACCCCTCTGCCTCTAATCGACGCGTCCATGAACTCTCCAGGCGTATATCCTCCAATAGCGATTTCGAAGAGGCTCTGGTAATGCCCCTCTCCGTTGAAATAGGCGTGGCTTCGATGGCAGCGGAATTGGCGCGCAAATGGAGAGATGTCTCAGGCGCGCGACGAAGTGCTGGGCCCGCCAAAGTGGGGCGATGATGGTGGCGACCGCGTTTTGTTGACAAATTATGTCCAGCACACGTGGCAGGAGGCAGAATGGCGCGTTCACAAAATTGTTGTGGCTGGCCCAATTGTCCTGCGCTAGAGCATCGATTCCAGCTGTATACGGGTCTGCGAACCGACTGTTGTAAACAGGCAACTGATGGTTTAAGTAGCTGGCAAACCGGTCTATTGTGTGCGGTCCCCACACGCTGTCGAGATAAGAAAACACTCCGGGATGTAGTTTCCAATCGAATTTGTCCGGTTGCCGCGACAGATAATCTGCTAGGGAATTGTCCTTGCCGGCAATATGATTGCAACTTATGTATATCCCATTGTTCGTCGCGACTGTCCAAACAGCTCGGGCGATGTTCGTGAGGGGGGCACTGGGCCCTCCCATATGTTGGACATAGGCCAGTGCTGTTATATTGTCCGACAAGATTTGAACGTGCTTGCCCCTGACGTCTGGGAGAAACGATTTCAGGGCTAACAGTATAGCGAGAAGTTCTCGATAGTTTGAAGACTGTCGCGATGTGCATATGTCCCAGTCTCCCCCTGCGTGGCGGTCCCCCAGTACCGCTCCCCACGCAAGATGCGAAGCGTCCGTCACAATTTGCGCTGAAATGGGGCGTTTGCATACCGACTTTCCATTCCAACTTGAAATTGCTGATATCCACCACAACAAATCCTCCTTCGCATGGTCGTCAAGAACCAATTTAGACGACCACGAGTGTTTACTTGCTAAGAAGCGATAAACTCCTCTGAGCAGCAACTTCGCGGGCTCAACACACCATGCAACTGAAATACACTGACCCGCCAACCTAGCGAGATTGCGAGCCGAAATGTCGGGGGACCTCAACGCCCTACGAATGTCCTTGCGAATTTTCACAATTCGTTGTTTTTGTGCGCAAATAAAAGGCAGTCCGCTTTCATTGTCTAGTTGAATCGTATAGCCAATATAATCCAACTTGGTTGTAGGATTCAAATGCGACTTGTCACGATTGATGAAAAAACCAAGGTCCTCTAGCGTATGTAACAACAGGTCCGTATGATCCGTTATACATTCCTTGGGGGCAGCTAAACAAAAGTCATCTACATACACGCTCAGACGGACTCCCAAATCGCGTAAATAAGCTATCACAGGTCTCACTATTTTACTGAAGTAGTAAGGCGACACGCACAAACCAAAAGGAGTAACATTGAAACTGTAATAAACGCCTCTCCATTCAAAGGACAAATATTGGCGGTCCTCCACATGCACAGGGATATGATAAAAACCGTTCTTTATATCTACAGATATCAAACAATCGTCATTCCGAACATAATCCGCGACAACACGAATATCGTCATTCCTAAAGCGCGGACTATGCACATGAGTATTCAAATGCCGTAAGTTCAAAATTAAGCGAAATTTTCCTCCCTGTTTCGTTACACAATGTAGAGGGGAAATGTAACTGGGTACTGTTTGACATTTGTGAATAGCGTTGCAATCCAAAAGTTGTTCAATCTCTAAATCAATAAAGTCTTCTTCAGTTTTAGTGAAAACACGATTACGTAAGCAAAATGATTCGGGTCGCTTTAAAAAGGGAATCCGTACTCCTTGTTCAATCCAATTCAAGACCGCGAAAGGGGTCCCAATTGCCGTCCACTCACCAGCAAAATTGCGAATGGATCCAGCCTGGGGGTAACCGAAAGGCATGTCCGTTATTCATCGCCGGTCCCACGATCACCATCCCGACGTTGGCTAGGGAAAGGCTGCCGCTGCGTGAATCGGTTGAAGTAGTCCGAGCCACCCCGTTGCTGGTATTGGTAGCTATAACGGCCTCTGCCCCTTCCCCGGAAGGGACGGGTGAAATTCTGTGGAGCTCCGCGTGTTGGTTGGGCACGGTGAGCGGCGGCCGCCAACCCCGCCGCCTTGTGGAGATTGTCGATGGCCTCACTCGACAATCCTGACGATTGCCGTTGAAGTTGACGGAACAGTCTAGATGTAGTTTGGTCGAAAGTACCTTGAACGACAAAATTCGAGTACTGCTCCTGCAAGTACCGAAGGTGAGACAGGGAAACAGTAAACAGATCGTCCAAAGCCTCTGAGTCTGACTTTCTGGCGTTTTGATCCAGGTCTACTTGTGACAAGATCTTAAAAACAGTTTCAAGATATCTCGCCGATTTAGTAATAATGTTAAATTCTCCCTGGTCCTGGCGCCTTATGCCTGTGCGGCTTTCATTTAACCGTAGATCAGAAGGGAGTTTGACGGCTTGATAGGCGTCCCGAATTGCGGCGAATTCCGCTTGCAAATCCTGCTTCCCAGATTTAACACCTTGTTGATGGGCGCAGTAGCTTGTCGACGGCCCGGCGGTCAAGGCCCCATTATCTTGGGACTGAGAGCCAGGTGGGAATGCTTGATCCTGAGTGGCCTGGTCTGGCGAAGTAACTATTGCCTCATCGGGCTCCTGTTGGGAGGGCTGCGAAGAAAGACGTGTAGAGGAGAGTTTCTCTACCATAAGGCTCAAGCTATCAAGCTTTTCCTCCAACTTGCTAATTTTCTCCTCCATAATTTTCTCCTCCATAACGTAAGACGGATGTCTTGCCCGTGACCTTGCACAGCACAAGAGTGAAAATGCGCGCACTGCAGTGTAGTAATAAAGCCTGCAGTGCGCGCAAAGATAAGGGCGCGAATCAAATGCATATGGATGAGCGCCCGCTGTGTGGGCGTGTCTTCCCAGACTACAGATAATGGGACCAAAAGGGGGAAAGCACAAACATAACCCTTTTAGCTCTCTGAACCCCCGATGTATACCGTACCAGTAATGTCTCAACTTTAAAGATAATAAAAAGTTTTGGTACCTCAAAAGTGTCCTTGAATTTCCTTGTCTTAGTTTGTGTTTCAGGTTAAAGTACCTTTCATATAACTAACACTGTGAGACTTACTCGCCCCAAAGTGCTCTCATGTCTTAGTAATCATGCAATTAACTGCGATCAGCAGCCCCATACGCATAGCGACCAGCAGTCCCATACGCATAGCGTAATCGGGCTTCGCATTGTAGCATTCAGGATCATGACAGATTTAGTATCGCAGGGTAAATGTCAACTTAAAATCCCATAAATTCTTCAATTTGAAGACTTACCAATTAACTTGAAGTATTGAAAACAGGCTTCGGGCAACGTTTGGTTCTGCCTATAGTCCCTTTCTGTTCGAATTGATGACTGAATGTGACTCGGTCGACAGGACCTTAGGAGAGCTACATACAGTACACTGAATACTACAGCCAGTGCATGCGAACACATCACATGCACACAAATTTCAAATCCATGAACGGATAAGATGTTTGTGTGCGCATGCGCTGGCCATGGTATCCAGTGTATGTAGCTCTCCCAAGGTCCTCTCGACCGAGTCACATTCAGTCATCAATTCGAACAGAAAGGGACTATTGGCAGAACCAAACGTTGTTCGAAGCCTGTTTTCAATACTTCAACTTAATTGGTAAGTCTTCAAATCGAAAAATTTTTTGGATTTTAAGTTGACATTTACCCGCGATACTAATTCTGTCATGATCCTGAATGCTACATTGCGAAGCCCCATTACGCTATGCGTATGGGACTGCTGGTCGCAGTTAGCTATGCGTACAATGGGCTGCACGCTGCTGGTCGCAGTCAGTGGTTTCGTACAATATTTATCGACGCTGGTCAGCGTCGGCTCTGGTACGAAACCATTATTGCATGATTACTAAGACATGAGAGCACTTTGGGGCGAGTAATTCTCACAGACAACGTACTTTAACATGAAACACAAACCAAGACAAGGAAATTCAGGGAAGCTTTTGAGGTACCAAAACTTTTTATTATCTTTAATTTGCTTTTTACCTTGCTGATCATTGGGGAGGTGTTACCAAGGAGGTATGAGAGAACTCTCTCATACCTCCTTGGTGTTACTCTTTCTCTAAGACCTGAAGAAGGAGAAGGAAGGTGACTTTGATATGGGGCTAGCAGGTGAAAACTTAGTCCACTTCCTGGACTGTATTCGTATGCAGTGTACCCGCGTACGTACGGACGTACGTTGATGGTGTCTGTATGTACACTGTATTACACAATTCACCCCTCCCGTGATTTTTTTCGGGAGTACCAATTGGCGGAGTGTCGCAATCAGCGGTTGGGCGCATTGGGTGGGTGCCGAGTGTGTGGGGACTGCGGATGATAAAACTCGTCCAGTATCTGGACTAGTGAAAACTGGGAATGGGGTTCATTCATAGTCTGCACTTCATGTGCTTTTGGAGACTGATGGAAAAGAAAGTCAGAGACTATTAAAGTAAGATGTATGTGAATTGAACACATAATGAGTATTGATGAAATAAAAACAGCTTCCAGCCTGGAAGGCAGGCCATTCACACTAGACATCTTATTTTCCTTTAGTTTGTTTTTGTTTTTTCTTTACACTTACACACAGTCATAAAGACACTCTCTTCTGGATTTATACACAGCTCAACGAATTCAAAAAGGAAACATTATTAACCTTTGCAATCACCTTGAAGAAGTGTAACACCTGTCCTTTGATCTTGGGTGAACTCTATCTTTGCCGTCTCACCTGTAACTTGATTCCTTAACCCAATTCTGTTTTCCTTGTGTCAGTTTCCATGGGAAACTCACATCCGGAATAGCCTGGAAAAATGTTTTCACATAGTTGATCCCAGAAAGAAATTTGACTGAGGTACTGGTGTATGGTAGTGATCAAGCTCCTACTTTTTCAGATTCTGTACCAAAGCATCAAGATTTAGACCACCTGGTACTTTATGTTTTATTTCATCTATTCTTATTTGTGTATGTATGTATGTGTGTGTGTGTGTGTGTGTGTGTGTGTGTGTGTGTAAACACTTCTTTTTTTTTTCTTAGAACATTTTTCCCTATGGTATTCTCAGAATACAGGAGGTGCATGTCCTAGAGCCAATAGGGATGGAACACTCCAGGAGTCCCAGTCGAACATTTAAAGCAAATAATGGGCTTCGAGTCTGAGCAAGAATGTCATATCTTGTTTATTTTCTTCTTTTATTAGAGTACTCTTGTGATATACTTAAAGGGGAAGGCTAGTAACTGATCAGTGGGAATCAGTGGAAATGCTGGGAGATGGTTGTTCCAATCCTTGTGGGATTCATTCAAGAGTTCATTGTATATCTATTGTTTTGTGAAAATGATTTGCTTCAGAACGGTCTCATATTCAAGTAATGTGCAGATTAATGCTCCATCACTGACCAGGGACGCTAACCTGGAAGCATTAAACTGCACATTACTTGAATGTGAGACCATTCTGAAGCAAATCATTTTCACACAACAATAGATATACAATGAACTCTTGAATGAATCCCACAAGGATTGGAACAATCATCTCCCAGCATCAATTTCCACTGATTCCCACTGATCAGTTACTAGCCTTCCCCTTTAAGATGGACAAATGAAATAAGAAAAGGAGAGTTTTTTTTTGTGAGTGCATGGGGATATTACACCCACTTGACTTGGACTGCAAACATACTGTAATATGCAGTTTCTGCTGAGAGCTTGTCTGATGTTCTTTCTAAGAAAGTTTCTATTGATATTCATGTTGTCAGAACTTTGTTAAGACTCCTCTGTCATGCTTATATCAAGTCTCTTTCTGGATCTTTTCCCTTGTGTGGGACAGATTTTCCTTTGAAGTAATACAAGAGTTGACTTCCTCTACAGTAAACATGCTGATCTGATTTCCACATGGTCTGTGCATCAAAAACTTTGAAGTTGTTGGATTGCGAGGTCTCTACGGGTCAGCATTTGGCTGTGCGTGATTGAATGCAATGTTCACTGATATTTCTTCCTTTCTTCAGGTGGTTTATACCAAGACATCAGCAGTGTTGCGTCATTGGAGTACACCTTTTTTTTTTTTTTTTTTTTTTTGGGGGGGGGGTATGTTAGGAAATCATGGCAGTAAAATAGCATAGTCTTCATAATTCCATTATATTTTGGTGATTTCACGATACAAAACAAGGATAATCGGTTATTGCTTCAGTGTTCACCACAATATGACAGAACACATCTTGATATATGCAAAGTCAAGTTGAGCAAAATTCAGCTCAATTTTCAATCAGCACATTTGATATTACTAAAAAAAATCACAAAATTTCCATAATATGCATATTTCTGTTTGCAATAAAAAAAAAATGGGAATGTCTGAGTGATCATTTTTCTTAGTGCTTGGGGGAGTAAACTGTAATCAGCTTGTATCAAATTTCATGGATTGTTGACACACTAGAGTAACTGCGTCAGTAAGCGGCCGTGCAGCCGTTCGTGGCAGGTACAACATACACGGTAATATACAGCTAAACACAGCATTGCACTGTTACATGCACACTACACATCGTCTATCACACTAGCAATCAACAAAAACCAACCGATAAAATGGGCACGATCTCTGACGAAAGTGAAATTTTCTCACCTAAATGACAACATATCGCATCCAAAATGAAATTTTCGGTACTTCTTAACATAACAGTTAAGAAACAATGGTCCAAGAAACTGGATTTTTTTCCTTTTCTCGATGTTCATGGATTTTGAAAACATATCCTCACGTAAAATAGAATTTTCGCGAGCCGATGTGGGCCGCCATTTTTTTCAGAAAGTGGATGTTACCATCGAAAAAAATGAGAAAAACACGAGAAAGACATCAACAACACCGCCAGAAGTGCGATCTTGTTTGCGGCCAATGCATGTGCACACGCTATTTTCACGTGCTTTCGCAATGGGAATTGGCGCTTACGCAATATTCGCAAGACATGTGAAGGCGTTCAGCTAAAGATCGCGGAGCACGCGCGTATTGCATAGGGATTGTACATCGTGCCGCAAGCAGAAATACTATGTCACATATCGCCCTTATTGGCGAAAATTGTGCCGGGTTTTGCCCTGGTAAATCATGAAAACTGCGTTGGTCAATGGTAAATTTCTTTCATGAAAACAATTGCGTTAATGAATAATCTTGTCTATGATATACGAAATGGTTGAAAATAACTTGCCTGATTTGTTTACAAGTTGGAAAAATTCTTAACAGTGCTTAAACTGCCGCAAACGGGATATTTTACTCTATGCTTACACGAAAATTCATTCAGACAGTATACTACACTTTTGTTGTTATTGATTTGTTATTTCCTCACTGACCATGAAATGTGTGAATAATTTCCACACTGGAAGATACACCTGGCACTGGAAGGTGCGAGTTATTGCCATAAAGTTTATTTTCAAATTGCTGTTAAGTCTCATAAAACTGTAGGGGAGCTTGGGTTTGGAAGTAACCACTCTGGCGGAAATTTGCAATCTTTTTCAAAAAAATAAAATAAAGAGAGTATTTAAAGAGACGATAATGAGCTGTGACTTTGAAGGCCCATTAAATGATAACCGGCAAGTGTCGAGGGAGGAAAGGGGATATTGCACAATGTCTCTGAAGTCTAATCCCTCGCCTTCACAAACCTCCGAATATGGTCGTGATGGTCACAAAATTTTTGTAGACACTAGGGATGAGCTCTAATGGAAAGCTTCACTGGCTCGGTTGTGCCTCCCAAGGGTGGTATTGTTGATATAGTGAGGGTAATGCACTCTCTACAGTGGTGCTAGCTGCTTTCAAATAGCCTAATTGTATGCTTTTGCTTACAGCAATGAGAGTCATGAGCGAAGAGCTGCAGAGCAAATTTAAGCTAAACACGTTAGTGCAACGCAAAGGCAAAAGCCTTTTGTGATATCTGAGATGATGATTATTATGTATAATTGGGAGAATGCCTGTAAACCATGCATGCACCACTCTGACAGAACAATATAGGTATTACCAAATTTAGTCGGTCGCTTCAACCAATTACAGAAGATTCAAATCGACTGATTCAGTTCCAGATCGCTTCGACCAATTACAATTGTAGATTGCTCTACTTGCATTTCGGTCTTCAGCGCAAGCTTGTATGCATGAGCTTCTTTGGATGTTGCTTGGCTGATGGACTGCAATTTTTGCTACAAAATGCTCATAACAAGCCCACATTATTTTTTTTATATCAACATTACCAATAGGTTTTTAAAAACTGAACTAGTCATAGATTTATAACGAGAGCATGAAGCTACTATGCTGTTCAAGATTCATCATGTCATGCACTGAGATACACACACTGCCGCTGATGATGCTAATCATATCTGTATTACCCGTATCACAATTATTATCCATCTCATCATTATCTGTAAACTTGTCTTTTATTATGCATTGTGATGTAATTTATGTGTTCAATATCTGTAAAATATCTTAATGTTTCTGCTGGAAATGAAAAAAAAAATGAATTAATTGATCAATCTTTATTATGATGCTGATCATTTTCATCACCATCATCATCATCATTATTACTTTATCACATTACAACCCATCATCTTTATTATCCTCATTTTAAACATGTATCCGTATCATCATTCTAATCATCAGAGTTATGACAATGCTAATAAGTGAGATATGAAGGAGAGCATAAGAGAATGACAGAAGAGTTCGGATTGTAAATGACAATTTTTTTTTCCCCCTCCCTCCATCTCTCTGGTTCTGCAGTTGTATGGGAGCCCAAACAGACATCACATCGGGGTGGTCCTCCAGCGGGGATTCCTCATCATGTCGCTACTCTGCTTCGTCTGCTGGGGCATCCTCATCAACGCCGAGACCATCCTCCTCCTTGCCCAGCAGAACAGGGAGGTTGCTAGGTAACGCATCTTGTTAAGTGGTCTCCATCTCACTGGCCGCTCTACATTTAGTAGATGCGATTGATGGGAGAGAAGTGGTGCGTCAGTTAATCGGGGTGCCCTTCACCAGCCCAAATCGGTCGGATGTTCAGTGCATGCTGCCTGCCAATTAAATGATGCGGAGGATCCTGAGGGAAGGGTGCAAGCATTTGAGAAACGATCTCTAACGACATGTTTAAATGGAAGTCTGGAAGACACATTAAGGATGTGTGCAGAGCGGGGAAATGAATCCTTTAATTAGCATCTTCGTCAACTGTTGAAAAAGCATGACATCTGCACAAAACAGTATAATTCATGCGAGCTCAATTCATCTCTTGCAGGTGGTTTTGTTGTTTGAGAGTTTTAGTTGATTAGCATTTCCATAAAAAAAAAATGCCTTGAATAATGAGAAGGGCTGTGGTGATACATTTGTGCAAGCATTTGAAACTTGCAGGACTGGTTTGGTAGTTTATTGTCTAAAGGTTAAACAGTAGTGGCATTGTATATTGGTATAAGTGGTATAAAAGTGATTCCCGTGGTGTTGTAACGATTGGCTAGAGTAATTTGATTAATGTGTATCTTATCGGTGTTACCCATTTTTCCAAGTGAGCATTGGGAACCTCTAGTAAAGGTGTTTTGAAAAGTGGTTTGTGCAAAGAGTGAGTCATGACAACATTCAAAATGTGTAAAGTTCCAGAGTGTTCTCTAATATGCACTTTTGAAATTAGTATTAGAAGCACTTTGACGTGATTCATTCATTTTCTCATGTATGATTTTTTTTGTTTTTTTTTTTGTTTTTTTGCTACTTCTGGTTTGCATGCTTGCAGTGGCAAAGCGTGTGAAGAATATCTTTTTTAAGATGACAGATATGGCAACTTGATGCAAGATGTGTCGTATACCAGTCCTGTGCCTGCTATAAACCTGAATTAGAATTTTCTTCAGCAAAAGCAAAGTCAGGATGAAAGGATGTGCAAAACTACCAAACCGAATTTCATGAATCCCGGAGGAGAGTTGACGAGACTGGATGAAATGTCGCAGATGACTCCATCCACAGACAGGAAGCTATCTGTCACGAATTATCCCCCCTTTGAATCAGAATAAATCTTGTTTTATGGGGATGATATCATTTTGATATCATGTAATAAAACGGGTAAGTTGCCAATGGGGTCAGGTTACACACTTGACGCATTTATGGTTTCATTTCAATGCAAACTTGGTCAAAGCCTCAAAGGGGATTGCAAAAACCCGGGGGGGGGGGGGGGGATCCTTGTCCTGGGTTTGGAGTTTACCAACCACTTGTGAACTCCAGTTGCAGAGTCTGTTCTGGGCCCCATTTCATACAAATTGATATGATAGCAACTCTTGCTGGAATGGCATCTTCCCATAGCAACAGCCAATCAGGAAGCTGGATTCTTGTCGTTACCATGACAATTGCCATTCCAGCTAGAGGTGCTGTCATATCAAGTTTGTATGAAATGGGGCCCTGATCACACAGCTGTAGGTTTTTTCACAGTATTAACTTTTGTGTGCTTATGGATATGGTAGCAAGTATACTGGGTTATCGTTTTTGTGATATTTGCATTTCTCATCCACAGACTTGCTGGAATCTACTGCCTCATCTATATACCAGCAGTGCCAGTAAGTTTAAATCTCCATTGAAACATTTTCTTACTTGTCACCATGCCCTCCCCTTCCTCATGATTTTAATTCAGTCAACTGTAAAAAAAAAAAAAAGAAAAAAAAGAGAAAAAAAAGAGAGAGACCAATTCGGTGGATTCCATATACGGTGCGCCACCTATCGGTTGTAGAGGACAGGCCGATTTTCAACTTTGGGGTCGACATCGCGCTAGCTAGCTATGCAGCTATACATAGAGCGCGAGCTACGCTGCAGCGCAGTAGACACTATATAGCTGCATGCGCAATGCACTGTTTACTGTACAGTAACTGTACTGGCCTAGCGCCTGGCGATCGGTATCAAACAATGTGATTGGACCCCAGAAAGGCTAGCAAGCTTAAAAAAAGATGATGGCTACCTTATGTTCTTATGTTTAAGGACAATCACGTTGAAGATGTCCATATGGGACACATCCAGAATCACCCAGACCACATTTACATCAAGGCAACTGTGAAGCCTGAGCAGCGTCAAATGGCAGAACGGTACGCTACATGCATGACATGGGTACTACTCACAACAGACGCTTTAGTCCATTCTGCTGGCTGTGGATGTGTTGCAGCGTAAGCTTGCTTTTTCTGTGATTTGTTGATTTTGTCGTTACTCATGTTAGGGCCTAACTTCAGGCCAACCTGCCCGGGCGCCCGTCCGCCCGTCGCGGCCGGCTGAGCTGAGCTGCGCTGCTGCATGTGCATATACAGCATGCATATAATGCGAGTACAGTAATTTTGATGTCGACTTTTTCCCATGAGGCATTGCGGATTTCGGCCTGTCCGCTACAACCGATAGGTGGCGCACCGTATATGGAATCCACCGAATTCCAGGCATTATTTATGTCTTCTTTGCACCGAGAGTAATCCTCTCCAGCAGAGAATGAATTATTACCCTACCTTTGTCTTTCCTGTCTCTGTCTTTCACTGCTTTTTCATTGTCCGTGTGTCGGAATGTGATATTTGCCTTCCCCAATATTTCCTATGTGTGTATTCAGTACCTGATGCAGTGCCTTCCATGCAGTCACATTCCACTGCAGTGTAATTGATTTTTTTCCCTCTCTATTGTAAGAGATTTATGTTTCAATTCCTTTGCTGTCCAACAATCTACCAGCCAAACTATTTTACCTATTGGTTCATATATATTCAAGCCATGTTTTGAAATAGCAAAAAACAAAAAACAAAAAAAAATGCACACAACTGACATATAGTATTTTTCTTTTTTCCCCTATAATTTTAATAAATAGAACTGTTACTTTCGAGTCTCTTTAGAAAAACACAAAAGAAGCTAACAAAAATACAATATTGTGATTTTATAAAAATGCTGTGATAACAGAACTAACTACTGTCTGACTTACGAAGAGACTCGGGAAAATTTTCAGAATACCTTCCTATATATTTTGAAAGCAAGCAGTGAAATACATATTTTCATTTTCCACATTTGATGGCCAGAGACTAGCACTGAGAGCATTATTACTGAAAAAATGTGAGTTTTGTTTGGTTTGTGGTAAATCTATCTAGAGCTTATTCCCCCCTCCCATTATTTCAAGAGTCTGATTTAGAGTTACCTTATTCCCCCCCCCCCCCCAATCATTTCAAGAGTCTGATTAAGAGTTACCTTTTCTTTGTTATGTCCAAAAGTAAGGTTTAGGAGCACATTGAAGTAAAGGAACAGTCCATGTCAGCTTTGCACCGCCTTGGCAGGAATGGTGTGACACAAATCTTTCACGATGATTGAGGAAGGGTTTAGACAAGCCCTGTGCTGACAATTTTATCTACAGAATGTTTTTACTGCTTAGAAGAAAAAAAAAAAAACCCAAGACAAAACAAAAAGATCTTACCAAGATAAGGACTAAAAATGTCTTAAAATGTAAAGTAGTCAGAAAGAAGTATTTTCATGTTGAAATCCCCTGCGGCAATTTTAAGGTAGTGTCAACCTGATTTTTGGATAAAAAACAGACACAGCAGATAAGAGAATGTTTCGAGGAACTAAATGTTGTAGTTTGAATACCCTATGAGTTGATGATAACCTGGAAGTACAATATATATCAGTGAGTCACCCATTCTTTTCCTGGCCCCCTGGTAATGCTTTTGTACAATAGGGTTTCTCCTTCTGAACAAAGAATACGTGGGAGTTTTGCAGATTCATCTCAGTCCTCTTCTTCCTGAGAACTCTGATCTTTATTTCTTTTGAGATCCACTTGGAAGAGAATGGAAGTGAGAAAGAAGTGGCCTTTTTCTGTGTTCAGTTGTGGCAGGGTGGTCTAAGCTGCAACAGACATGTGCTCTGTAGTGTTTTGTTGCATTTTAGTTCAGTCAAACTTCAAAAGGTAAAAAAAAAGGGGGGGGGGAAATGCTCCACATGAATTGATCAAGATTCTTAGCATAGCCTTCACATATTCTGTCAATAACATTGATCCCCTTCCCCGTATCTGCAGCCCAGTAGATTATCTCAAGTAGGTGTGTTGAATGCGTATGCGTCATCCCTGCCAACACACAAGGCCTTTGGATTGCCCTGTGAAAGAAATCAGCGAAAATGTTTTCTCCGCGGGTGTGACATTCCAACATATCGGCAGGCAGTACAAAGCATATACCCATGTGTATGGACCCGATTTGTCCTTGAGCTATATGATTGCACAAGTTAGTGATCTTTCAAGATTCTTCTTATTTTCTTCTCTTTTTTGTTGTTGATAGTGATGGATTAAGGTTTGGAAACCGAAGTGATCATGGTTAGATGGTGATCGTGATGGTTGCTTGTTTTTGTTTGTTTGTTTGTTTGTTTGTTTGCTTGTTTGTTTAATTTTTTACATCTGAGAAGATGGCTGGGTAGCCCATCTTCAGCTGCACTAGCTGGTCTACCATGGGGTCCAGTTTGATGTGGGCGAGACCACTTCACCATGTTATTCTCTCTGCTCTTTGTGATGAATGAATGAAGAGGGATCTTTTGCATGCTTAAGTTGGGACTCTCTCACAAGTTGGACCTCCATTTAATGTCCTATCCGAGGGACAGTGTTTAATTGCCTCTTACTAGAGGGGACAGTATGATTACACACAACATTGCTCAGTGGGACTCGGGAATTGAGCCCAGGTCCATTGAATCTGGAGGCAGATGTTCAAAGTTGTCATGGTAGCAGTGATTTAGGTGTCCATAGTGCAAGATACATGCTTGGATATAGCTGAAATTTAACTCTGAATAATTTTAGTTTCATATTAAAGAATATTTCTAACCAGTAATGATGTATGTCAGCAGAACGGAAGGGTAGCGAGAAGATATTGTTGGTTTCGAGTTTTCCAGTGGTAGATATATTTCATTATTATTGTGCAGTATATTTTATGCTGCTTTTATTTATTTGGTTTTGTTTTTTGCAAAACATGCCGAGATATTGCATCACCAAATAGATTGTGTTTACACTCATCTTTTGCAAAAGTTTCAATTGATGAATTAACTTTACGCTGTTCAAGTCACAGCAGTTAAAAGTCTCATTCGTTGTACTAAGACTTGTTTGACTACTGCCGGTGAGTCTTACAAGCAGTGATCGAGCACATGCAGAATTGAAGGAGGCAAATTGCATGTGGACATGCATGCTTTGCCATCTGGGCCCCCATGGCAAGCTAGTTTTCTCTCGTAGGCTTGCATGCCATTATCAGCACTGATATTCACGAGGGAAGGGAGCTGGACCTCAATGCTTCAACCTGATCTGATGGCATTTTAGGGTTACAGGAGGAGATATTCATGAGTCTGAGGAATTCTAACCTGGCACCAATCATATATACTGAGCAAGTCACCTCTGAATAATTCAGTTGGTCACTTGGACCAATATGTGACAGCTAAATTCACCTACTGGCCATCAAGTGTGCCGTGCAGTATATATGCATGACTTCTTTGAACAGAGTTTTGCAGATTTGTTGTAATTTTTTACTACTCAGTGATGGAAGCAAAAAATTGGTAGTTCAGAGGTGCAAGTTCAGAAGTTTGGACAGTTCTCTAAAAGCCGTCTTGCTGGAGCTTGCTTCTTACTGGTGGCTTTTGTATGTCTCCCATATCAGCTCTCTGCTCACTTCTCAAACAGTTGTTACATCAAGAGAGTCTTTGACAAAGACTAGTGATATTCTTACACCTCTGTTTATATGTGTTCAGCTACATATTAAAGTTTAGTGGCACACTTTCTTTCTTCTTCTTTTGTTTTTGTTTTTTTTTTTGGCAAATGTGTCACTCTTCGGCATGTGACTGATCTTTGTCAACATGTCAAATTGCCTTTCCACGAAGTACATGTTTCATTGGTGGGTCTCTTTTGTTGTGTCTGTTAGTAGTGATAAAGGTTGCACAGATGGCTCTCCTTGACAATTAACCCTCTCCCTCTATAAGAAATTTGTGGAATAATGCTGTGATAACAAGATATTCATTGGGTAACGATGACAATGCGAAATATTAACCAAAAAAGGTTTGCTGGAGCCGCAATCTCAGAACGGGGTCAGGCTAACTTGGGCTTGGGGACAACTCGGCCTCGCTTTGACGGTGGGGCCGAGTTGTCTGTCTGGATTGTACAATGTTCTACTATATGGGAGCGCTTTGCGTTCTGCTGGTAGTTGATACATTGCCGCATCAAAGAACCTCTTTGGCACAAAACAAAATGAACGTCCCCCTATGTATAAAATATGGCAATCACAAACTGCGTGTAAATTGTCTGAAATAGGGCTGAGATGTCCCCGAGACTGAGTTAGCCTGGATCCTTCTGGAACAAAAGTTGGTATACTAACTTTCATTTTTGATCTCAAAATGCTCTAAAACAACACATCATCCTGGCAAATTGTGTCAGCCAGGTAAGTTTCTTGGTAGATTCTTTTGTTATATTGCAAACAAATGTGAAATGGTGCAAGACGGGTTCTCAAACCCTTTCCAGAACTATGTTTTCAATTTAAGAAATTTGTGTATGTATATTGGAAGAGATTCTCTGATTGAAAGTTCAGACTTGGCAGGTAATTTTTTAACACCCCCCCCCCCCCCAAAAAAAAAAAAAAATCCTTTTAATGGCTTTCTGAATTTTTTTTCTGCTGTTTATCAGTGGCAGAAGTGAGACTGTGTGGAAAGCTTCAGGTCTTCCCAGACTTTCCCAGTGTTCCAAGATTGAAACAGAACACTGTGGCATTTGTTGTGGAGGCATATGGCAACACTACAGCAGGAGTGCTGTAAAACGATCCGTTTGAGTCGAGTAACTAGGGATTGCCCTGATACTTGGAAAATTGAATCATACCGGCGGGGACAAATGGCTCCCCCAGTCCTTCGATTTCGGTCAATTCCAACTTCATCAACTTTGAAGTCTCCCTGGGGTTTTATAGCAAGATCTCGGCTGAACTGGTAGTCTACTCGCTACAGACTCCACACAAGTGCCCGTGATAAGGATTAGGAGAGCAGTCGTGGAATGTATACCAGAGATGTGAGAGTTCAGAGTCTAATCTGATTCCAGACTTTTTATTTACTCTGCCCAAAAAACACTTTTCAGACTCTTTTTTGCAACTCAAATGTATTGAAATTTTTACAGCTTACTGCACTTCAGATGTTTTTTTTAGAAATTTCAGATTTTTTCACTCTTTTTCCTACAAGTACTCTCACACCCCTGGTATACATTGGTACAAATGTTACATTGATGTCGTGAATACCATATAAATCAAAATGTGTCTCTGATTCCCTTTGCTTGTATCCACCATCACATGACTTCAACTAATTGAGTCATTGTTTCAATATTTCCTGAGTCAGGAAAGGGATAAAAAGATAAATGAGGGTATACATCACATGGGTACATCAATAGTAGGTCAGAGCCATTTTTTGTGTGCTTCCTATAACAAATGGCAAAATCAAATTTGCAGTGAAGACTCCATAGTAACTCGCAAGGTCCATTGAGCAGCTGTAGAGCCCATTAAGTCTGTCATGAGAGGTCAATATTTAAGTCAGTGTTAAGTCCTAGCTGTCAAAAGACCAGGTCCATGAAATGCAGCGTTTGCACAAAATTCTGTACTTTTCTTTTCTGTTTTTAAAAAGAAATGTAGATGTAATGGGCTTGAAATGGAATGCTTGCAAAAATGAAGCATTATGATGAACCCAGTGAAGACAGATCAATTTTCCTATTTGTTTATTCATTTATTTATGTATTCAGTATTCTTTACCCAGGGTAGCCCCATCTGTGGTTTATACACTGTTATTCTTGGGGGCCCTGCAACATGCGTTAAATTTCCCATTTACCCCTGCCCGAGAGTACATGTACTCGGGACTACGCTTCAATGGGTTAAAAGCACTTTCAGACCCACTGAGTAATCATACCGTATGTCCAAAAAAAGAAAGAAAATTAAAACTATACCCTCCGCAATGATAAGTTTAAAGACAGTGAATCAATAGAAGTACAATTTCAGGGTATGAAACTATAACTCATTGCCCACATCTTACAGAAAACCACATACAATTTGCTGCAGTGGTCAAAGAGAAATGAGGATCTTTGTAGAGCGTGTCGTCAGGAATCCCTTCCGTCCAAGTTCTGTCCATTGTGTGCACACATTAATGTGCAGTTCTAGTAGCATCCAAATGCTAAACATGGGAGAAACAGACCCATGACATGTTTCACAACAATTCACATTTCTCTGTGACCACTTAACCAAACAGAATGGGGTTTTCTGCAAAATATAGGTAAGATGTTATATCTTTAGACCCTGCAATAGCATTCAAAAGTTATCAGTGTGGAAATCCGTTTTATTTTTTTTGGGGGACACACTGTACAGCTGTATACTTATACGCTGTGTGGATATTTAATAATCATTCGGCAGCATCAGACTCGCATTGACTCAGGCTAACTCGGACTTAGGGACAGCTTGGCCTTGCTTTGACTACAGGGGGGCCAAGTTGTTCCTCAGGATTATACAGCGTTGTACTATGGGAGTACTTCGCGTTCTGGCTGGTCGCAGTCATGGGCTGAGTTGATACCACGCACACATCAAAGAACCTCTTCGGCGTGCATACAAAATGAATATGCACCTATGTATAAAATATTGCGATCACGAACTGCGTGTAAATTGTCTGAGTTGTCCCTGAGACCAAGTTAGCCTGGGTCTTTCTGCAATAAAAGTCGGTAGTCTGACCTTTATTATTCTGCACTTTTGATCTCAAAATAATCCAAAACTCATCTTCCCTGCAAATCGCATCAACCAGGTAAGTTTCTTGGTAGACTCTTTCGATATATTGCAAGCAAATATGAAATGGTGCAAGACGGGTTCTCAAACCCTTACCTGAACTATGTTTTCACTTTAAAGGGGAAATTTCGGACCAATTGAAAGTTATTGTGATATTAAAAAAACAGAGTAAAATTTTGTTGGCACAACAGTGAAAATTTGATCCAAGTACTGCTGCCCCAAGTGTTTTCTTTATGAAATCAAACATCACATTTTGGTTGATGTGTGCTATTTTGCACCATACTGCAGAAAGTTCATAACAAGTGTTATTGAAATTTTGTGACCAGGTATACAATGTATGTTGGTGGATTTTAGACTCCTGTTGTTTTTAACAGTGATGCTTCTCTCAATGTTACATTTTTAATGGGTCAAACGTCATATATAGGTAGGGTTGCTGACATTCTACTGGCTTTTTGACTGTTTTTTTCTCCTATTAAAGTATGCAGGCCCATCATGATATATAGCTTTATAACAACCCGCGGTATAGTTTACCAACTGCGTAGCAGCAGATATTTCTAAGTTTATGGGGCTTCTAAAAGAATCTAGTCAGCATTTGGGAGCAATAGAAATTCATATTTCGACCTTGACCTGTGTTCAGTTTCAAATTTTCTTGGTGGATGGACAAATGGTAACTGCCAGCATTGTACCTATATTCTGACACCGGAGAGGTCACTTTCAAGTAACACAACACCTAATCAAATTAATAATTGTCATGGATATTGTGATCCATATTCCATTGTAAAGTGCTTCATAAAAGTGATACACTTATTGGTCTGCACCGTAAAACAATTTGCAGCAACCATCGCCCCCTTGTATTTCTTATAGTGTAGGCCTACAATTTTCATATCATTTTGTTTTGATGTTGCTGTATCATATCGATTCACTATTTACCCTGTACTTAATAGTAGTTGTTGTGTTGCACAGATGCACTAGAAATGTGTGTGTCAATGTCAGGGCATCATATACTAGTAGATGGAGATCTTTGTACGTGTTCTGGAAGCATATATAATAACTTGTTTTAGTATTTCAGTAATTAAAAGCTCTAGGGAATACATCTGGAATTAATCTGTATGATTATATTATTAATATAGTCTATTCTTTTATGTTCCTATAATGAGTTTCAGGTCTGTGTGTTAATTCATTTGTTTTCATGATATGATAGCCTTTTGTTTATGTCATTAGTTTCCAGCTGCCTGGCACCTCTCCTGAGCAGGGCATATATGCTTTGGTGCACGTCTGCAAACCTGAAATATGTGAAGCCATAACTTCCAAGTTCATTGACCCTATATACTTGTATGCCAAAAGATGAAAAATCCTTTGAAAATTCCTGGATCACTACCAAAATTCAATCATCTGTATCTTGGGTCATTATCAACTTATCTTGTATGTTTCATCCACATCACTTCACAACTTTTGGAGTTATTTTGCAAACAGACAAACAAACAAACTGACGCCGACAAAACATACAACCTCTGTGGCAGAGGTAATAACACACTTTAGTGTACTGTGGGCAGTTATCTCTTGCTCCAAATACAATACTTCCAGTTCAGATTTGCCTACATGCATTATGTGCTGCCTTCCTTTAAATGATCTATTTGCTTGACTACCAGGGTATTCCTGCCGCTTCTATCTTTGTTTGTACTCTAATAGCTGTGAACTGATTTCGATCCAGAGTGACTCCACACACCATTATACTTTAAAGTTTTGTAGGGGGTTCGGATGCTTTTCATTACGCCACGGTTCAGCTACCTCTTTCACACATGTTTTTTTTCATTTTGCGGCATGCACACAGTCTACCCTTTCCCAATGGCAGGTTAGATTGTTGAGGCAAATTGGCTGGGTGCATGTGGATGCTTTCAGGTGATTCCAGGAGGCAAGGAGATGCTTTTTACTGATAAGAGTTTGGCATAAATCACTGCGATCCCTTTGGAAAAACAAGAATGTGAGCCGCCTAGAATCCAGGCACGCGTATATGTCTACCCTCAATTTAAAATAGGACCATGGAAACCATGAAAGGAAGTAGACGATATTGTGTCTTAAAGTGATAAGTTATGCCGTAAAAATTTTCATGTTCTGCACATAGTCTTGGTAATAATAAGCAGGTTCTTTGTGAAATTGGCCTCTTTTTTTGACAATATGTGAGATCCTCATTCATGAAAGAAATTGGTCTTTATTCTCATTTCTTTCATCTTTCCCCCCCCCCTCAATTTCCTGTTGCTAAAAGCAACTTGAAGTTGAAATCTTGATACGACACAGGCTATTGTGCCAGCAAATACAATCTGATTCCAATGAAATCTGAGGAATATCTGGATATTTACTTACCTAAACGGACCAAAAACATTTAATTTCCTTTAAAGGGAAATTCAATTCAATTCAATTCATTTTATTTCCATACTTCTCATTTGTGGACATTATAACAGAAATCAAACAAGTTCTTTCACCTTGTAAACAATGTGCAAAACACAACAATATACATGGTGATAACACAGTAATTATATGTAATAACTGGTCAAATTCGAAATCGAGATGGGGTTGATCAAAGAAAAGTATGGCGGGACCTACATGAAAGCAAGCTTGTTTGGCTGTAAGCCCCGAGTAATCAGTGTTTGTGAAAAAGAGACGGAGAACGGATAGTAGATAAGACCAGATGATGTAAGAGTGCCAAATAAGAAAAAAAAAAGAAACAAAACTAAAATTTGAACTATGAATGAAACCCAGATGTACAGCACTGGTACAGTATTGGTGGAGATGAGAATTGGGCTTTTAACTTTTTGTGAGATACCAAGAAAACACTAAATGATATAGTACAGAGCATACCATTTTAAGAGGAATTCAAAGTTTATTTGACGAAAATCGGGTTTGGAATGACTGAAACATTCAAAAACAAAGTAAAACAAAGCAATCATAATAAAGTGTGGGTCCCACACTTTATTAGAATCACTCTTTTTTGGATATCTCACCCATGTCAAACCAATCTTAATCAAATAAACATTGAATTCTTCATAGAATATACATGCTCTTTCATATTCATAAGAGGTTTCTCATTATCTCACAAAAAAATTTTAGAAACCTGAAATTAGGTCTCCACCAAAACTGTACAATCCCTTTAAAGGAGAGTGAGTGATTGCAGAAATATTAGAAGAACACAACAGTGCAGACATTTGAGGAAAATCAGACAGTCCCTTCAAAAGTTATGAATTTCTAATAAAAGTTTCAGTGAATGACAAGACTACAGTAGCTCATGACATCATGTAGTGCAGGACAATGATATGAAGGCAATAAAAAGAGAATTCCACAAAATTTATGAATAGTACACATTCCATTGACTTGTCACTGATGTATGTAAAGGGTAATATATCATTCCTCTGCTTTCTGAAAGAGCTAAGTCCAAGATGTCCTCTTTCATTAAAGAAATTATATATTTTGTAAAATAAAGCACAGGGGGAGATGGGAAGATCTTGTCTTCATCAACCTATTTATCTTACATACTCGTTTGGACTGCAATATTTGTTTCATTATGTCATGTATGGGTCTAGAGTTTTACCACTTTCTTGGTTTATATTGAACCCTAAATGAAGCTGCAGCTATCGTTACTTTCTGATTGTGATCTACTCTGGTTATTTCAGTCAACTGCACAGAAAGTGTCCTTTTCTTGTGAGGCCATTTTGGCTCTTAACAGATCATAGGTAGGCCTATATCATTTTCCAAGTGCTTTTGCTTGTTTCTTCTGTCTTGCTTGTTCGCAAGACTGCATGCTGCATTTATATAACTTCAGAGAGAGAATCACATTTCAAAATGCATTTTGACTGGCATTTACGAACAGGGTTTGAAACACGATCCTCAGGATGCGGCATTTAGCAAACCATCATACAATTGCGATTCATGTGTTGTCACTGCACAGCTGCTTTGCGGCGTCCGACCCAGGAAGTATAGGTCAACTGCGTACCACCGAACATGCCTTCATCATTCACACACAAAACAACTGGTAGAAAACACAATTGGTGCACATTTTTCTCTGCAACCAGAAACAGCTGGAAGTTGACCTTGGCAGCTCGGAGATGTATATGCGTTACAAACAGCATTGCATGTATATAATGTATATACTTGCAGAAAGGCGATCCTGTTCTCAAACACATTTCAATCGCCCTTTGAATGGCGTTTCTAAATGCATTTGAAAACACAGTGGCCTATATCCATTGCCCGAAAATGCTTCAATGTGTTTAGGATTGTGATTCTGCCTAGATCTTTTTTTTTTTTTTTTTTTTTTTTTTTTTTTTTTAGAAAAACGCACCCTCAGTTGCCTGTGTACATTAATGTGAGTCACTCTATGCTCTGTTTTAATGTTTACATTCTCTCTCTGTCTGTGTATTCTCCTAGGCAGACTACTACTCAATGCTCCTCATCAAGTACCTGCAGTGCCAGAGCACACTGATGCCCGTCGTCATAACAACCTTCATCACCAACCTCATCAGCATCGTCATCTACTATGTGCTGATATATCCTTGCAAGTTGGGGCTTGTGTGAGTAGTATGAGTAGTAGTCTTAACCCCTAACTCTGCCTTTTCTCCCCTCAATCCCTGTACCCCCCATTAATAATGATTATAGACTTCAAAAGACTATCTAAAGTTAGGACTTTCATCCTGGAGTAATTCATGTTGAATGAAAATACACTCAAGGTAGCAGCAGCATGAAATATGAAAATGAATGCATGAATGTCATTTGACTATCACTGAATTATTCAAAAAGAAAAAGCAGAATTGAAGAAAGAAGAAAGAATTGAAATGCAAGGATATTTTGTGTTTGCTGCATATTCAGGTGCAGTCACTTTCCTTGTGAAATGTATCAGCTCAATAAAATGCCTTCCATCAAATTAACAGATTGAGTTCATACACCCCACATGTGTTTTCACACTTTTGGTAGATTCTGATCGCTGTCACAGCGACATTGAAAAATGTCCCTCATGCTAGCCACAAAATATCTTATGGCTCTACTATGCATAGCCATCATCAACATACACAAGTGTAGCTCTATGGATTATTGCCAATTTCTAACGTGATAATGAACAAAATGATGAACTACCTAGGTCAGCAGTTCTGGACATATTATTTCGATCATAACAGTTTGTCAGTTATTAGATCCCCCCCCCCCCCCCCCGCAGAATGTGCTAGGAGCTCATGGACAGATAAATTTATGTTAGTAATTATCTTGTGTTTCAATGAAAAGGGGAAAAAATACAGGAAATGGATTGTCTTGTTACTTGGTGATCAGTCATCTGACAGCTTTTGGCTTTTTGCTGACACAGCAGATATCAAAGCCCTGGTATGGTTGAGGTAGCACAAATATCTTTGACAGCAAAATGTCTGTCATTCATGCTTGAGAGACTGATATCATTGAGCGGAAGGTAGCAAAACCTCCAGAATGTCACTTTTGGTAGAGAGTGCCATTGTCAATATAGATTTATTTGGCTGATGTGATTGTTTGCTGTTTATGGTCAAGACTGTGTCAGATATTTGATCATCAGTGAGTTTGTACATCTGTATCTTGCTGCCGCAAACTCACAAAGATATCAAGGCTTGATAGTATGATGCATTCTACTTGGGAGGCTATACACAGAATATGTTCATTTTCCTCTAGAATCATTATTTACAAAATGATAAAGCAGATCCTAATCAAATGATTGGTTATGAGAGCATACTTGTGACCAGACATTTAGTTTATCCAGCACTCAATTTTGATAAAGATCAATCATTAGCACTTTGATGATCACCATCGCACTGGTGATGGTGTGCGATTTCATCATTTTATTTACTTGCAAAAATTGCTGTCACAGAATTAAAAATGACTATTTTTGAAATTCTTTTGACTGAAGAAATAAAAGTGCTGTTAAGTGGGACTAATGCTGCTAGTAATTGAGAATTATATATAGATCTAGTAACTTATGGACTTGAAATGAGGGTGATTCACCAAACAACAAGGATCTGCTTAATCAGTTTATAAAACAGATGATACACAAAATTTAGCTTTTAACAGTATCACTATCCACACTCGATAACTTTGAAACAGTCCAAATGACATCGGCTATTGCATTGGGCGTGTTAGACTGCTTCAAGGGTTTCCTGTGTGGGTAATTCTTATTAAATGCCTTCACTAATGTGTATTATTTGTATTATCATTCTCCCCAGTGTACATTAAGTGGTTACATAATAGCACATGTTGGCATGGAGAGGATGGAGATAATGATGGTTAAAAAAATGACCACAAATGATGGCTATCACAAGAAGTGGTCATGAGTGAGTAAGAGGGTGGAGCAAGGATGTCAGTTGTTGGCCATGGGAAAGTAATAAATGGCTGATTACCCAGAATGACAGGGAAGTATGCTGTTTGACCATCTACAACCTTGTAGTCTTAAATATTCCTATAGAACCACAAACATAGGCATGCAACTTTCGCAAATTGGAGCCGAAGGCTTTTTTTCGCAGCATGAAACTTTTGCGAATGCCCACTGGCATTCAATGCAATGTGTAGACAAGCACTTTTTCTTGAATTTTGCTGTCTTCTCGTGAAAGTTTTATGCATGCAGAAATTTCTGCTTTAAGAGTTATGTGGATTATATTTAGAATTTATATTCTACACATACACATTGCAGATTTGGTTTTATGGTGATATGTGTGTTTACTGCCCTGTTTCTTTTGATTGTATTGGAAGCGTGTTGCATATGTATGTCTGGATCAATTACACATCATGGCTAACTTGTATCCATCTCTGTCTCTGTCTCTTTCTATTTTTTTTTTTCTCCCAGAGGTGCTGTGATTGCACAGGTGTTATCTCACTACATTCTCAGCCTCCTGATCACCATCTACATCTTCTGGAAGAAGCTTTACAAGGACACTTGGACAGGTATTGAAAAATATATAAATGTACAGTAGACTCTCCATAGGTTGAAGTCGCATTAGTCGAGTATCGCCTAAGTCAAACATCTTTTCCCGGTCCCATTCCTTAATTTTCTTTTGTTTTGTATCCTACATTAGATGAAATTTCTCAAAATTGAAGTTTTGTTTTCAGTCCCAACAGATTTGTCTTAAATAGAATTTATTGTATAAATACACTAATATATGTGTGTGTGTGTGTATATATATATATATATATATATATATAAATATAGATAGATATATATAGATATATATGTATATTTTGTTTTTATAGAAAATATTTGTTAAGAGTCTAGTTCATTATGTAACTCTCTCAAATTGAAATAACATACATTTCTGTCTTGCACAAACAATTGAAATGACAAAATTTTGATTTAGAGGTGATAATTGGAACATTAGTGCACTTATCATATCCTCATGAAACCAAACATGAAATGTCACTTGGATGTTCACCTCTAGAGAGGGAGTGAGTTTCACTCAGAATGTATCAACCCAATCAGGTTTTAAATGCTATACAGAGTAAATGTTTGATAGAGATGGCAGCTAGGGATGAACATAGATTTAAAAAAAAAATGTCAGCAGTGTAAACTATGGGATCATAACTCTGTGTGGTGCACTCGACATCTAGTGACTATTTTCCCAGTATTTGATACGCAGTGGAGTCTGTATGAAGTCTGTAGATGTAAGAGCATTTCACAGAAAATGGCTTTATGTGAAAGAAGAAAAGTCTTATCTGCTTTAATAATAGGTTTTAGTTTGTGAGCCTGGCAAACGTATATTGTAAGGAAAATAGGTCATGTGAACAAGTTTTAATTTGCCAGTTTGACAAACATTATATTCCAATTTCCATCTACGAGTGTTGTCACATGAGAGCAAGTGGAAAGTTCCTGCTCCAGATGTGTCTGTTCATGACATTGAGATTGTATGCTCTCACAATATTAACCAGAGGAACCTGGATTCTCTGTCAATATGAATAGCTTCTTGGTGTATGCCTTCAAGTAGAACTGTGCGCCGTTTCCCTCATGGGCACAGACACAATATTCATTGGGCGATCAAGTCCTGCCATTCTTTCCCATACATCTTAATATCAAGCGAACAGTTTCCTCATTTTTCAGATGAAATTTGGCACATATGATGGTTGTAAAGTCTTGATGTTTGAGACATTCTACGATAGTGGCAGAAAGTGTGTTGCAATGGTAACGAGACATTCTGGCCGACAAATCACGAAAATGTCTGTGCAAAAACAGCCTCCCCCCTGTACTTGAGCAATTCATATGAAGTTATGCACACTCATTGGCCATAATGTGCGAGACAAATTTAAATGGGTGTCAGAAAGTGCATTGCCATGGTAACATCATGTCATGGTTAGAATTGAAGGAAGGCCCTTGCTGAGAAAGACGGTGCTATGCCCTATATTATTCCACCAAGGTAACACTGCAGGGAAGGGATATTACTCAACCCCTGCAATGATGTTTCTTATTAGAATGTGTGGGTGACTCAGAGTTGACTTTTTACTGACAAAGACATCTCAGAGTTTTCAATTTTCAGCTAAAAACCTCCATATTCCTCAGTGGCAGATCTAGAGTGGGCTCATGCGCCCCCTCTTTATTTATATTTCTTTTTTGTTAAAGCAAAAGACATAAAAAGAAAAAAATGGGGGTGTGCTCCCCCTTTAATTTTGTAAAGGTGCCTCCCCTTTCCTGGATCTGCCCCTGCTCCTTTTTTTTTTTTTTTTTAACCGCTGAACATGTATTGAAAACAAATTAGGAGTTCATGCCTTTGAGTTGATACCAAACTGCAAAGTGATTAATGTGTCTGCTGTCTTCTTTCTTTTTCGTCCTGCCACATATTTTGTACATACCCACAACTTTGTATTTCATCATTTACAAGTAGGTCTCATTTTTAACTTAGTAATCTACTCCTCAGTATACTTAAGACTGTCTTTCTGTGTCTCTCTGTCTCTTTGTCTCTGTCTTATTTTCTTTCTCTCTGTTCCATACTTTGTAATGATATTCTAAAAGACTATATTACCCCCCCCCCCCTTCCTGGATGATTTTGAATACATGTAAAAAAAAATTCTTATATTTAGCGCATTTCAGACTTGAAAAGAATTTCAATGCGCTTTACAAACAAATTATACAAATTATACCATAACACAAAATATAACAACAAAAATTACAATTTACCAAACACAATATATTACTCTACAATAACTATTTCTTACACGTACATAAAAGGTCAGAGCTGCCAGTACATCTGATATAACTACATTAATGACTTCAAATCTAACAATCATATGCTACTTTGTATAGATAAGTTTTGAGTTTTTGTTTGAAATTGCCTATTGGCATCTGACTTCTCAGTGGGTCTGGCAGAGAATTCCATAAAGTAGGTGCGGCAAAAGAAAAAGCCCTCTCCCCCATGCGTGCTTTGAAGTAAGCCAGACACTTACGGATTAGCAACCAACCAAGGTTCAATTGCAGGAAAGTCTTATGAGAGACTTTTTGCTCAGAAGACACACATAGAGAGACTTCATGAAATGGACTTGAAAGTCTCACACGCAGTGACTTCCATATGAGAAACTTTGGCCATTCTGAGATTTATGTCAAGACTTTTATGTGATGACTTCCATGAAACATACCCCTTAAGTTCCCCACATGTTGTGTTGCTTGTGGCATCTGTATCTATCAGATAATCCTGTTTCATCTTCTGATTCACTGGAACCTGCGACGGGGCGTCTAATGCTGAAACTGCTCTTTGATGAGATGGAAAATTACAAACAAATAAAAGTGTGGAATACTGTTGGGAATTGGAGCATGGTTGCGGCTCTTTAATATCAAAAGCAAGATAGCCTTCTGTGCCGGGACTTTAACCAGGCTGCAATTGCCCCAAGAAAGGCTTGTCTTTCATTGTGTTGGCAAACAACATTCTTGGGACCTTTGATTACAGCAGATTGAGCTGAATGTGCATCCCATTAAAAAAAAAAGAAATCGCCTTTTCTTTTTCTGCTGACATACCATAAATAGATGGTGTATACATTGAGGAGTTTGAGTGCTGTGAATGTTTAGCCTCAAAGAAAGGGCTGCCATTGAGCACCAGCTAGTAATTCCATTGATCAGTGGATCTCAGGATAGACGAATGCAAAGGGAATAATGAGAGTTGGTCAGAATAGAGAAGTCTGCAATAACAAGTTGATTGGCCTTTCGGTATCCCTCCCCTCCCCCCCCCCCCCTCCCCATTGAATTCCATCTGTTTGACACCCCTCTGTCTCTGACTCACTCTCTAAGAATTCTCATTCTTTGCATCCCATTTGTTTGATCACTTGTTTGTGTGTTTACCTGTTTGTAAAAAGTTATGTTTATTTGTACGGATAGGTTACTGTTTACCGGTCTAATGACAGGTTATGTCTACTATAATTGGAGGAAATCAAATTAAGTTGCATTCTGCATTCATAACTAGTCACCATACACAGAGTTTGGGGTCACTCTTAGAAAAGGAAAGGAAGGACATTAGGACCCATCTTTTCCAAACACCACTCTCCCATGCGTGATGGCTGTGGTATCTTTTGAGATTGGTCCTTAAAGCCAAAACATAGTTCTGGTATGCCATGCAGAACTATTGATTTTTGCTCTGAAATGTACACATACATGTGTGCCTATTGAAAGAATGCGTTGAATAACGCTGTTATAATACAATGTCAATCACATAATGGCGAAAATGCAAAATATTAGCCAAAGAGCTTCGCCGGAAGTACTACTACTACATGGTTGCTATGTGAGCGTTTATATTTGATTACACTGATTACAATATCAGGCCACAGCGGTATCCATCATGCGCGAGTCTGCAAGCAATTCATTGCATGGACATGAATGGATCATCACATACTAGTACCATTCTTCATACCCACTACTGAACGGGGCTTCAGGAATAATAGTCTGTATAGCAACTTTTATTATTTCACCATTGTGATTTCAAAATACTGCAAAACAACTCTTTATCTCGGCAAATCACAACAGCCAGACAAGTTTTTGGAAGGACCTTTCGATACATTGCAAGCAAATTTCAAACGGTGGAAGGTGACATTTTGAGCCCTTCCCAGTCCTTTTTTTTAGCTTTAAAAGGGTTAACAGGGTTCCCACAGTCATGGAAAATCCTGGAAAAATTTGTGGTCATGGAAAGTCAGGGAAAAGTCAGGGAAAAGTCAGGGAATTTGGAAAATTTGTGAAAAGTCATGGAATTGCATTTACCTCTTGGCTATGGCAGCTTTCCAGTTTGTCGTGTCTTGCAACTCTCATACTCTGTGATCATACTCTGCTATTATAATTGGTGTTCATGTTTTCCATTTTTCCCAGTTTTGTGACATCCCAAATTCTACATAACTCCCGGGACATATACTATTGATAATAGATGTACATGTCATGAGTAAGATAGTGGGTGGAACGGATGGTTGTGAGGGGAGGTGGAGGCCATCATAACGTGTCTGATTTTGGAAACCGTGCCAGAAAGGAAGTCATGGAAAGCAGCAATTTAGTCATGGAAAAGTCATGGAATTCTGTTTTCAAATATCTGTGGGAACCCTGGTTAATCTTCATGTGTACACCTCTCCTCTCTTAACTGTGCTGCAGGCTGGACCAAGGAGTGTCTGGACGATTGGTCACCCATAGTGAGACTGGGCATGGCCGGCTGCCTGATGGTCTGTCTCGAGTGGTGGAGCTTTGATGTGGGATTCTATCTGGCAGGTATGACCATTGACCATTGACCCTTGACCCTTGACCTATGCCCCACACCTCCCAGTGCCACTATAGAGTATATCTGCTACCCTGGGCTTGGAGAAGAAAGTGTGAGGGACAGATTTTCGCTTGCAAGCTCTACCTTGATACTTGTGTGTTGAAACAAGAGTTCAGCTTGTACACAAAAACTTGCCTGAGGTGTTGTAATGTCAAGAATTTCTCAACTGTGCTTGTGGTCATTGCTGCTTTTTTTTTTTTTTTTTTTACAGCTCTTGTTATAAAGATGGGTGTATTAGGAGTATAGCTTCTAGTTTTTCCACCTTTGATCTGAGATCTCTATTTTGATGTAATATTATCACATCAAGGTAAAGGAAAATACCATGAACACTTGGTTCTCAAATTTCTATAAAAAAAAGAAGATGAAAATGCCATATTATTGTAATGTACACATTTTTACATATCCTTTATATCTCTGTATTGTATATTAGAAAAAATAAGTCACCTTTTTTTCAAATGCATTGCATGCTATGACATATTATAATTCCTATGTATTTAAAGATGAAACTAGAGAATAAGCACTCTGAGAGCACAGACCTCCGCCAAGCATGCAGCTCATTTTCCACCACTAATCTTGTTCTTCCATGAGAGATATCAGTGATTTCCACCCATATGTACATATGTACTTATAGCATGCATTGTGTGCTGAAAGTCGCCGGATTTCCCAATATAGAAGCCGTTGTTACGTCATAAACCCTCAGCTGCACGGCGCGCCTCACCCTAGCAGAAACTAGAGCACGCAAATTTAGTGCGCGCATGCAAACCTCAAATACGCGCAGCCTGAACTCCCAAGTTCATTGACCCTACCTGCCAAAATATTAAAATTCCTTTATAAATTCCCCCAAAATTTTCGGATCACTACTAAAAGTTAATCATTTGTTACTTGTGTCATTCTCAACCTTTCCTGCAAGTTTTATCCCAATCCGTTAACTACTTTTTGAGTTATTTTGCACACCGACAAACTAACTAACTAACTAACTAACTAACGAACAAACAAACAAACCAACGGTAACGAAAACATAACCTCCTCCCTTGGCGGAGGTAATAAGATTCTATTTATGTAACTTGCAAAGTACATTAGTACAAGCCAGCTTATCTTGTAAAGTCATTCTTTTTTCCTTTTTTTTTAGGATTAAGAAGGTGATTCATCCCCTTTTAATCAGATTATATACTTGAGACTGCTTAAACTGTATGGTCCTATTCCTGGCTGCCTGAAAAATGAAAGTGTATCACTGTGATAGCATTTGACACTAAAGCAGTTGACAAGGGAATAGGATCTGGATTTATCATTCCAATGTTTGCATCTTAATCATCACAGCATGATATATCCTTGATGGTGTAGTTTGACAGAAAGTTACTGGTTGCGTCCTCGCAAAAATCTAGCTGGAGATACAGCAGTACAAGCAGTGTGAACCAGCCCTTCCCAAAAGTAATAAAAAAAAGCAACATGGTATCGTTAGTTAAGCACACTAGATTATATGGTGCCAGAGAAGCTGCAATGGATGTAAAGTGCAATGGTCTCATTGTCAGAGTTGATAAGTAAGGAAAGAAGAAGAAAAAAACAACAAAAAACAAGTTAGTCTCATTGTCAGAATTGATCAGCATTAAAAAAAATACAAAGAAAAAAAAATTGTCATTTTTTTATTTTTTTTTACTGCCTCAGGCTTTTGCAGTTGTACACAGAAAAGTCTAGTTAGTTTTGACAGCACCTAATTTCTATCCACAAAGTCTTCCAGGCATTGTTGTTCAAAAACAAAGAAAAAAGCCAGCATTGAGCAATCATCCAAATGGTCTAATTATCTCATTTGGCTGCTTTGACATTAATAGACTGGAGCCGGTGTATAGAGAAACAACCTTTGTTAGGTCACCCTGAGTCTTTGGGTAGGGATTTCCATTGACAGTGTTATGTAATCTTAATAAAAAGCACAGGAAACTATTTTCTGAAATGAAGAATTAGATACCCCCCCCCCTTAGCTTGTGGGATATTGACCTCTGTGTCCAGACGATTGAAACTGATAGTGAGGCGCACTCTGAGACTTAGTTCATTGGTACCAATTCGGTAATAGTTCCCCCATCTTTATCTTATGTGTAAGCAGGACTTGCATGATCATTTAATAGGTAATAGTTCCCCCATCTTCCTTTTCTACATTATGTTAGCAGGACTTGCAGGGTTGTTTAAGTACAATGAAGTAAGTAGTACATTTTCATGGGGGTGTAGCAGCATCAGTTGCATCACCTCTTTTCATCTTTGTGTGTTTGTTTGTTGTTGTTTGTTGACCATATATGGGCCCCTTGAGATCCAGACAGACTCATTCACATACTGCCAGAACTAGATAGGATGGCCTCTTTTTGAAATGTCAGTGCTTCAATCTTTCAATCTGTTCCAAAGATTAAGTAGAATATTTGTCTGTTTGCAGTTTGTACAGTATATATGTTTGATTGTCTGTTTTTGAGGTTGGCTGTCCCTTAAACACACCAAATTACATGTAAATGGTGACATTCAATGCTTCATTAACCTCAAAATGCTTTCTTTGATTGCAGTAGTTTTAGAATTTGTTCACATCTGTGTGAGATTTTTATTCTAACATTGGTAGACGGTTTTTCCAAGAGATTCATAGCTTGTGAATGCACACTTAAAAGAGGGTTTTACCTGATGACTCTGAGACGTAAATTGGGCTTAAAGGATATAGTGACAACTAATACAATCGTAAATGCAAGCTGGATTACTTAATATTGAATTTCATTTGACAGACAGTGGTTAACTACTTTGATAGTTTGCTATTAGGTTAAAAATAAATAAATAAACCGTCCTATTGCTTGATGGTGACAAGCATTCCAATCGACCTGTTGAACAAAAAACTCTGCTAGAGATAAAATGTAGGTCACATATTCTCACAAATCAGTACAAAACATAGGTTTGGAGTCACACTGGAGAGAGGAAACTGACCTTGACAATGGGACAGAATGGGATGAGACTGACAAGACAAGAGAGGAGACAATTAAATACAGTAGAGACAGCAAACTGCAGAAGTTTATTGAGAAATTATAATTGCAAAGTGTGAAAAGACAAAGAAGACTCGGGGGAATAACAGAAATGACTCGAAGAGAAACAAAGCCAGAGAAAAGCTGTGACAACTCATACTGCACCCGGGTAATAGTAGCAATAAAATATTGGGCAGTGCAAATTCAATTCAAGTGTGTGTTTATTTCCATACAACAACAACAACAACAACGACAACAACAAAAGCAAAAACAACAACAACAATAACAGTGAAATATACAGTCTATAAATCATATTGTTAAGAGTTTGTAAGAAATATAAATCAAAAACTTTAGAACAAGGTATATGAACGGTAGAGGAGAAATGATTAAAGGTCTGCAGATTCTGCGGAATTATAAGATTGTAAATATTGGTTGACTGAAATTTGAAAAATGCTAAAGATATCTTACTCTTGTTTGATTTACTTATTCTATTCATTTTTGCCCTGATTTTTTTTTTGTTTTGTTTTTTGAAGGATTACTTGGAGAGGAGCAGATTGGAGCACACGCTGTCATCATGTACACGGCTACAACCGGATATATGGTGAGGAAATTGTCCTGTAATTACCTCTTCACATTCCTGGGGTTACTTCTTGCAAATGCTGCCAAGATCAGAGAGTATCGTGTGCCAATTTGTGCTTCTTGTCTACAGCCATCTATTATGCAGTCTTGAGTGACGCAAGGTCTTCTTTTGTTGTTGTTGTTGTTGTTGATAGCAATGTGTGGTGCAGTCACGTGTACAGCAAGCTTCCCATTTAAGGCTGTTGGAAAGCCATTTTAAAAAGATAGGGGGAGTGATAGGGCTAATGAGGAAATTGGATACATCAAAGCACCATGATAGACGAGAAAGGCCACTCTTTGTTCTCACTTTAGTTTCTTGCAAGTTCTCCCTGGAACTGAATCAAGAGAAAGTTTTAGGGGAAGAGATACATTATTGCTTATCTTTGATGCACTCCAGTATCCCTGCTGTTTTGTCTGTCTGCTAATTATAAGTCTTTCAAGGCAAAATTTTTGTGTCATAGAAACATCAGACCAGGGCCCTGTTTCATAAAAGTGTAGATGAAACATATGTCTCTGAATACTCAATTCTGATTTGTTGGGCACCTTACTTTCGTATGAATTTCTGACGTAGGTTTGATTGCATCTTTTATACAACAGGATCCTGGTGTATGTTTTTGTTAAGTTCTTATGTAACGATGGCATATTGAAGTCTAATTCAAAGTAGCAGTTGATGACCAGTTCAGTACCAAAATCAAAAGCACAAACAACTGTGACATGTTAATGCCTGGTTTTGAAAGAAAAACATGAATGCAAAAGATTGCTTTAGTGATTGCACATATTTTGTTCTTTGTTCCTTTTTTATGGGCTTGTTTGACAAAGTGATAGTAAGGAAAGGATTGTGTATTGTCTTCTTGTGCTACATATTTCCACATCAAGGAATACAGTTGTTATGAGAGTAGGAAATGCTTACAATTGAAAGAAGTTTATTGTTTTCCGTATGGGTAATTTATGTAGCCGCAGACATCCAAGACAGGCGTAAAAACAAAGGACTGTTTTTGCGGCTGCACTCGTGCAAATGAGGAAGGTTACATTTTTACCATATTTGCCAAACTTTTTGATGAACCTGCCCATGCAAAAAGAAGGCAAGAGACATTGTGGGGGAAAATTGCCACAGATGGTGCCAGCAGATAAATGCTCTTTTGGCGCAGGAATTCCATCCGAGGTCCATCCTAAGGAGATCTTATTCCATGACCTCACTTTTCTTGAGTCAAACTTGTCTTGTTCTAGGTGGAGCCCATCTCATTAAGTTAGTGTTACTTGTTTCCCATCCCCCTTTCTCTCCCCCCTCCCTTCCTCCTAACCCCCCCCTCCCCCCCCCCCCCCCCCCCCACACACACACACAACCATCTTAACTGCTGTCTCTCATCTTTACTTACAGTTTCCCTACGGCATAGGCATTGCTGCAGCTATCAGGGTGGGGAACAGCTTGGGCGGGAGGCAGCCCCGCACCGCCTACATTGCCTCAATGGCATCTCTCTCCTTAGGGGGTAAGTGATCCAACTATTGTGTGGCATTAATTTGTTCTTCATTTTACTGGAAAAGAGGAAAAAGAAAAGGAGCAGTATCATCAACAAATGTATTGCCCCTCTACTGTACGATGACAACATATGGTTAATGTCTTTGATTTTGGGGGGAATTAATGGAAGACTTGAGAATTTTGGACATTTACTTCATCCCGAGAACATTAAATAGCAAGTGAAGAATTGTGACATTTTTGAAATCTGAGTGCATTTTCATGCTGGTTTGATGTTTCTGTGTCCCTTTTGCAACCCCGAAAATTAAATTCATTTCATAAGCTGGTATATTGTAGAGGTAGGTAATTCAGACCTTTCCTCAGAATAATAGAACTGGAAACTTTTGATAATAACATTGGGGTTTTCATTTCTTCTTTAAAGACTCTGAGGGGAATTCATACACAATGTTCAGAGACATCCTTCAACCATGCAAACTTTTGTGACATGCAAACGCAAAAAATGACTTTTAAAGCTAGAATGAAAAGGAAATTCAGGAATTCCAAGGTTTCACAGGTTTACGCCATAACAGTGATATTGGTCTTTGTCAGATAGGCAGATAAGCTGAGGTAATGGTGTCGTCACAACTTCCTCTTGCTAGTGCATCATAACTAGTGTATTTATGGGCAATAATCTGAATAGAAATACAGTCCAGTCCCCTTAAAACTTGTCTGTGCTAAGTTGATATGAAACAGTCTTATGAATAACATGATGCTGAGGATGCAATATTGTCCTTGTGATTTCATTGCCAAATATTAAAGGAAAGTTAAAGCTAAGATTGTGTGCTTGCAAAAACTAACAGCGAGCTTTAGATCTGAGACGCTAACGCTATGGCGATGCTAATTAGGCAAAAAATGGTGTTCTGGACATGTGCCAGACAGCTGTTTCCGTTGTCCAACCCGGGAGGCTGTGTAGGCTTAGCATTGCAGATCTTAACCCGTTGAGGACGAGTCCCGAGTATACTCGGGCAGGTGTCTATGGAAAGTGCAGGTTGTAGCAAAATCAGTCCATCCTCAATGGGTTAAGCTCACTAGTGTAAGAGGTGATGACATCATCATGTCATGATTTTCTTTTCATGTATTGCAAATTATGAATAAAATATACCGGTAAGGATACAAGTTTGTATTTCTGATTTCATGTCAAATAAGAAAAGTCATAGTTATTGTATGTGCTTGCAAATGTGACATGATGTCATCACCATTATCATCTCATCTAATTTGCATACCGGTGTGCGTGTGCAACGGTCATGGCTGTCAGATTAGCGTCTCGCTAGAGTTATGTCAATTCTCACTCAATGTCAATCCAAGCACAGAATAGTTACAAAAGTTTTGGTGACTCTCTCTCTGTCGCTGGACTCCCAATATAAGTCTTCCATTATTTTCCTGTCCTAGTGTCTGTTGTATTCCTTCTTTCATTCATGACTGTTTATATCTCTCTTATGTTTTTCTTGGCCAGTCGTATCTGCCACCATCCTGGCTGTTATCTACTCCAGTATGAAGGACGTCATTCCGTACCTTTTCACCTCTGACCTGTAAGTTTGAGGGAACTTGATACAAAGTTTTGATAGTATCAAGATGTACAGTGCACTCCCGTTACAACGAACACGGTTATAACGAAATTTCGTTATAACGAAGTAAAACTTCTGGTCCCAAAATTATCGCCATCAAAGTCTATGGTACAAAATTCGCTTATAACGAACACGGTTATAGCGAAATTTTCGTTATAACAAAGTCTTTTCCAAGCACCACTGACAAAGAAAAACAAAAGAAATGTGCTCCGTTATAACGAAATGCGGATCGCTTTCGAAAATAGTAGTGGAACAAGGCATTTACAGCGTCTCTGCATTGGCGAACGTGTCACATCACTGTGTGTTCGCTTGGTGTGTCACGCACAGTTTCCGAGGGGAACTTGCGTTATATATTGTAATACAATAATCTGAAATTGATTAACCAATTGTTTTATTGTTCACATAGGTTTCCAGTGTACGACGAGTATTCAACAAACATGATATCATATGCGTGGCTTCCTTGTTTTCGTTACATATTGTATTTGTTCGGTTATAACGAAATTTCGTTATAACGAAAGAAAACTGCCGGTCCCGAGCATTTCGTTATAATGGGAGTGCACTGTATACTAATACATGATATACATCTTGTATGGGGCTGGTCATGATGGTGACCAAGTTGCCCTCCGTGCTTAGCAGAGAAGAAGTGAAGGTTAGACTGCTCTCTAAAGACTGCTATAGTATTTGCCTTTGCATGAACACATTTCTAACTATCCATACATTTGTATCTCCGAATTCTATCAATGTTTATATTCATGTAGTATATCAAATAATATGGTATAATGTAATATTACTTAATACAATGCATTATGATATAGTGTATGGTATATATGATATATGATAAGATACAATCTAATAATATATAATCGCACACGTTGTATTGTGTGTCCACCTATCTATTACTAAATTTGTCTTCTGTGAGTTTATAGTCAAAAGAAAAATTTGTATCCGTCACATTAGATTATTCCAAATATGGAGTGAATTAGCAACAGTGGCCTTTTAAGGGTTGTTGTACAGTCAAACTCGGATACCTCGACGTCGGATAAGCCGAATATCACTTACCTCGGGGGCAAAATGAAAGTCCCGATTGTTCCTATGGAGTTTCCGTGTATTAAAATTCGCGTAGCTCGAACAAAGATAACTCGAAGTTCGGTTACCTCGAAGGGAAATCTAATGTCCCGATCTTAATTAACTTATTGTTTTTCCCAGCATGTTGCTCGAATCGAAATTGCAAGCATCACTCAGCATCTCCGATTAAGCGCGCGTGGACAGCGAAGACATGTCACAAATGTTTTCACACTCGATTGTAAATATTCTGAGACCCAGAACAATCGCGCGCCCAAGAAGAAATACCCGATACACAGCTGACAAGGAAAATCCCCAACACCTACCAACACACGTACATGGTATGCACATAGCACCCGTGCCAATGGAGTGCTTTACGATAGCACTACGCGCTGCACCATCATTTGCTTTTCTTTAACCACTGTGTTTTGATTTTTGATCGAGTCATACCGTGCGCGTAGATTTCTCAACCGTCGGGGCGCACCTGCTTACGTTGACAGTTATATCTTTGCCATTAATCACGCTCCACTGTCAAAACATCAATCTCCCTCGTAGTGCCTTTTTTAAAACTATTTGTTTTGTTTTTTTTTTTGCCTTTCACGAAGTTTACTTCCCCGAGAACGCAAGCACTGAAACTTTTTTTTTTCCCCAGCAAAGCGATTATGAAAATCTGGAAGTATAGGCCGATCACAATGAAGAATAGAATACACAGGGCTCCGCACTTATAAGTTTTATCGGGCCACCAATATCATTGATTTTTATTTTCTAGTGGTCGAAAGTAAAATCTGGTAACAAAAAAAAAAAATCAGGAAAAACATTACAAAAACTAAATCGGTCCTACTAAACAGAGACAAATTAATATTAAGCATTATTGAAGTGATACAGATGCCCATGTCTAAAACAAATGAATAGATAATTCAATCATCTTACTCTGTGTTTAAAGATTTGACAAATAGGCGTAGAGATTATTTAAAAAGTTGATGCCCATGATATTGAGGAGGTCAAAACTTACGTTTGAAATGAGAAAATGGGAGCATTTGCTGACATTTGTTAGCATCTGACATTTGTTTTAGCATTGTAAAAAGCCGAAAGTTACCGTTATTCATTATTAAATGTAAAAGCAAACAACCGACATTCATTTTAGAATCTGACGGAGCTGAATACTATCCTAATCCATTTCCAAACGTGAAAGCAAACATCCGCTATTTGTTTTAGCATCTTACTGAGCGGATTAATACCATTAATCATTTCCAAATGTTAAAGCAACAATCTGTTATTTATTCTTGCATCGTACGGAGCAGAATATTACCGTTATTCATTTCAAACATCCGACATATATTTCATTATCGAACGGAGCCGAATGTTACTGCTATCGACTTCCGAAAGTGAAATGAATCATCTGACAATTATTTTATCATCGCATGGAGCCGAATGTTACTGTTTTTCATTTTTGAACGTCAAGGCAGACATCAGACATTTTGGACCATGAAACGTATAGCTGAATGTTACTGATATTTATTTCGAAATGTACCGTAGCAAATATCCAATATTTTTTTATCATCGTATGGGGCAGAATGTTACTGCTGTTCACTTCCAAACATGCCAAACGTAAAAGCAATCATTCGACATGATTATCATCTTCCGGAGCTGAATGCAATTGACATTTACTTTCGAACGTAAAAGCACACATCCGGCATTTACTTTATCAGCGTACGGAGTTGAATATTATTGTTATTCACTTCAGAACATCAAAGCAAACATTCGACATTTATTTTAGCATCTTCCGGAGCTAAATGTTATTGCAATTTACTTTCGAACGTAAAAGCAAACATCCAGCATTTATTTCATCATTGTCAGGAGTTGAATATTATTGTTACTCTTTTCCGAACGTCAAAGCAAACATCAAACATTAATTTTACCATTAAACGCAGCTGAATGTTACTGTTATTCATTTCGAAATTTAAAAGCAAACATCAGACAGTTATTTTAGCATCATATGGACATGATGGAGCAGAATATTACTGTTATTTTCTTCCGAACATAAAAACGATCATCTGACATCTATTTTAGCATCTTCCGGAGCCGAATGCTATTGCTATTTACTTTCGAAAGTATAAGGAAACATCCGACATTTATTTAACCATCGTACGGAGTTGAATGTTATTGTTTTTCATTTCCGAACGTCATAGCAAAAATTCGACATTTATTTCAGCGTCTTCCGGAGCCGAATGTTATCCTTATTCATTTCCGAACGCAAAATCAAATATCTAACATTAGTTTTAGCACCATACGGGGCTGAGTCTTATCGTTATTCATTTCCAAAAGTATGAGCAAACATCCGACATTTATTTTAGTATCATACCGAGTCGAATATTGCCGTCATTCATTTCCACAATAAACGCAAACCCCTGACATTTATTTTAGCATCTTACGTAGCCGATTGTTACCGCTGTTCATTTTCAAAAGTAAAGGCAAACATCCGATTTTTTTTTTTTTTTTTTTTTTTTTTTGGTGGCGCGATCAGGCCACCAAAATCTTTATTTCTGAAATTTTGATTTCATTTCCGATTTTCACTCAATTCATTCATATAAAAGTTGATTCAATTCAAATTGACAAGCATGCAAACAATCAGTAGGCACTAAAACAGACACCATGTTGAACATCGATAAACGTCGAACGTCGATAAACATCGGATAAGTCGAAGAAAATTCGACGTACGCGTACCTCGAAATTCGCGTACGTCGAACCATTTTCTTCAGTCCCGACGACTTCGAGGTATCCGAGTTTGACTGTATTATCAAAAATATATCAGACATAATTATTTCTATGAAGAAATCTGCCATCTAATTTGCATAATAAGATGATTCAAATTTGGACACAGCTCCACATTTCATTAAGAGATGTGAAACTGAAGGACTCCCAACTACCTTACCCTTTATAACTGATTTCATCAACACTTGAACTACCGGTAGTCTATTTGCTTGATTTTACCTTTTCAGAACAGCCACCATATGAACAACAGACTAAATTTCTGTTTCTATAGAGAGATGGACACTCCAAGGTCACTGTGTAATGTTTGTCTTTGATGGATAAAAATATTAGAAAGTGACCATGCAGTGTCAAATTGAATGATGATTCACAAATTGACATGTGGTCACTTTTGACCTTGATCTGACAGACAAGAAAAGAAAATTTGAGCCCGTGGAGGTTTATGTGCATGGTATAGGAAGTCAGTTCTATAATTGATGTTGTTGTGCTAGGTGGCTAACAAAGTTCACCAGCATTTGCTTGAATACATCTTTCTTTTTTCTTATATTCCCCCCCCCCCCCCCCAACCTCAAGTGCATAATGAGTAATGGGCGAAAGAGTATCTAGCTGTAAAAAATTGTCAGATTTTATTTTTTGTCTCCTATCTGTTTTTATTCCTTATTTCTGTAAATACAGAAATTACTATCCTTTTACTGTATGATCAGGGTTCAGGCGTTTCATTTAAACACATATTCAATCTTATATTCTACAACACCATTGCCTAATTTGCAACATCTTGACACACACACACACACACACACATGCACACAAAAGAGTGCAATAAGAAGAGTAATGTGCGCTTGTAATACTTTATACTGTGTTTCAGGTTCTTATTGTAAAGTTTGTAAACAGTTTATATCTTTATGATTATATGTATTGATCGTGTTGTATCATTGTTGATTTTTTTTTTTTCTCCTGTATTTTTTACACTCTAGGAAATCCATTGAAGATCACTATAATCTCATCCCTAAATGTGCAGATTGACAATTAATATATATGAATTAAGACAAGTGTACTGTTTCATTCATGTCATCTATCTGATGTTTTATTTTTATTGTTTTACATTTTGTGCTGACAGGAAAACAGTGAACTTGGCTTCCACCATCTTGCCAGTCTGCGCCCTATTTTCTGTTCTTGATGCCACAGCTGTAAGTCTTTAGACACAATCCTTCCTTTTGTACATGATGTATGTATATCCTGAGTCTCAGGCAATCAACTGCAGCATCCATACTATTTGATAGTCAACATCAAAGCATTTATCAACAATAAAATTCACACACGTAGTCACTTCACAGATGATCGAGTAGTGAAGGTTTGATTAATGTTTGAAATGTTTTATGCTACACATACATTTTCTGCTTTTCATCCCTGAATGAATTGTGGAAAATGTTAGAATAAAAATTCTTCTTTCAAATATTCTGGACTTTACTCTGATGACCAAAATGATGCAAGTGGGGGTTGTATTGTGCCTTAACTCCTGTGCTAATTTCACCACAGAAAAAAAAAAAGTGTGTGTCATTGACAAGGCCAAGTGCAACAGGTCTGATGGTAATTGCAGGAAGTAACCTCGTATGACATTATTTTGCTCTTATTTTTAAGTTTGCATGTGATGGAAACATTTACACAGAAGAGTTGTATGTTCATATAGTCTCTTTTACAACCTCATCTGTTTATAATGTAGTTCAAATACAGGTACATGCTATCATGTTTTTATGACCTTGCTTCTTGTATCATCAATCTTCTACTGTAACATTCCATTCTATATATAATTATTGCCTTACTGGTTACATTTTGTTATGCAATTCTATACTATGATTACCATTGTATGTGTGTATCAGTTTCAGTTCAATGACATTATTTCCAGCAAGCAATATACATAGGTACATATAATGATACAATCATTTTGGCCATGCTAGGGCATGTCTTTAGATGTTCAAACTTTAATTGTGGTGAGTGTGCCCTTGAATAGAATAGATGAATGTGATATGCGGTAATTATACACACTCAGGGTGGTCCACAAGCCTAAGGGATTTCAGCATATCGCTGCAACATGCTCAAATTCTTGTGCAACATCCTTAAAAGCCAGCAACATGTTGTGCAACATCCTCAAAAATTTGCAACAAGCTCAAAATAAAATGAATTCAAACATGTGAAAATCATGTGCAAAACATAAGAAATATCAAACTACCTGGTACTTAAATATTTTTGTGCAAAACATGAGAGAGAACATTGAATGTAAGCAGCACAAAGAGAGATAAGCTGCAGAATATTGCGTACTGTAGAAGTGATTTCTTTCGCGGTGGTTTTATTTTCGCGCTTTGAGGTTGAACCGTGAATTTAACATCACGCGAAAATGTTTTGAAAAGTCGCGCGATGTTAACCACGCAAGCAAAGAAATGTTTTGAACTAGCACGTTTGTTACAATGCTATTGTGCACATGCACACACAAAGATTCCGCGCATTGAGTGTATTGACGGTCAACACACACACAGCGATACCGCGCAATGTAGGTCATCTAGGCAACAATAGTTTTACTAGCATGTTATAAAGCACTCAAGAGACAGGATTTCAGGTAAGCCTGCATTTGATTTTAATAATAATTGGATTATAGAATAATTGGATTATAGAATAATTGGAATATAGTTTGGGTTTTCATTTGTAAAATAAAACAGTTTTTGCCGACTGTGAATTCACAGATTTTGCCAACCACGAATTTAAACACGTGAAAAAGTCGGCACCGATGGAAACCGTGAAAGTACATGTATCTGTATGCGAAAGAAACCACTTTTACAGTACTACGTGCTTGTGATGTGCGCCCCGCACACATACAATTTCTGCAATATTCTCAGATTCACGGGAAACAAAATTTGTTTAAATTTTTCACTGGCCGCTATAGACAGGTGGCCGCTAAGGCAGGTTTGACTGTATATGAGTTTGCTTGATCACGGAATCTGTCTCAAATCCTTATCCACCCAACAGACTGTGTGTGGAGGCATCATCCGCGGGACGGGGCGGCAGGCAGTAGGGGCGGCGGTCAATCTCCTTGGTTACTACCTCATCGGCCTGCCCATTGCCATCTCCCTCATGTTTGCCCTCGGCAAGGGTGTTCACGGTCAGTTCTCATCGCACATTGTGCTTGTTTTATTCCATCATTTCCGAGTGAACATTCATATTAGACAAAATTAAAGGACAAGTCCCTTTGATGGACCTGTAGGTGGTGTTGAAAGGGCTTGCTCTGCTACACGAAAATGAAAGGATATGGTTTAATCTGGTGTAGTGAAGCATGAGGACCAAGAAACCTTCAGTGACTCAATTAGTAAATTAATGATAATAATAATGATGATGATGATGATGATGATGATGATGATGATAATAATAATAATAATAATAATAATAATAATAATAATAATAATAATAATAATAATAATAATAACAACAATAATAAAAATGACAATGATAATGATAATAATAACAACGATGATAAAAGGGGGTATTTATAATGCCCTTTACCAGTTAATCTGAGTGCTCAAAGGGCATGAAAAATCTCTCACACAGCATAAAAGAGAGAAAGAAATAGATATATAATCAATAAATCAATGTTAATAAATTTACTAAAATGTAGTAATATGCCAAGGTGGAGGATTCACTTTTGCCCAGAAGGAGCACAGCCTGTTTTCTGGCAGTGGTGGAAAGAATCTCTTTCACATATCTCAATGTTGTATAGGTAGCAAACATGGGTATTCAGACATGAGCCAGAGTGAGTTTGGATGGTAGTCCTTAACAGTTTTATGCCTACTTAAAGAGAAGCAGTGAATCTTAGTTTGGTTTAAATTGTGGTGTAGGTCTCCAATAGTTATGCTATATTTCGCATTCCAAACATGACATATTTTCCGCATCTAAAATGCTTGAAATTCTTTGGAATAAACAACCTTTTTTTGGTGAGCATTCACAGTAAAAGAGTCTATCTATTGTGTCTTGTTTTGTTCTTTTCTGTTCAGGATTCTGGAGTGGAATGACCCTGGGGCTCCTAACCCACGCTGTCTTCTTTGTCATCTTCATCTTCAAACTCGACTGGAGGAGAGAAACAAAAAATGTAATTGTCTGTGGAAGTCTAGGAATGAAGGATTGAAATGAGCCCCATTCGGGCCATGCCAAAACTATGCATAGTTTCCCTTCCCAGTACTTTGCTTTTCATAGTTTGAAGAGTCGAAAGATAAACTTCTTTAAAACTTACCATTATCATATGCATGTTCCAGTCAAGCTAACTGAAATTAGTCTCAAGCAGAGAACAGCTTGGGATACCAGTAGTGATGATAAACTTATAAGAAGTAAAGCTTGACTGTAACTCACAAGAATGACAGAAAAACCTGAAATGACTAAAAAAATCACCTTAACTTCTGGTAGGAAACTACCACAGAGATTGGTGATCACACTGCCAGTTGAGTCAGCATTTTGGGGGGTGTTTCATCAACGTTTGTTGGCGCTGACAACTTGAATCACCATAGTTACAGTCAGTGACTAGAGCATCTCAGCCAATCAAAACCAAGGATTTTGCTGAAATTGGTCAGTGCCGACAGTTGTCGGCACTGACAAGCATTGATGAAACACCCCCCTCACATCAACGACATTTAGCAACTCTGCTTAGCTGACTGCGAACATTTCTAAGATGTATAAAAACAAAAGTATTTACATTGTAGATTGATAATATTTCTTTCTTTTGCAAACAAAAGGTCATGTGGCAAATTAGTGTCATCCATGCAGTCATTCATGGGAATTTTGTCCATTCTTAATTTCCTCAGGCTCAAAAGAGGATTGGACTTGAGAAGACTGAGCTGAGCAATGGGAATGCAGCGCCGTTGAAGGTTAGCTATGATTCGCAGTCCGAAGAAGAAAGTAGCAAGGCAAGTTGCAGTAGAGATCCAACATTGGCGCAGCGGCACCGCCTTGACAGCGATGCGATGTCATCTTCAAATCTATCCAGCCCTGTTCACAACAACAATGAGACTGACGGCACGCCAAGAACTTGTGAGATTGGTAGTCAGATGGTGCCGTCCAAAAACGGATACCTGCTGGTCAGTTCTGTGGAGAGCAGTCCATCCAAAGTGTCCGCCTGCGGCACGGACGTAAATGGCAGCGACAGACGCGCATCGTCAGGTGCTGTTGTAAAGGCCGCGGAGGCGCGGGAAGAAGGGTATGTGCCGGCCAACTTTGGCAGGCTGGTCCGCCGGTGCCTGTGTCTCTTCATCATGGGTTCGGCGTACGTTGCACTTTCCGCCGTCTGCCGCCAGCTCACCGTCCCCCTCCTGCGAGTCTTGGCGCTGAATCGCGAGCAGCTCTTTGCCAACGAGACGAGTACGAGCATCCCGACTTTGCCGGCGGTGTTGGATGGCGGCGACGCACACACATCTCTATTCCTCTGAGAGATGGACCCGTGGGAGATTGTTCTTTGCCAACATTTTGCATCATAACAAGGACTTGCAACCAGTTCACTTCAGTCCGCCACAGATGGGTGAATGGGGAGAGAGACAGAGAGAAACTGGGAGAGAAAGATTAAGAGAGAGAGTGAGAGAAAGAGAGGGAGAGAGAGGAAGAGAGATAGCTGGAGCTGATTGCACAAATCTTTCTTGAGCTGCAGTATTGTAAGGGATGAAGGGAGCGATTAGTGTACCTGCATGTTATAGCGGGGAATATATGTCAAAAATATATGCATCAACATGTGGTGATGACTGCTGAAAGAAAGCCATCATTGTAGCTTGCATCAGGTGGAAATGTTTATAAAAAGTAAGGCAGGATTTGTGTCATCATTTGTCATCATTCATTCAAACAAAGAATAGACCCAGTATGATTGTTGTTGTCAGGTATGTAATGCCACGTAGAGACTTCAGTATTCTTGAAGAATGCTGTTTCGTCATTATTGTTCTCTGCATTTTGTTGTTGTTGTGAATTTCATGAATCGACTGATTTTGCAGAATTTACCACACACAGAAATATTGCCAATATTCCTGTAACTCAAATTCAAAGTAATATATTATCACTGAGGTGAGAAATTGCTCTTTTTGCATTATAAAAATGGAAGAGGTTTATTTCTAATTCTGTCCCTTTGGTTCTCGTTTGCAACTCTAACCACTTGCAAAATTGTCTTTACAAGTCCCAGTCCCCAAAGTATGCCCAATATACACTATTTGCATAGGACAGTAATATGAAAGAGGTGTCATGGCTATCTCATTGAAAGCCTGTACAGATGTCAATCTGTTAGGACTTATTAAAAATCAGTGAATACTGTAAAACATGATATTTTCGCGAATTGGAGCCAACGGCCTTTTTCGTGGCATGGAATTTTCAGCAAGTTGCCTCTAACATTCAATGCATATAGTGTAGACAAGAACTTTCATGTGCATTTTAATTTCGTGAATCCTGGCTCTTGCAAAATTTGCGAAATTAAAATGCATGTGAACATTCCTCATTTTACAGTAATCGTGTACTGTAGTACTGTTGGCATTGCAAATTACTAGTGATGGTACGATGTTGTACCATATCCATGTGTATGACAATTGTGAGGTTGAAAAATTATAAGAAAATGTTATGCAGTTTGCGTCACTTTCACAACCAGGTTGAGGAAGAGAGCTTGTGTACTCTGTGTGTGCAACTGAAATTTAGACAAGAAAATTTATCTAGAGACAAAGATTTTTTTAGAGTTAGATTCCTGATGTTTTCACAAACAAGAAAATAATTTATGCAACTCTGCATACATACCAGTGGGTTTGTACATTTTACATACAGTGTCTTCAGTGAGGATTGATAACTTTGCAGTGTGTCATAATATGCCAATGAAAACAGTGATATATGCAAAGTGGCATCATCACACATTCAAAACAGAACCAGTGTCATTCAAAATGAAGCTTGGTTTTCAATGGATATCATTTTTGTTGTTGTTGTTGTAAGCATTGCATTATAACACACCACTGCACACACATTGCATTTGACCTTAGAGAGCTTGTTATAGCATTATTGATCATTATTAGATGACCTTTTCCAAATAATGAGATTGTAATGTTTATGATTTTATTGTACATTTGTGTGTGGCACAGCCACATGAATATTGGTCATGATAGATATTTCAAGAGATTGATTTGCCTGTTTTTATTCTTTATTTTTTGTACATGCAAACACTTTATATTTACGTGTAATATGTATAGAATCAGCTCCGAAAGACCACTTTGAGTTCATTGAGTGTTTTATTGCATTATAATTTATGGTCATAATTAGAACATTATGTTGAAATACTTCATCATACATGCAGAAATACTGTTCATCATAAACATGGACATGTATTCCTGAGTCAATGGCATTGTGAAATTCTGTGTAGATATATATGAGATTTGTAAATGAAATTTCAGCATGCATCTCTTGATTGTATTGAAATGGCCACTAATTTTTGTGTAGAGGTTGATTATGCAAATGACACAAATTGACTCAGTGAGATATTATATAGTGTTGATGTTTATAAATCTAGATCAGATCTATATCTTAGATATCAATCTATTTTTTTATAAATTTGTGTCTGTATGTCTGTCTGTCTGACTGTTGTCTTAGAGATACTTCCAGTACTAGGTTTTTATTTCTTCTCTTGTTGTATTATGACTGGTTTAAAAAACAAAACAAAACACACTTTCAAATTCTTATCAGGATATCATGAGCAAATTAGACACTACAGTGTTTGTACCATTCCACTTGTGTGTGCCACAACAATGTCATGCAAGTTTTTGATAACCTGATATTAGATATATATTCTAAGAGAATGTATGTCTTTTTGCAGTGCTGCGTGGTCATTATACATGCAGAAATGCAAGCTGCATTATATTGGAGCAACACATTGCGCTGTATGTGTGGTATATTTTGCGGCTTTTTTGTTTTAATTCGCAAGTCAACTGATATACTTGCAAAGTTAATGACCTGCAAAAATATTGCCTCCCATACCACAAATGTGCTATATGTATATCTCTAAGGCTGGCAACCACTCAGCGTTAGCCTAACGAGGGATAATACCTGTTTATCATTTCATCACAGTGGTTCTTGATTGGAACTTCAACCACTTGCCTAATTGTCGTACAAGTCCCAGTTTGTGAAATATCATACAGAATGTATGGCGTACGCCGTAAAATTTTCCTTGTGTGAACAAGGACTTTTGAGCATGTACAAAGTAAGCAGCAAATAATGTCCGTTTGCAAAACATAGCGTCACCTTGAATGTGCTGTCATGTGGACCTTGTGGTATCTTCATTGATATGTTTGTTACATAACAAACTGTGTGGTGGTAGCTTTGCATATAGCTTGTCATTTTCAGTGGGCCTCTGTTGGCAGATTTTATTGGACTCTAGGGCTTTTAAAATCATTATTTTATGTGTATATTGTGCTGATGATTCTATCGGTATACAGAATGTACAGACACTGTATAAAAAATAATACATTGTTTCATATGCTTGCTAATAACATTGTCACCATCTGTATGCTTGCCAAATCTTTTCAAGATGCAATGTAGTTTATGGACAGTAGGCTAACACATCTTTCTTCTTTGTGTTTTTGTTCTTCTGCGACTGTGTGTGGAAACTTCTGGCATTTCACCCAATTGAGGTGACACTTTTGTTGTCGTTGTTGTTGCTGTTTTTTTGTCCCTTTGTTTCTGTCTCTTAGCATCGCGAGACTTACACTAGTTGTGCACTCTGCAAAGATAAGAAAACGTATACCCCAAGTTCATTTTCGCTCACACTGTCTCACTGACATAGAAAAACCCATGTTCATACCATTTGATGTTAAAAGTACATGAACCCCGGATTTAAGAGGGCGCTGTTGAATGGCATAAGGCAGTGCCGTATATAAAAAGAGTCTAGCCAACTTGGTTTTCGGCTCATGAATTTTGAAGCCTTTGATTGGTCAAAACTGGTCCCGTGATATTCGTGGAGCCATGTCGTTACCAAAGTGCGCTCATATACGCAGTACCTATTGTTCACCACCCCTAATTTGGCTTGCTTTCATATATTATTACATCTTAGCGTACACACTAACCCTGTAACCCTGTACTACGCTGCGTAACAACATGGCGTCCAATTTAGCAGTTGTCCAGAATCTCTTTATGTACGGCAATGGCGTGATGGTCACCGCCATCTTCATTATGAAGATCGACTATGTAGAGCTAGTTACCTTTATTGTTACCATCCAGTCAAAGTAGATTATGTACATACACGCTAGTTTCTGCAACTAGGCAGCAAGCAGACTTTTTCTTTGAGAAGGATCCATATGTCAAAGACGAGATCAGACAGGAACAACGGCCGGATCAAGAGACAGCCTGAGATTGACATTTTTGACATACTTGCCATAATTATAAATTGGTACTGTAAAAGCTGTTATTTTCATGAGGGTTAAATTTCCACAAATGCCACGAATCACTGGTGGACTGCGAATTTTAATAACAGCATGTGAAAATATTGCCACAAGTTAGGGTATTAGTAGACTAGTTATAGCCTCACTGTCAAATCACCATCTCGCACAAATGTCCATGACCTCATTCGCACAAATATCTGTATGCAAAAAAACAAATACAAAAACAAATCCAAAACAGCTTTTATAGTATTATTTGACATTGAAAATATGGCAGATGGCCAAGTGTGGGTCTATGTAACAGCATCCCTCTGGAATCGTGGGGCCATATCCCTCTAAGTACATTCCCAGTGTACTTGTTAACCTTTTCGGAAGAGTTATCACAAAAAGCGATGAGATTAGTCATCAAGTTTGTGCACTACTAATCTCTTGGCAACAAATGTCTGCATGTTGGGTGAGTGAATGTGTGAAATGAGAGAGACAGGGAGAGATTAAAAAGGATGCCACAGGTGTACTTTTGTGTAGCCCCTAAAAATATACGATGATAGCTGCGCTACCCTCTGCACCAAAATGTTCAAAGCACAACTCCCAACTCAAGAATTTATTTTCAGCTGAAGGCAGATGTATTTCATGTGCTTGTTTTCTAGCTGCTGCGCTGTTTATTGTTTGCTTTACATGTAGACTTCCCTCACAGCTGCGAAAATGTACCTTGTAGGTTAAGCAATGAAAGTGCAAATAAAAACATTCAGTGGAGAACAACTTCAATCAATTCAACATTATTGATTATAATGATACTGCAGTGATAGTGCTTGAAATACAGTGTTCCAGAAGATATACTTTACTGCAACTTTTTCCACTATACGGATGATACATACGTGTATGTCATTGTGTGATGATGATTAGGCAGAGCAAATGTATGATCTCCATTCAGGAGATCAAGAGGTAAAGGGGGAAGGATGTGGACAAGATCTAATGAACATATTACAGAAGGGTGCAAATACATTTGTTTTTGTTTTTTTAGTTTATAGGCTGGGTGAGGAACAATGCGAAAGAGTTTCATGGCAACATGTATCATGTTATAGTAACAGCTTCTATCAAAATGCATCATGGTGCTTGTTTATTGTGTTGAAAGTTACTTGTATGTGTCAAGTGAAGACAGTACATTTCCTATGTGTTCTCCTTTCGGGATTGGCACTAGTGGCCAAGGATTTTCCCACGAGTCATGTCGTGTCCACTGCATACATTGCTATGCATCATGCATGCACATTTTTGCTGTGCTACTATGTCATAGAATGGTAAATACATTCTTTAGTTTTTATCAGTGCAGAAGATGGGCGAATCAGAAAATTCAGAATATGCAGGTTTGCTGTTTTTAGAAAAAAAAAACACATTTTGGTTAATACACCTTTTTAAAGTCTACAATGTACAACAATACAGTCATAAAGTGTTCAGTGTTTCAAAGTGTGAGTGCTCTCCAAAGCCTTTCAATACACCAATGCCAAGTCTATGCAGGTGTACTACACTGGTGTGCATGATTTGCAGAGATTAGCCGCTAAACTCAAGATGGATACTAAAGTGCTGCTTAGATAGTTTGGAAAAATGTTGTTAAATCCATATTCACAGGAGCCCCGTATTGATTGTTTAGAGAATTGCAAAAGTCTTTGAGCTGGACATGTCAACGCTTTAATTGTTTGGCAAGACTTGTGGGCTACCTACATGTACATGTAGTGTGAATTGTGTGGTCCTTATTGTGATGTCCTGTTCTTGTTTTGTGAGGAGCCAAAAACTCCTCTTCAATTTCTCATCAATCATCTTGTAGTCACACACATATATAAAAAGGATATCTACCTCCCAAACTATGCCCAGTCCTTTCGTCTTCTGTCTTAATATAAATATAATTTACTGAACTATGTGTATGTAATGTGCCATCTGATCAATTTTGGTGGTGAAACACGCTTTGCTATCCATGAAATTCGGAACAACCTGGAAAATTGGGCACTGTGAGCCTCCCACTTGCTATTCAAATTCCAGTGTTGGGTTGTGTAAAATGATTTACTATCGGGGTGTAATTACAAATATTGAAAAAAAAAACATAACCAAACAGGAATGTGATTAGAAGGAAGAAAAAAACAGTATCATGCAAATTTCAGTCTTTGCCCAAATGCTTCTCTCATACAGTGTATTTCTACTATGCATGTACTAATTAAAATCACTTCTTCAGTGGAAACCTATTTGTGAGCTATGAAGAGTTACTTGTGTTCAGCTCAGAAAAGAAAGAAAGAAAATAATCCCAACACTGTTCATAGCTTCCTACAACTGCTGTATGCCACATGGTTTGAGTGCTAGTGTCAGAGTTAAAACTTGCGATATCTTCCTTGTACTTTTCATTCTTGGTCATTCAGTGCAGTCTTAGAAGTTTGCAGTCAACACATAATCATGTGGTATGTGATTGAAGGCTGTCCTCTGCAAACACAGGTTGTGTGAACTATCATCACTGGAAATCTTTTGAATGCATATTATCTGTCTTTGTAATTTTGCAATTTTATACATTGCATTCTCTACATGCTATCCTCTACGAATATGAAATATATCTTTATATGTTTATTTCTATGTATTGTATGTGTGAATCAATTTTAAAATACAGGATGATGAATTGGTTTATACGAATAATTGGCTTGGTGTTGACTTTTCTTCATTGTCTTGAAACATTGTGAAATGTACAAAGGAGGAGTTGAATTATATGCTTTGCAAGAGGAACATATACAAGTACAAATTTTAGCGCACAGATATACTTTATATCTTAAAGTGAAAATAAAGCTGTTGATACAACTTCTTAGTCAAAGTTGATACAACTTCTCATAGGAAATGGTTTTAGAGCCAGATGATAGGGATGTCATTTCTCTGTTTTAGTTTGCCATCTCCATAAATACTACAGATTTTTCAGTGCTGCTGCACAGTCTCAACAAGATACACTTGTACATCATGACAATTCATTCACTCGGTCATTAATCCTCTGCTTCAGAGTGGGTTTATTTTCTGTACAGATTCGCAGAATACAATGTACAGCTATGTGTTGTGTATTTCACAGAATACAATGTACAGGTATGTTTACAGTAATAATACTGTATATACCTGCAGCCTTTCTTCTTCCTAAAAACAATCACACAGTTTGCCAGGTACAGGTTACAGGTTCATGTGTGTGACAGTGTGAGATTCTGGTTACTTTGGGAGACAGCATTATGGCGATTCACCGACACTCCAACAATATCCTAAAACACAAAACAAAACTGATTCTCTGATTCTGTTCATACCTATAAATTTTTGGGTTTCAATGTGACTTTCTTTTCTTCTTCTTTTTTTCAATTAAAATCTTTTGGAACTAGAAATCTAAGTCAGATTTCTTGGAAACCAAAGGGAAAATCGCATGCCAGATGAGAAAGGCACTGAGCATATTCTCTTAGAGTGGGATAAGAATGCTACTGTATACGCCGTTACTTTCGCGAGGGTTTAATTTTCGCGAATTTCGCGAATTGCAGTTGGATCGCGAATTTAACAACACGCGAAATTGTTCCCATGCGCTTTGTTAATAGAACATTAACGTAAGCGTCGGCGTCGATTCGCGAAAACAACATCTCGCGAAAATGTCCATGACCTCGTCATTCACGAAAATATCTGTACGCGAAAATGACGGTGTATACAGTATTAAAGATTAACATGATTATACCCTTCATATTATGCATTCAGGAAAAAAAAAGATGAAATGAAATGCACATATTCCCAAACACTGACACCGACAGTATTGTTTATTTTCAGAATTGTAATAGACTGCCCATTGCTTCTTAATTAAGTTTCAGTGGTTCTTATAAAGTAGGGAAATTATAGAAAAAAAAAAATGGAACAGAAAAAAAATACTCAACACCACCAGATACAAGATTTTATTGCATTACATTATCTACTTTTCATTTCTTAAGTATGAAACAAGGGAAAACATTAAAATATAGGCTGGACATCGGCAAATATCCATAATGAACTGTCACAAAATTTAAACAATGTTGTACGGCAAGCTGGAACCTCTTTACGAGGTCAAAGGTAGCGCGATGCCTGAAATAACAAGGTAATTTTGCAGGTCCCGTTCCTTTTATATACTTTCGTTTTTATCACTTGATATAATGAGGAAATCTCAGCAGCTCCAAGCAGCTCGTTTCAAGGTCCCCCTTGTGCAATCAACACGTAGCTCTTCAGGCACAATTAAAGTAGGTTCAGAGAGTCCGAGTTTGGTTTAAAAGTCAACACAGTTGTGTGGCCATCATGTTAAATGCAGTCAATGAAGTCTCCTGTCTGCATTTGCCACTTTTTAACCACTGTCTCATCAAGTCAACTCATCAGGTTTACTGTTGTTTTCTACAGCCCGAGCTTTGCCAGAAAAATTTTAGCAATGGATAATCATATCATATCCATTCTAGGAGACACAAGTCTCAGTGAAGGCATGTGGGGGGGGGGGGGGGCACTCTCTCATAAGAATGGAAAGCCCAGAATGGAGACCAGTTTGCACAACAGTTTGTTTTTGTTTTTTTAAATCTAGAAGCAGAACTGACCGACATCCAGACAGAATGAACCAGTCCTACCTGCATTAATCTATTTGCACCTTGAAAAAGACGTACAGGGAAGCCCCGTTATAACAAGCATGCTTGCAACGATGTACTACTTGTAATTAGGTGAATTCAGCGGTCTCAGTTTTACATTACTGTGTTTAGCGAGTCTCTATTTTGTAAAAACGTTTACAATGAGATGTATCAAATAGAACAGGGTAAAAGAGGCGGTCCTGGTGACCTCGCTATAATGCTGTTTCCCTGTATTAGCAATCTTGACAGATTCCAATCATGCTTTAAAACAACTTTATTCAATGAAAGAAGAAATGTCATGTGACTTCAACGCCGGTGCGGTTGAAATGCTCTACGGCCCAGGATGGCATTGGTGTTGTGAACTCAAAGTCTGGACCCTGGAAGGAAGAAGAAAAAAAAAATATCAGTCTTGACAAAATATTCAGTACAATGGTCTCTTATCTCATAGTACACTGCTGTAATTGATGTAACATATAACAATAATTTTCCTTGCCAAAAAGTTCAAAGTCTCTGTGTATTTTATTATTTTTCCAAACACTACCAAAAAAAAAAAAAATTTACAAGACAGTTGCTGAAAGTCTCATATTCACCTCATTTACCAGAGGATCTGTCCAGAACTACAGAATTTTATTTGGAAGTCTTGAAAGAGACTACAATGCATATGAGTAATAATAGGAGAGCCCACAGTGATCAAGCAATGCATTCGCATTCGTTCCAGTTTTTTTAAAAAAATCATATAAAAAATTGTCTTTTATCTTGGTTTTGACTCAAAGTAGTATCACTTCACGTATTGGAAGTAAAGACAGGCTAGTGATAGTCCTGTTGAAGATCCTATAAAGCTTTGTAAACGTCGACAACAAGACCCTGCTGCACAAACACTTCACTTTGAGTTAAAAAAAACAAAAAAAAAACAAAATAATTTAGAAACTAGAGAAGCACTCTGAGAGCGCAGACCTCCGCCAAGCATGCAGCTCATTTCCACCACTGATCTTGTTCTTCCATAGAGATATCAGTGATTTTCACCCATATGTACTTGTAGCATTGTGTGCTGAAAGTCGCCCGATTTCCCCAATATAGAAGCCTTTGTTACCTCATAAACCCTCAGCTGCACAGCGCGCGTCGCCCTAGCAGAAACTAGAGCACGCACTTTAGTGCGCGCATGCAAACCCCAAATACGCGCAGCCTGAACTCCCAAGTTCATTGACCCTACCTGCTAAAATATCAAAAATCCTTTATAAATTCCCCCAAAATTCTTGGATCACTACAAAATTTAATCATCTGTTACTTGTATCATTCTAAACCTTTCCTGCAAGTTTCATCCAAATCCGTTAACTTCTTTTGGAGTTATTTTTCATATGGACAAACAAACGAACGAACTAACTAACAAACAAACCAACGGTAATGAAAACATAACCTCCTCCCTTGGCGGAGGTAATAAGTGGTTTAAAATATTGCTACCCACACACCTTGTATGTCAGAGCGTGAAGATAGATGCACATCTCATGAGGCTCAGGGTCAGGCATGGGGTCACGACACTCACGGCAGAGAGTCACCACTAGCTTGTCTGTTCTCTCATCCTCCAGCCGCTCACTGATCTCATCATCATCACCACCATCATCATCATTAACCTTGTCGTCCCTGGCAACCGTCTCTTTCACACCTCCACCACTGACGTCCTCTGGACTGACAGAAGCCTTGCACGCTGGCGGTGATGATCTGTCCGTGTCCATGGCATCCTCGTCATTCCTGCCAGTTTTGATGTCGGCAGTCATCAGCTGAATCTTATGACACTCCTCATATAGTTCCCCTCTTTCACACTTTGGGCCAGCTTGGGTAGCGTCCCCATCTCCATCATTTTCCCTGCTTCGTCCTTTGTCAACTATCTCATCAGGCTCACAGTCTGCACTCGGTATATGTGCAGCTGCTGCATGGCAAAAAGAACAAAAGTAATGAACACAAGAGGAGTGAAAATGACAAGAATAATGGGAATGACACCAATATGAGTCCTATACAAGAAAAGATTTGATATCTTGAATGAATACCCAATCACATGGTGAGAATACAAAACAGTGCTGTTAATTTGAGAATCACTTGGATACAAATCTAACAATCATGAAACTGCTAAACACTGTGCAACCACAGTATAAACAACAGAGGGCTGAAAAGAAAGGTAATTTCTAAGTCACCCTGTAGCATGCTACAAATGAATAGTACAAATTGTAATGAAGAAATCCAGTACCAAACTACAGGAATATGATTTCTGAGACTCAACATGGTTTTATTACTAGCCTTACTTTTGGTATGATAATCTAAGTGTGTACCTCTACCATGCAGTGTATCTGAAGACTGGTGGCATCCAGTCTCCTCTTGGACACTGTGATTAGTCCTTCGTGTTTCCTGAGGATTATTCATGGTGGCATCATCGGACAAAAGGCCTCCACAGGTCTTGTCTGATGCATCATTCTCATTGGTCCTGTCATCGTCTGAAGCTGTACGCTGCGAGGTGGTTACAGACGTGGAGTCTACAGCATCAAGTCCTCGATGGCTGTGAGTGGTATCGTCTGGCACGGCACATTTTGGCAGATGATTGACGGACAAAGCTGCCTCACTGTCTCTGCTGCCTCGTGATGAGCAGCTTGGGAGACTGCCTCCACCTTGAAGGCTTGAGACCCTATCATCGGCTGTTTCGAGATTGTCATCGCTATGGGCAGTGCTGTCGTTGCCATGGGTGGTGCTGTCGCCTCCCTGATCACCTGTCAGCTTGACATTCATCAAGTTCTGGATTCTGGCCTTCTCCAGGGCAGCGTCGATCTCGATGTCATGCTGCTCAATCAGATCCTTCAAAAGCTTCACAAAGACAAGCATCAAAGAATTCAAGATTTCATTATGAAAAAATATCTATGAGTACTTTTTTTTTTACTCAGACTTTACATAAAAGAGAAACAATTATTGATTTATACAATTCTGTGTTTTTTAAATAAAATAACTGATATAGATGAAACAAATGAAATAATATTTTATTTTCAAGGAATCTTCTTTCCAACATGTTTGTTAATTTACAGATCAGCAGTTGCGATCTTAACAAATTTAATTTGTAGAGGGAGACAAACTGAAGAAACTCACACCTGAATCTTCTTTCTGTCTAAAAAATGGATGGGCACCTTCCATTCTAATCTTTCTTGTATAAGCCATTGTACCATGCTTCAATGCAGACAATTTATGGCAAGTCATTCCACCAAGGAAGTCAGTGCTTTATCCTTCATAATTCTTGATGGTTTGTTTATCCAAATTCTGACATTTTCGTTGATGTTGCAGTTACATATCAAGCTTTACTCTCAATGTGTAGGCATATAGATAGTCCTAGCAGGGTAGACTTTTGCTTTTCATCTTTATGAAAACATAAGATTCTCAGGAATTCCGACAAGTACTAGTATGGGAGTCTAAATTGGTTGGCTCTCTTTCTTTCTGATTTTCACCACTGTTCTTTGTTTTCCATAACTTACAGTTTTACAGATGCAGTAGTCATTTTATATTTGTTTGTGTGTGTGTGTGGTGGGGGGGGGGGTGGATTGCACATAGGTATATGTGTGAGGGCATCATTGCATACATTTTTATCAAACAGACACTTGTACAGTTTGGGTAAAAAGAGATGAAGCATCTACCTGCTCGTCTGTGCGCCCCTGGAGGCCCCCTTTCCCCTTGTCCGGCCCCCAGACAGGGTTGTTATAGAGGGGATCGTTGATGATTGGGTAGCCCAGGTACTGCAGGTGGACCCGGATCTGGTGCATGCGCCCCGTGAGGGGGAAACCTGCAGGGTAAATCAAGTTTAGGGTGAAAGAAAAATGCAAAGCACATGAGAGGTACACTTTCCACAAAATTATTCCGAATCTGGTCTGATTGAGAAATATGATTGTACACTTTTATCGGGCCAGGTAGGGATTGGCAGCAAGATGCTGAGAAGTTTGCATGCTGGGATTTACATCAAATATATATTTCAATATTCATTTTCAGTCACTGTGCTATAAAAGTTTTTATGCACAACATTATGAAAAATAATGAAATGACATTGTATCAGTCATTTACTTCAATAAAGCTCTTATTCCATCTACCATGAGATTATGCTTTGCATTGCAATTTGAGACAAAATTCATACATTCAAATGGATTCTCATAGTGTTATAATTTCAATTCCACTGCATGTTACGTCTGAGAAAGTTAGACTTACATTTAATGATACTGGTTTCTCCATCGTAGCTGAGCCTCTCGAATCTGGTGTGGCACGGTTTTCCATCAGCCTTCACTCGACATACACCGATCTTGTGAGACACGATAAAGATGGGTTCTGCGCATTCCACTGGCTCACTGCAAACACAGAATGGATAGGATGGGACTATCAGATAAAGTTGTAAACTATTTCTTCTTTTCTGAACAATTTATACATACCAATTTTAGTACCTCTAACCTCATCAAATAATGCTGACCATTCACAAATCTATTTTTTTTTTTTTTTGTTGCCTCTGCGTGATATTCCGTACAAACATGACACACAGAAAACATTTACTCCATGAATCATTTCCAAAAATACCGTCTGTTTTCCATTCATCATAGCTTGTTCAGGGATGGTTTCAGTTCAACATGGCTCATTGCAATGTCGAAACTGAAATACTGTATTTGCATATTGGACTTGGAAGTTATTGAAGAAATTTTGCTCTTTCTTTTTTTAAGCCATTGTGATCTGCAGATGTAGGGTTCTAGCATCAGGAATGCTACAATCTCAACTTAAAGGGAGAACAGAATTGCAGCAAAGTACTTTTCATACCCTCCAGGACACAACGAGTACATTTCTCAATAAAAATTTAACAAAAAAATGTTTTGGGACTATGAGTAAATAAACCAAATACAGAATCTTAAATATAGACATAAAGAATTGAGATGCAATCGTCATATGACAAAAGTGTCCATTATGTTGTGTTCACATGGGTGTCATGATGGGCTAGCATCTAACCTGGTACTAAAAAACAAAGCTCTTCCTTCATCTGATATTTGCTCATCTCACATTTGAAATAAATGGGTTTTTTCGGGGGGGGGGGGGGGGAGATTTGTCATATTTGTTGTAATACTTCATAATTTCAGAATATCAACCTACATGTTAACCCGTTAAGGACAAGTAAGTCCCGAGTATACTCGGGTTAGTGTCTATGGGAAATATGTGTTGTAGCAAAATCAGCCCATCCTCAATGGGTTAAAGAATCTTGGGGAAGTAATACTCTGATCAATATGCTGAGTTACACTTTCCAGCTGGAAGAGGGTTTAATGAATCGATGTGCCTTTCACTTTGACCTCGTCTCTCACCTTGGGAATTCCCCCTGGACCTTGCAGACGTAGATCTTCTCCAACCGCCTGTTCCTGACGTAGGCATCCAGTCGGAGCGACACTTCCCTCGTTCTGAAAATGGCACATTGGGAAATTCTGGTAAATTCATTCCACTTGCCATACTCCTCGTTGCATAATGATGTATAGAATGTTCTGTGTGACGTCCCAAGTCGAGAAAGTCAACATTTTTGACACTGACAAACATCATTATGCAATTTTGTGCAGGTCTTTGGGGTTAGAACCAGAGACAAGTCTTGTGTTCTTTGTGGGCCACTGAGCACATCTACCCAATATAGTTAGTGCTTGACAATTAACCCTGTTCTTATGGTTAGCATCTTTTGTCCATTACACACTTTGAATCGGTTGTACATCAAAGACTTTTTTATACAGGTGCGTTAGCATGACACACATACATTTGTATGAAAGTACACTCAGATACGATATAAACAAGATCATGGAAATGAAATTTTTGGTAAGGAATTGGTGACATACCTCGCAAAGAGCAGCAGCCCAGAAGTCAGCCTGTCCAAGCGATGAATTGCTGATGAAAATCGACAAGGTTTTGAGAAAAAAGTTGATCACAGGTAAAGAAATCCAGATCATGCAAATTTGTCTACAGTGTATTTAGTTGGAACTCAGTTCAGCATGTAAACAAGCTCTCTCATACTTCACTCTTTATTCAAACTCATGAGTCACAAGAAATGCTGCCTACTACAGAAAATTCATCTTATCTGATACACTTCACAGTTCAAAATAGCAGACAGCCAGAAAAAGAAAAACTCATAACAACTCGCCATGGCCTTGCATAATACAATCATTTCATTAAAATGCTGAGATTACCATGGAAGTATGCCAACTGCTCTCATCAGGTCCTCAATAATTTGTAAAAGCTCTTATTTTCATGAGGGTTTAATTTTAATGAATTTAACGAATCACTGTTGGGCTGTGAATTTAACAACAAATAAAAACATAGCAAACTGCAAGACATTAGTGCACTTCGGTGTCAAATTGCAAAAAGGAACATCTTGCGAAAATGTCTGTGTTCTCCTTGTTCACAAAAATATCTGTAGGCCTACGTGAAAATGATAGCTTTTACATTACACTGCATTACTTTAAACAATATTTTGATGTTGGCTGACAGGTCTCCGCATGATATCCCCTAAATGCATCTGTATGTTCCCCAAGTCAATCATACATATATCTTGCCTAAAATTCTCTATTAATCCTTGTGCAAGCAAAGCGAAAAAAATGTGAATTGAAGTGAAAAGAACTAGAAGAGGATGTATACAGCACTCACTATGAAGACCACGAAAGCCATACTCCCGACCGAGAATGAACACCAGGGTGTTGCGACGATACTTTCCACAGGGGTGAACCTGTAAAAGGGTGGAAGGACATGAGAATGACAAGGATATTCATTATTGCCCAGAAACAGCTCTCTTTGTAAAGTGTTTCATATAGTTAGTGCAAATTTATAACAACAGACCTGAAAACTCATCTCTTTCAGTAGTAATGCATTAGCTTTTCATACTGACAAATATTGTCAGTATGGACTGGACAGTAGTACATGAACTGCACATTTAATAGTCTGTCTATTTCGAGTGTTCATCCATATTGGAGCAAGCACTGGTCAGGTTGAAAAGCTGCTAAACACAATTTTTTTGATTCCTCAAAATATCTTATTCTTCAAGAGCATTCTGACAAACTTACTGGAATGGAGGCTGGTTTATTGATGACTAGATAGTCTTCTGTGTCGGCGATGATCTGGATGGGCTCTCCAGAAACTGGTGGCTCGTGACGGTGAACCTTGGACTGCATGAAATCATTGTTCCGTAGGATGCGGTCCGGTGACGCGGCAGCCTTGTTGACCCTAATGAGGCCCTCTTTGATGGCCACTTCCTGGGGGTGCAGAGATGATCGGAATATGGATACTGACATTTCAACACTCACTCACATTTAGAATCATAATTCACCAGGGACAGGATTCACTTTGCCATTAGAAAAGGACATTTACATTTACGATGGTTTTGTTATCTTTTTTTTTTCTCCTGGCTTCAAAGGCATACATCCATCACACAGTTGTTGGAAGTGACACTTGACTGGGAGAGACTGATGCAGCACTGCTTATATATATAGAAATGCCCACGTAAATTCTGACGAGCTCACTATCAAAAGTTAATTAATCACATCTCATTTATCTAACACTTATGTTTGGAAAATGCCATAGACATTTTTTGGTCGTTGTTGAGATCAAATTGTAGTACAAACTAGCTGCAACAATTACTTGAACACCAAGCTTACAGACTGCTTTATCATCTTGACAGAAATGACACATAACATGTCTCTTCAAACAAATATGTAAGTGACACACAAAGGTGATATGAGGATCAACTCTATGACCAACCTACTATATGCCACCTTTGGAATAATATTTGAGATTGAATGACTAGATCTGTCTATCAAACAAACAAACAAACAAACAAACTACTGGTAACTAACTAACTAACATACAAAGAAACTTGTCAGTTCAAGCAGAAAATAAGTACAATTTTCCATCCAAGCTAGAGAGAAAATTAGTAAGGAAAGCTTCTATCTCTAGGTAAAGTATATACCGGTATATATATATGTGTGTGTTTGGGGGGGGGGGGGGGGATGATATCCTAGTTTAAAATCCCTAAATGTTTTCATTGTCATGATGTTGACAGTACACCTTTATTCACACATATTAACTGTATACTATAAGTCCATGTGAAAATCATGAGTTTCTGCTTTTATGAATAGTGACTGTTTCAAAGGCAAATAGATGATAAGTGAACAAGAGATGTGTTGGTGGCAAGTTTGGACAGCAACATGTGCAAACTTCTGATTGCATGCACAGTGTACATGATACTCCTTGAAATTTTTTGACACTGCCACCATAATAGTGATGACCATGGAGGTGAGCGGAAGGAAAACTGAACTCACATAGTACTCGGGTGTCTCCAGTCGAAACTCTTTCCTGAAGACATCCAGGAGTTTGCATCCAAACCATCTTCCTTTGGCATGGGTCTCAAACTTGTACACATATGGCTTGACCTTCCTCAGACCTGGGAATAAGGGGGGGGGGGGGGAGGGAGGGAGGAATGAGAGTTGGGAAAAATTACATAGACATGGATGAGTTGGAATGTTAAAGGTTTTAGCCTTCATTCGTGTTTGACAAATAAGTCAAAAAGTTCAATGAATGACAATTAGTGGCCTCACAAATGTGTAGAATGAATGCTGGTATTACTGTAGCATCTAACCTTATCCAACTGTGAAAGAAAGACCTGTATGGTAAGGATTTACAGAAAAAAAAAGAGAATTCAGAGGAAAATTTTTTCACAATTAATCCAACAGGCAGTTTGCAGAAATCAGGTACATCACTCTGAAACCAACACAACACCTATCAAATCTACATCAATTCATCAGAATATGCCTTGTCTATCTTTTAAAATTGATGGGATCCTGACAAACAAGCTGCTGCACTTGGCAGCGTATCATTTGAAATCATGGTCACTCTGTGAATACCATTCTTGATACCTGCAGACTGTAATTCACACAAGACTTAAGCTGGAAAAACGAGGTAATCAATTTATCTTAGAGAGTGGCAGTCTTTATTTCTCGACATTTCACAGCCCACTAAAATGTAGTTTAGAGTCGACAGTAAGTATTGTGTCCAATCTTTCACAGCTGTTAAGCATTGATGATTCTGAATGATTACCGTTCTCAAAGTAATATTCCACATTGCTGAACTGGTCTTCATGGGCAAACTTTTGCACCTTTTTAGGATGATTTCCCTGCTTCTGTAAGAAAGAAAAAAAAAAGAAAGAAAGAAAGAAAGAAAACAAAAGCAAAAGATTATTTGCCTTTCATGTAGGTTCTTGGATTCATCTGGCCTTTCAGTTTACTGCATGCTGTGATACACTGTAGAAAAACCAAAATAAAATTTGATTTGTCTTACTAAATTGGCTCAACTTTGAACAACTCCGAACCCTCTGCCTTTTGGCATTAAGTGATCCAATTCAGTTTGGTGATAAGCCTAAAGGTCTGTATGGACTACTACCTGTCAGGTACATACATCACTGCTATGCAGAGAAGAATGCCCATATCTAGTGGCAGACTCTTAAATTCATAAATCTGTACACTCTTGATTAATAATAATGTGGAAGAAATATGGCTGTCAAAACACACACACACACATACACATACACACTGACACACACACACACACACAAATTAACTTGAGGTAGAACGACCACTCTCGACCTGTCTCCACAGTTTCTTAGAACACTTTCTTAGGATGCCTTTTTATTTTGCAACCCATTGAAGATAATACAAAGAAAACAAAGTCTGCTTCAGTCTATTCTATGTCAGAAGGATCCTACCACAGCTAGAAGCCTGGCATGTAGAGAGTCTAATGTTTATAATTGCGAAAACGATGTCATTCACCGCTTTAAATTTATTTAGATCTACTGCATTTTTTTTCTTCTAAACTTTGACCTTTGTGATTCACAGACTAACTTTACAGCCCTTTATGGCTATGAATCAATTGTTTCTCAAATATTCGCCTCCTTCCATTCCCTTCATTGTACACCTGTACAAACTTGATCAATTATATCAGACATGCAATGTCTTCTGTTCTTCTCACCTTTGTTTTTCGTTTCGGCATCTTGTTTTGGAAGTCCGAGACCAAGTTGAAGTGATCACCTGTACTTGCAAATCCAGTACATTTGTTCAACATTACATTACATAAAGGTCTGGTGAGAATCCCGCTTATGTAATCAAAATAAAATATAGCACATCTCGATGTCGAAAACAACAAACCATCGTCCAAAACTCTGGCTCTTTCCGTCACCCTGGGCCTACGGACGACTCTTCGTGAAACCCACGATGACAAATCTCTGACTAACACGGAAAGGCCCACCTGGGACTGAAGTTTAAGGCAAAGGTTTGTCACATTTCGACAACAATATACTAGTTGAATTGGACGAATCTGAGAGCCAAAGGACATTACATTACTGACAAAGGACGTGTACAATTAGTTGGCTATTCTCACGAGAGAGTCAAACGACAGTACTTTGATCTTGAGTTGAAACCTGTTCGGAGGTTTATTGCGCAATACAAAACACATGTGTGCTGATACAAACAGTAGACGACATGCGCTGGCTGTAGAGGGGTAATGATCGATCGAAATACAAAGTACAGTGGCGGATCCGGAAGGGGCGCACCGGGCGCGCGCCGCCCCTCTTTGTTTTTTATTTTTTGTTTAAACAAAAGAAATACAAAGAAAAATGGGGGGGGGGGGGGGGCGTTCGCCGCCTTTAATTTTGTGAAGACGCCTCCCCTTTACGGAATTCCTGAATCCGCCACGGCAAGTAGGCCTGATAAGTATCGGTCTCGTGAATTATTATACTCGAGCTCATTTCATTTACTCGCTCATTTAGCACGCTTTTTTTATTCCCATTTCATGATAATAAATTCAACGATTTTACATTAAAAACTACCTTATTAACAATTTATTTTCATAGATTTCTATATCAAGAATACAATTATTTATGATATCAAGAAATGTTTTTCTATAGGGAACTAATTATCGAATTCTTGATAGCAAACATTGAACTCTTAATATCATATATATATATATATATATATATATATATATATATATATATATATATATATATATATATATATATATATATATATATATATATATATATATATTCTTCGTATATTAAGAAATGGGAGCATCAAGAAAATAGAAATAGTTTGAAAGGGCTTGTCATACACTCAGTTCGTCAAATCTCCGGCAGGTTCTATTCCAATTATTATTTTTCATTGTTCATAAAATTAAACTTCACAAATAGGCCTACAAAAGGAGATTACATTTCACATCCAGGATTACTTTAATTTAGAGAGGAAATAGAGGGAATGAATAACAAGGAATGGTTCAAATATAAGGTTTTGTTCAACAAGATCTATAAGAAACGGCAGAGCATAATCAAATTCAAATTGTATGTGGGATGCTGGTAAGCATCACCCCTCTTTCTACTTTCGTATGGTCAGAACATTGGTAATCACTTTTCTTCATAATCATTTACTGTTGTATAAAAATGACAGGTTTCCTTCTTTTAGGATCTCATAGAATAGGTCAATTATACTGCCTGCATTGAATACAGTTTTGTTGTGTTTCGATCTTCTCTGTGTTGGTGATTGATGCCATATTCTCCTTTTATAATTGGATGATTCTTTGTTCTCGATGGTCATCGATTGGTATAGAGTTCACTGAGATTGGGGCAGAATCATGCTTCCCGCACATAAGGCTTTGTTTGTTTTAGGTTTAAGCAATAATTATTAACGCTAGCTCAGCTTGATCCCATCTGTTGGGCTTCACGTATATTATTCTTTGAGGCCTCAATTCTATTCATGTGTATAGACCCTATGAAAGTTTGTTTCAAGATGAAGGGACATAGGCTACTTCCCTACTGCTACTTTTTTTTTGCAATTAGAAGAAAGTTGCGAAATGATGTGGTTTCTCATGTTTTACGAATCGGGTGGTCATATAGTCATCGATCCATCTAGCAAATAGGCCTATAAAGCGATTATCTCAACGATACTCAGCTATTTATTGTGCACTGTCATTTTAACCTCTCTATCAGATATTACTAACCCACTTCTAGTAGGAATATGATAGTTAATCTTTAGTATTGGTTAGTCTTTTGATGCGATGACGTCATCACGATTGTTTTGAAGGGTGAATTAAGCAAAAGCTGGCTTTAGGCCCTATTAAATTTATCGAAAACATGAGGAAGTTTTGAGTCGATTTCATAATTTTCTCATGATGCCAAATCCGCTGAATTCTTTGCAAAAATTAAATTGTTTGATTTCATTATTGTCACTGACTCTAACATAGATTGGTTCTTTATTTTTGTAGTTTCACGAAGCTGTGTATCGAACTATTTTATTTTTCTGTTTACCGATCATTTCGGCATCCGTGCAGCCTGCTCAATTTTCCTCCTTTGCGCATTTATTCATAATTCATCATTATGTCTCTGTATGTAAGCTTTTCTCTAATCCAAAAATGTTAGACTAAACGTGATAATGAATTACACGCGAACCCAGTGTATACACGCATATAGGGCCTATCATTATGCAGCAACAATGAGTTATGACAAACGAGCGGTGTATAGAAAGTTCTATATACCAAGATAATGGTGATGCATAAATTTCTGATTTGAATTGGTCAGCGTGCTGCTGCGTTATAGTTCGAAACTGCTAGTACCAAGATAATGCGATAGTGATGCGTGTCTGATAAGAATCTTTCCGTCTTTTTGTGACTTTCGAATGTGTATTTAGGGATAAGCCTCCTAATAAAAACAAGAAACAAAAAAAATTACAAACAAAACACGATAATGGTATTATTTGTACTTCCTCATCATGAGCCTACACTATACCGTATAATCCTCATGTGAGTAATACACCATCCCTTCTGGCTTGTTTTCGAGGTCTGCTGTTGGCCCATAAACCAATTGCAGTCATCATTATCTACATGAAAGGTGCAACAACCCCCTCTGACTTGTCCAAACAACAGCAAAACTATCTTACAAGTTAAATGCAAGAAGTTTTCTGTCTTTGCTGTACATGTATTGCATTTGGATCCAAGCTGCAGTGCCTATGATCGACAATGAGAATAATAGTTACTCAAAAGATTCCTGTAGGGAGCCTATCATCCTTGAAGCTCAGCAGATGGTTTTGTCCGTCGTCGAATAAAAACGAATCGGAAACCCTTGATGAATTTCTTCACATGTGCACATGCAAACAAAAGTTATTATGTTATCGCTATCGCGAAAACTTACACCTTGGGACTTGTTTTGTAAATAATTATGGGGAAATAGTATTGTAGGCCTAGTGGTGCATTTTTGCGGTCGTTTTTACGGAACGCGTGTACGACTAATGATAATGCTGCCATCACCGTCAAAAAGTATCACGTTCATGACGTCATGTCGAAAATAAGGACATGAACACACGTATGCACGGCATGGACAAATTACGGGCCGCGGCATTATTGATTGTGACGTAATCGACCTTGATAGCATAAACAATTTATCGTTTATGATCCCTGCATTTTTAATTACCCCTATATTGAATAAGCACTAAATAAAAGAAAAACAAAAAAGGGTGGAAAGTATAGGTATCTTCATTTCATACATATTCATGTCTTTAAAACACTCCAGTCATAGTTGCAAAATCTCACTAAAAATTCCATATAAGTAGTTATTTTTGCACCCTTAATTTCATGCATTAAATATCAAATTATGTCAATTATTTTTACATCATCGTAATAGTATAAATAAGATTTTTGGGGGATTTTTTCATATTTATTCCTCTTGGATTTGAATGAAAGAGGTCATGCCTGCCTGTTTCGTGCAATCGGTTTCCATCTTAGAATTTTTTGCTTATCTACCCATTCTCCTAAAGAAGGGGTACAATAGCGTCTCGTGAGCCCGATGGGCTACTAAAATCAGAGCAATTGTGTTGCTAGCGTTAATTTTGGGGGATATCGAGGTGACATGATTATGATCTCCGGTGAAGTTAGTTTTTTGTGTATAACGATTAGATAGATTGCACTTGGTATTACATTTTTTTCCCTTTAGGGGAAAAATACAAGATACTTTCCCGATGTAAGAGCCGCAGAATTTTATTTTTATCGGAGTGGCGCTCGCGCTTCCGCCTTGTGCGTAGGCGCAGAGATTCAGTCCCACATCGTTCGTTGTTCGACGCTTGAACGTGCATTTTGGCGCATGCCTATGGCAACTGCGTTATGTCGTGCTATTTTGTAGGTTAGGCTGGTTTTTGTGCAGAATGCATCCTTTGCTGCATGGTTCCTTGGTTAATAAGGTTTTGTTAAAACATGAAAGTTCTGTGTGAAGTCGGATACTGCTTTGGCTTGCTTACGAGAGGGTCTGAATCTAAGCTGCTAAAGTCTCACTTTATGTACAATTTTGCTTTGGGATAGCTGTGTACTGTAGTGTATGTAGCCTGGATAACCAGTACTAGCTTCTAAATATGAATGTTTTTTTTGTGTGTTTTTTTTTTTTTAGATTTATCAGTTTGGGCAGTTTGTAATATCTGTCCAGGCGTCGATGTTCTATAACCTTACTAAACTACCTTCAAGTCTCCATACCATGGACCCGGTAACGGTGGTTCAGGCATGCTTTTGTGGATTTAGGCCTATACAAATGCCTTCAAGAAATTGGAAAAGGAGTTCATAATAGGTAGATTTGATATAGATTCGTCTATATTATATGTATGTGATATTTGTGAGTAGGGCCTATTATCAGTATGGTTGCACATTTGCCTTCAGCTTTTGCAATGTTTATATCCACTCATTCCAACACAATGATGATGGGCATGGTGAAATTGTTTACCAATGATGATATAATGACAAAATATGACATTGATGCATTATTATTTTGGTCTCAAGAAAGTGACAGAGTGCATGTGGTTTACTTTTTTATTTTTATCATTTATCAATGTTAATGAATTCAACATCACAAACAACAGTGTTACACAACCTGAAAGAGTATTCAGCTACAGGTAGTGATGTATGTTGACTTTCCATCCACTGCTCATAAAAAAAAAAAAAAAATTAGCTGCTGCACAGATGTAATTTCCTTCTTACTTGAATAAGGAAGTACATGTAGAGATTTATGCTAAAACATGTACCGGTACTAAATAATGCAGTTGGTGCAATGGATGTGGGTTTGGTCGTTTGTTTTGTTGTTGTTTTCAGTGAGCAAAGCAAAGAAACGTGCAGATGTAAATATATGTAGAGGTAGTAAAGTACTGCTGTGTGATGGCGTTGAACAATTAAGTCTTGAACTGTGGATACTATGCTTGCAGTGCACTCATATTTAGAAGACTTCAACATGACTTGAATGAGCGCTTTATGAGGGGGGGGGGCAATCAATTGAAACTTTTCAACAAAGCTGCAATAATTAAACAATAGCAATAAAAATGAAATAAAAACAAGGTGATCAACATGTTTCAATAGGGCGTGCTACAATTAACACTAATCACAATGTCGTGACAAAGACAACAGAGAAATTCTTGAGACTGCTGAATGCTAAATGTGTCAAGATTAATTTTGCCTCCACACTTTGAGAGATTTCAAGTCAGTGCTGGTCAGTCAGCCTGGACTTTACTGCTCTCTCAAATGAAATTGTTGGCAAACTAATGTGGTTTTTTTTTTTTCTGTCAACTGATAGTGCAATGGTAATGAACATGGTTGAAATGATGAGCAGTCAATGGTGACTGATGGACAGATCTAGACATCTGACTGCCTTAGCAGTGCTTAGTGTTGTCCGCTTTTGTGCACTGTCACTGGTGTGCAAAGTGAACTGTGCAGTCTTTGTAAAAGTTATGTGTTCTCTCCTGTACAGTCAAGTCGTTTTTCATTTGTGGAAGTTTTGATTGTAACAGTAGTAGCACGATGTACCGGTACAGGAGTTCGTGGGATGAATTACTGGCACAATCCTTCCGGAACCTTGGCCACCACCCGCCCCTCTGGCCCCGGCCCGCGGCGCTCGGCTCCGCGGTCGACTGTAAAGTAACCCGCGCCGCCCGTGTCGCGGCCCGTGTGGTGACCATATATTTGATTTGCCGTAAAGTGTAAATCGAACTGCCCTGAGCAGTGCACAAGGTCAAATTCAAGGGTAATAAATGATTCGCAAAAAAATTCTAAGATGAACAGGAACCACATGAACTTAACAGGAATGTCCTGAATAATGTCAAACAGGCCATCAAATTTCACAGAAAAATCCCGTCGAAACACCGAAAAAGTGAAGAAAATAAGCTGAAAATTGATCGTAATTACGATCCTCTCTGTGTGTCCCATGGGACCAACTCGTCATGACAGCGACATGACTTCAAACGTCGACCCATTGCGAGTTGAATGTTTTGCTAGGAACGTTCTAATTTTTATGAGAGATTGGGTATATCTTGCTCTTCTGGATTTTCTCTGAAACATGTTTGGAAACCACTCTGAGTTTTTCTAATGACGTCAGATCTTGAGTCACCACTCTCGCTCATTTGATCGGTTTCGAACGGAACCCGAATCAAAGTATTTTTTATGAATGATAAAGTGAGCCCTCTCTCGGCGGATGTGCACAATATGGCTGCGCGCGTAAGCTGTCCATTGCTTCTGTGTTGACGTAACATACGTGAACAAGACACTACTCACAGTCACACTGTGCTTATGATAGGGGCAGTGGCACAGGCTAGCATACGGTCCGGTGTAGTGCATACGGCGAAAAGTAGACGGGTACGAGTACATGCATGCAGTGCACTAGCACTCAGTGTAACCTCTGCTGATCCGTGCTAAACGAGCTGTACGTGTGTGTGTTTACACCCAATCTACCCAGCGTCCGATCCGGTGGCACTGAGCTAGCTATGCCTTTCATGTTTTAGTCGACACTACTCGACTAGCAGCTGATACACTCAGTATTTCAGTAAATTTCAGATGTTTTACTCTTTTCATTCAAGTTGTGTCTTTGAGTGACGTGACCACGACCAGGCTCTCGGCAGCGGCAAAGCCAAAGAGGCTAGAATCTATTTCACTCCATTCGCGTTTGTACCATCACGAACTTCAGATTCAGCACACTGTCGGTGTAGTCCTGATCGGTCGTCGAAACAATTTCTCTGTTGTTGAATATTTATTGGAGGGACTTTAGTCTGACGGGAAAGAAATCATGTCTTTCTTTGGGAAAAAGAAGAAAGCACCGGCACCAACGTCAAATGAGGCTCTCCAAAAGCTGAGGTCTGTAGAAGAAATGCTTATGAAAAAGCAAGACTTCCTTGAAGGAAAGATAGACAATGAACTGCAATTAGCTAAGAAAAATGGAACGAAGAATAAAAGAGGTGAGATATATTTCTTGTTCTGTTGTGTGTGTGTGTGGTGTACTTGATGCTACATGTTAAAAGTTAATAAAACTAAAAGCATGTGCATTCAATTGAAGTTTGTAGATTGTAGTAGGAGGCACTTTCTCTCACCCCCAAAAATTTAAGACTCAATTTCTAACAGGTAGAAATCATCAAAATCTTAATGTACTGACATCTGCGAACAGTTTACTTTGTCGATTGACATCAGTGACATTTGTTGTTATCAAATATTATTGGTTACTGGGTAACCGCAGCAGCGACCCCATACGGACAAATACGTACCGTTACTGTGTTACAGCGCCCCGCGACGGGGTTAAACCCGGTTAGTTACTGGGCTGACCTGAGGATACACACTAGCCCGAACGCGAAGTGTTTGGGAAGGAGCACCCCAGGGTTTGGTACATCTACAGTTTGTAACTGTTTAATAGTGTTACATGGCTATAGTAAAACTGTACCACTGAAGGCAAGCGTATACGTAGTGAAGGCACAAATAAAATGTGCATTAATAAGCATCCATGAAGTCTGCTCAAATTTTGCATTACTGAATTGCCATAATGTCCAAACTCATAAGAAATAGATAATGGTCCAGAAGAAGAACCTACTCGACTCTTTTCAAGTAAAATTTACTCACTTAAATTTGAACCAAGTTGAATGTCGGGAAGCATCGATATCAACGTTGATTTGCATGGTGTTGTTGAAAACGCTCTCTTTTCAGCTTTTCGGCGTACCACTCTACCTGCATAATCGGAAAGTAGCCATATCCATGATCTAATTTTATGTGAATATGAGGGTATGATGTCTTGCAAGTATTAAACACAAAGATTTCCCTACCTTTCCCTTGAGGTTTTTACATTGACTTGTTTTTATTTATTATTATTTTTTTTTTTCAGTTTTATTTGAAACAGAGTTCATACAAGTTTGCATGTGACAGCATTGGCTATTATTTTGACCAGTCTATTTACATTTCATTGATGGTATTCGTAAAAACAAAATTCATTGTAAATTGCAGAACAGCATCTCAGGCTCCGCAGACTTCTTATTTGATAATTGAAGTGTCGATAGCAACAACAGTGATTGCAGTGTTACATAACAATGAGGAATATTATTGTAATATATGATACATGTACATAATTTTATGAAGCTAGAATATAAGAAAATTGAAGTTTATATTTGAGTGTGTTCAAGCTTGTGAATACTTGCTCCTTTGCATATCCACAGCTGCTCTCCAGGCTCTCAAGAGGAAAAAGCGGTATGAGAAACAGCTTGCTCAGATCGACGGGACGCTCACAACGATAGAGACCCAGCGAGAGGCACTGGAAAATGCCCACACCAATACCGAGGTTCTGTCTACCATGCAGTATGCCAGCAAAGCATTACAAGCAACCCATGCAAAGGTGTAAGTTATTATTGCTGTAAAGTGAAATGAGATGAAGACGACTTATCAAAACTCACCTATGGTTCATCTTTTCTTGGTCATTGTTTTTTTCTTTTCTTTTTTGTCTTGAACAAGGTGCTTGAGTGAGTTTCAAGAAGTTGCTTTCATGTGCCACATGTTAACTCCTGCTGGTAACCTGTTTGTTTTTGTTTTTTGTTTTAGCTACTGTCATGTTCACAATGAAAGTGCAATGCCACCCTATCTTTAAATGGACTTTTATGAATATATGGTAGTTAAGATTAAATAAGCAAAGTTTTCAATGAAATCATAATTGAAATAAAACTATTGTTGATATTCCCAACTACATCTAATGTGTTATGTGCATCGAAGGTAGCTTTGCTCATCGGCACCAATCAAGATTCTTTGGCCGTGTGTGTACTTACAGAGATCAATGATAAAACTGTGCACAATTTGTGTAATTATAATTCTGGAATATACTGTAAAAGTGGAAATTTTCGCGGTGTTGAAATTTTCGCGCATTTCGCGCAACCAGAAACTAGCGCGAAAATAAAAACACGCGAATATTTTTGCTTGCCATACGTTCCTGTGCGTGATGTCTTGATTCCGCGGAATTAAAAACACGCGAAACTCTTCTGACCCGGCCTAGCGCGAAAAATTAGTCGGGCGAAAATATCAACTTTTACAGTACAATGTATCTGAGCTGGGCCAGCCTCCCCACCCCACGGTATCCCCACGCTCCTGGGTCTTTAAACTGCTCAGGAGGCGTGAAGACGGGTTGAAATTCTAAATCTGTTTCTGAAATTCTAAATCTGTTTCTATGTAGCAGGACCTACCTTGGAAAAAGTCTTTTGAAAGAGGAGAATTCCACATCGGGCTAAATCATGAGACTAGTTCTATCTTGTTGGTACACTACATTGATAGGATTGCATATTCATAAGATTATTGCGATAATGACATTAATTTGAATACTAATGATTTTGACATGCATTGTATTGATATTGATGACTGTCGACTACAGTGGTGTGGATGATGTTGATGAACTGATGGGCGACATTCAAGAGCAGATGGAGAGAGCCCAGGAAATCACGGACGCTATCTCCAATCCCATTGGCTTTGGAGCAGAGGATATTGATGAGGTAAGTTTGGAGTTGTTGTGATGACTCTTCATAATCATCTGTTACATATCTGTTGCATGATATGAGTGGATATTAGAAGATGTTCAGTGTAAAAAACAATTAAATCATTAGTATCGGACACTTAGAGTTTGGCTGGGTAAACTACAACTACCAAGAGACCTTTCTGATATATCTGTTAGTGTAACAGAACAATGAAATTATTTTGAATTCAGATCCACATATATTAACAATGATAATAATACAGGATGTTTGTAATGTCATTTACATCTCTGTCTGAGTGCTCAAAGGGCACGAGAAATTTGTCACACAGCGTAAACAGAAAATAGATGGTATTTCTTTGTACACAAAAGAAGATGACATGAGATTTGTCTACTCTGTGTTACATAACTATGAATTTCAGCAAAGGAATAATTGAATAATAATTAATAAGGATGGAACTTATTGACTATGTTCTGCATGATTATATAAAAACAATGAGAAGAGTGAGGGGTATCTCAGAATTTCTACTGATGCATGGGAACAAAGTGACCAACAAGATGTCCTGAGTTTGTTGTCTGCCCTATGTGTGCATCATTTGACTGGTCATTTTCACCAGAGTGCCCCACCTGACCGAGAGAGCAGACCTGATAACGTAGCAAATGTCTGACTAAAATGATGAGATGGGTGGGGGACCTCAGCCTCAAAAAGGGAAGCACTCATATTGATGAGGCCAACTAGCTAACTTGAGTGATGGGCTAATCTCATCTATGAATTTGCCTCCCTCACGTACCTCTTATCTCCCAGGATGAGCTGAATGCCGAACTGGAGGAGCTGGAACAGGAGGAGTTTGACGAGAAGATGCTTGATGTGGACATTGAGCTGCCATCGGTACCCAACGCCGAGTTACCGGCACCAAAGAGTGAGTCCAAACATGCACCTATTGACTGTGTATCATATGCAACCCCTCATGACGAAGCTTGACAAAATTGCCAAATGTCATTTTCCTTTTTAATTTTTAGTATAATTTTTTTTTTTAATGGTCAGACTCTTCAGACTCTAAACTTTCTATGAAGTTACGTAGCTATGCCAACTTTAGTTAGCCCCCCTTTTAGACTGCATAGTTCTTGTATGATTATACAATGTATGGATATAATAGGACATTTTTTTGTGTGTGTTTGAATGCCTGTATATTGATACGACATGAATATACATTGTATATCAAAATGATGGCTTGAACTTTATTCCGATATACGATGTATATTCACAGGACATTTATTTGTGTCTGAATGCTCGCATACCATACATCATGTAAGTAGGCAGTACTTGTTTGCATCACACACTAGGGTTAGCCCCAACTACCAAATGAATCCAACGCAGTGTAAAGCACAAAGTGCAAAGTTCATACTGCACAAGAGAGAGAGAGACTCATACATATTCATGAGCTTCTCATGAAACATGACAGTGTGTGAGTTCTGATGCTGCCGTGCGTTTATTGTACATTGTATGTCTTGACATGTCTGAATGGTCTCGTGTAAATATGTCATATATCCATATGTTGTATGGATGTATGTACAGTAACTTGCGTGTCTGAATGGGCTAGTAGTCTACTGCTTGATAGACCTATGGACATTATTATTGTCTTTGTGAGTCAGTGCTGTCTTTAAAGATAATATAAAGTTTTGGTATTACCTCAAAAGTTTCCCTGAATTTCCTTGTCTTAGTTTGTGTTTCAGGTTAAAGTACCTTTCATATAACTAACACTGTGAGACTTACTCGCCCCAAAATGCTCTCATGTCTTAGTAATCATGCAATAATGGTTTTGTACCAGAGCCGCCGCCGTACGGCGGCGGCGAGGTAGTACACGCATTGTGCGAATATCACTGCGACCAGCAGCGTGCAGCCCCATACGCATACTGTGTAGCTAACTGTGACCAGCAGCCCCATACGCATAGCTAAATGGGGCTTCGCATTGTAGCTTACAGGATCATGACAGATTTAGTATCGCGGGTATATATCAACTTAAAATCCAAAAATTTCTTCAATTTAAAGACTTACCAGTCAAGTTGAAGTATTGAAAACAGGCTTTGGGCAACGTTTGGTTTTGCCAATAGTCCCTTTCTGTTCGAATTGATGACTGAATGTTACTCGGTTGAGAGGACCTTGGGAGAGCTACACTGAATTGACGGCCAGCGCATGCGCACACAAACATCTTATCCATGTATCAGTGTATGTAGCTCTCCCACGGTCCTCTCGACAGAGTCACATTCAGTCATCAATTCGAACAGAAAGGGACTATTGGCAGAACCAAACGTTGCCCGAAGCCTGTTTTCAAGACTTCAACTTAATTGGTAAGTCTTCAAATTGAAGAATTTTGTGGATTTTAAGTTGATATTTGCCCGAGATACTAAATCTGTCATGATCCTGGATGCTACAATGCGAAGCCCCATTACGCTATGCGTATGGGGCTGCTGGTCGCAGTTAATTGCATGATTACTAAGAAATGAAAGCACTTTGGGGCAAGTAAGTCTCACAGTGTTAGTTATATGATAGATACTTTAACCTGAAACACGGAAATTCAGGGAAACTTTTGACGTACCAAAACTTTTTATTATCTTTAAAGAAAGAAAAAAAAATATTAAACTGACTGTGTTGTCAAATTTTCATGTGTAGGTTAAATTACTTTTCAGTTACAGTGGACTGAATGAGCACAGTTTCAAATTCTAGTTCCTTGTGTTTTACTAAAATAATGTCTTTTCTTCTCCCCCCCCCCCCCAATCTTTCTGATCTCTTGCAGAAAAAGTTGCGCAAGATGAGGACGATGACATGAAGGAGCTTGCGATGTGGGCGTCGTAGAGACAGACATGACTCGCTTTTGATAAGATCATCATGTTTCTTTACTCACTTTTATTCCTCTGTGAAACTACTCCACCCAAATCCGTAGATGTAGAACCAAAGTTTGCAGATAGAGTACATGTACATTTGGCTATATCGTCAAAAAATGGCCATGTGTCTTTGACATGAAATATACAGGTAGAGATATGGATAGCGAGAGAGTGAGAGATACAAAAATAAGTTATGTACAGAACCTTGTATGCAATGTGTTTATTGTGTAATTAACTCGCAACTGATAGTAACTGAGAGGATTGCCTTAATTTGAATACTTCTTCAGTGCTAAGAAAGTGTGGTGAGTGCAACAGCGAATGCATGGCAGGCTTCAGCTGTAGAGTTTGGACGGGACACATGTTAATGTAGACTGAGTACCTAGAGCTGTGGTCCCCGTGAACCAGCCTCAGCCACTGCAATACTGGCTCTGCACAACATGCTGTCTCATCAAATGCTGATTTTTGTAGGGTTATCATTGATTTACAGAAGAAGCCACTCTGATGGAGGTTATCACTCGACAAAACATTTATTTATTTTTTCATTTTTAAGTTGCACTTTCCTGCAGGTATTTATTATCAGCTGTCCAAATTCATATAATAATATTTAATAGTTACTGCTATTCACAGTGAGAGTAATAATTATCCTGGATCTGACATATAAGAACCGAGTATAGTCACATTTGTGCTTTTCATTGAAAGTGATGACCCTCATTTGCCAAGCATGTGTAGATTCTTTTATGGATATGACGAAATCTTTCATGGAAATGGAAACAGCTCATAAAAGTTTCAAGTAAGTTGAGATGTATACATACATGCAAATGATTTGACACCCAATTGTAGTGTAACAAAATTCGTCAAATACTATAGAGCATTGCTTATGCCAAACTTAAGACTCAGTGAAATTCTAGATGAGACACACATTAATGGGAGGATATTCAAGGAGCAATAGAGCAATGTGAAAATTCAATGTCCATTGGAAATCTACAATGTTAGCTAAAGAGGATAATGTTGCCATACTACTGGTATGTTTCATTGTAAATGCCAGCCCTTTACTACCTTCAAACTGACAAGCTTTTATTTGTGGAATTCATACCTACCTGAATTGAACTTCAGTACCAAAAGTATTGTACTTTCAATACTTCATTTAAAAGTTCAAAGTATTATTGGACAGTGTCCCATATTTTGGGAACCACATCAATAATTTGTAATTCCAATACACTCTAAGACTACTCTCCATGTTGAGTATTGGCTGTGTTCTATCAACAATATATTATCATGAACTTTTATTCTCTGTGCAGTAGCTGTATAAGGATATTGTGGTGGTAGATGATCATTTATCACGAAACAAATATGTAAGCCTCAGATTTGTGTATTCTAGGCCAGTTAGGCCAACCAGTGCTGATTATTGAAATGTCAATTATTTTCTTTGCTTGTCCTAACCCTTTCACATTGTGATACTCACATTCAGTATCAAGCAATTTAGCCGGTAAAGAATGACAAATTTTGGCATTTCATGAGGTATTTGCACCACTTCTGTCGTTTTAATCCCAACAACCGTGACTTAGTCATGCCATTGCCACTTCGCCTTCTCGCGGCGTGCAATCAGAAAACAATATCAGTTTATTTGTGTGATTAGACATTGAATTCTATTATGCTCAGCTCTTTTGCTTATTAAAAAAGTGCATATCTGGGGATACATGTAGATTCCTCTGTGAATGAAAATAACAGAGGCTAACATTACCATGTACTAAAGTTGTAAATTTTAGGGTCTGCTTTTTATTTTTGTATGTCTGTTGACTGTGTACATTGGTACCTTGTAACGTTTCATGTAGTTAGAATTAAAAATGGATGTGGAATTTCTTGATGAAAGACAAAAAGGTGATTTTAAATCAAAAAGTGCCACAGATGCTCAGGTACAAAGATCGTCACATTATAACAGTTTTTCACAACATTAACTGTCGGCAACATCCTTAGTTCAGTGTGAATACAAGACAAGACACCATTTTTGTTCCCCTGGGCATGGTGTATATAAATGGCTCTTGATTGCATGGAGGCCTTTGTCCTGTATTCAGTCATGCGTAGGGAGGAACACAGCTGGTTGAATATCTGCTGCCACTGCCAATGCTGTCAAAGTACTGGTAGCTGAAGTTATGCTCTTGCATTGACTAAAAGATCGGTCTGTATCTTGTCGTCGGGGATACATTCCGCGGAGACTATGTCTGGCTTCATGGAATCCCCTCCTATATCTATGGAGGAGAGCTGTAAACATCAAAGAATGATAAAAGACTCCTCTGGAAAGACAGATTTTTCTGTCTAGCTCTCGCATAACAATTACTCAATTGGCAAGAAAGAAAGAACGAGTGCAAGTAGAGAATGGCAGTCAAGGAAAATGTACTCTTGTGAGGTTTTGTTTTTTGCATTCTGACAGGCAAAAAATATTTTATGACAGTATTACACCATGTTTGCTAATAGAAGGAAGGTACAATAATCAATTAAGTTAAAGGGGAAATAGATTTGAGCATTGTAGCAGCATTTTGGCTAGAAAATTGGTGGCAGATGTGTATTATCATCATTATTGCCAAGGAACACCAGAGAAACTTTATCCTTTTTCATCCTAGACCACCTATAAATCATGACTTGTTTGTTGTAAAGCAAGAATCACATTATTGTTGCGATATGTCACTGCTGTAGAAGATTGTATTACAATCAGTTTGGAAACTTCATCAATTCTCACATTGCACTGACAGTTTCAGCAAAGTGGTTATGGAATGGTAACATGATTGCTACCGGTATTCCTTACTGCATGCTTCAAAAGAACATTGTCAATCCCCCATGAATAATTCTTATTTGGAAAAATGTTTTGCCTTGTTTGTGATCAATTCAAAGTGCGAGATACACTGTAGTTTGTTGAGGCTTTAATCAATGTAAGGTTGTGGACTTGGGCAAGTTTAGACTTTGGCTAAGTTTGACTCTTGTGTGTTTGTGTGGCAAAAAGTTTTGCAAGTCACTAGTTGGTCAGTTGGTCATATGCCAATGTTTAGTGATATACTGATGTGGCTCAAATGTCAAATTTTGGCTTGTAACTGCTCCTGATATCTATCCCTCTCTCTCTCTCTCTCTTTCAAAAAAGAAATAGATCACTGGTGTAGTATAGAGTACCTTTGTAGCACTTTGCAGTGTATGTTTCCTCTGGAAATGAATGGTCAAAATGAATGAACTGGGCAGTCTGATGCTTGAACATTGAAAGTGGTAGACAAAACTAATCCCACATGGTGTTTTCAAGCTTCACGTAAAAATCTGTTTACTTTCACAGTATATGTACATGCCCAGTGTCTTTATCAGAGGGGAAGGGTAGTGTAACTTTGTGGATTTACCTGTAATCTGATGTACCTGTAGTTAGTATTTCATTATAAGCTCTGTGGAATCAATGAGGAACTGAACAAGTTGGTTCATCTAATCAACAATTTTGGCTACTCTGAAAGATACTTGTCTTTACTATTTTTTGATAGGTTTAACCGTGTGCACTGTTGTGGACAGAATGCTCTGATTCAAATATTATAAAAAAACAACAACTATACGGCCACTAGTTTTTGCAACTAGCACATTTTAGAGCTGCTAAAATCAAGTAAGAATTTCTTGTGATTTAACTTTCAGTTGCATTCTTCCAGTATTTATACATGAATTGTTTATGTTTTAAATTGTTTAGCTGTGTACAGTCATAAGTCATTCAGATTGGTTAATACCTCTTTTTACATGCAGATATGATTTATTCCCTGTTAACATGTCATTGCACGTTGTGACAAGATAGTAAGGTTTGTCTGCAAAGTTAGGTGTGCAACTGAAAGTAATAGTCTGTGACTATTAAAGTCACAAAAGGAGACCCAAAATTAGATAAAAAGAGAAGAATGAAATCTTTTTCTGGTCTGGTACGGCATAATTTTACCTTTCTCTCACTTATAAATGTATCTTCTTTGTATGTATGGATATGTCACTGGTAATTCTGTGATAATATGTAAATAAAGAATTTATAATGTGAAGCAAAATATGTGTATGGATATTCTGCCATTTGTATCATCTTTTCACATGTGCAGTTACTACTTTACTTCTCAAATCTTTGCTTTGGTAACATTAATTCATAGTGCAACTGTACTCTGCCAATAGAGTATAGTTGCATTTTCAGCCTGATTGCATTGTTTACTGACAAATTGCTCATCTTGGTACTTTAGAGTCAGCAGTTATGTATGTCTACTAGAAATCCCCATGCTGCAACTTCATTTCCTATTTTATTACACCAATTTGATGTCTTTTGACCATAAAAGTTCATAATCATAACAATGGTCTGGATTTCAAATGACTGTACTATTGCCACCAACTGAGACAAAAGTTGAGATACAGTAATACAATGTACTTTCTTTTGTAGCTCACCATGGCTGACTATCCACTTAAAATTTGAATTGCAAATTGAATTATCTTTTCAATATGCAGTCAAAATATCAATGACTCTGAGTAGCATCCACTCTTTTTTTTCACACACACACACACACACACACACTCACAAAAAAAACAAAAAACAAATATGGGCCAATGTCACAAAGCAAAAACAGGACTTCCTGTTTGTTACAAGGCGAGGTATGACCCAGCGATACTGTGTGTGGCTCGTAGTCTGTTGTTTCCAGGAAATGTGTCAATTCTAAAAATGTGAAAGTCATTTGGAGTTCCTGCTGTAAGCCTCAGAGCAGTGAAGATCAGGGCATTCTTTAAAGAATTTCTTGTTTTGATGTTATTCTGCTCTATCTATAATGATATGTATAAATGAATACGTACATAAACAAGTAGACAGATGAATGAATAGATGAATATATAAATATATATTTATTTGGCACTATCTATCTATCTATCTATCTATCTATCTATCTATCTATCTATCTATCTATCTATCTATCTATCTATCTATCTATCTATCTATCTATCTATCTATATATATCTCATATATTTTGGCAATGATTTTGTTTGTTCTTTTGCTCAATCCAAGCTACTTAATCAAATCTAACAAACTTCAAACAGTTTTAGCATCAATTTTTCTTTCTCTCTCTCCTTGGCACTTACAGCATGACCCTCGGTGAAATCAAGGTCATGATGGAAGCAAATGTCTTTGTAAGATTTTCTGGTAACATTGCAACAGTTGATTACTTCAATTCAAACACACATAACTCATCTATTGCCATACATAAGTGGAATTATTCTTAGATTCTGTTGTTCTTTGTTGATATTCCAAACCCATCTTGTCTGAGAGTCAGAGGTGAACGGTGACATAACATTTGATCCTGCGACAATTGTTCCGGTGTTATTTTCTCTAAGGACCTAGGGTCAGGGTTAGGGTTGTGATAGAGTTTGAGGTTTAGGTTGATGTGAGGATTAGGATTAGGGTTAGGGTTATGTTTGTGGGTCAAATTATGTTTGGCTGTATTCATAGTGTGGAGATACACTACACTGTATTTCATGGGAGCAATTGTTCCTGGAGCAAATGACATAATCATGGAACCGAGGTGAACGCTGCCCTCTCTTTACACAGCCTTCATCAATGCATCCAACAATACAGTCATACAGGCAATGAGGGTGGACTGTCTAGCTAATGATATATATTTTTATTGATGGGATAGATACTTATACTAGGCTTGCATCTTACACAGTTATACACAGAAATACATGTATGTACACTGTATTTAAATGGCTGTAAAATTTAGTGGTTATGTACAGAGAGGTGATAACCTGGGTCACTGAAAGATAAAAGTGTGACGCCATCAGAAAACAGGGTGTGTAGCGACATTGAAACATAAGTTATCCTATGTGACATACAATTGGAACAGCACCAGGTCTAAATGAGGACCTCATTACATCAGAGATGCTGTCAGCAAAACAGAGTTAGTAATCCACCCTTAAAATGGATGCTTTGTTTGACAGAGTGTATTGATTGCTTTGCATTATTACTGGTCATCAAAAAAAAAAAAAAAAAATCAAAGAGTAATTTGATATGACAACTGAGCTGATAGCTGCTCCCTTGCATAGTTACATGTACCGTGAACTGGTGACTACTGTAAAACCAGATATATTCGTGACATTAAATTTTTGCGTATTGGCACTGCAGTTCAATGCATATCATAGACAAGAACTTTCACATTCATGTACATTTTAATTTCACAAACATTGGTTCTCGCAAAATTTAAATGGACACAAACCATTTCTGGTTTTATAGTGGTTACAAGTACACTGTACCTTGACCTGGTGACTATCAGGGGATTCTTGTATAACACTTATGCTATTAAAGATGTGTGCATCTCGAGGAATTGAGAGGAAACCTTCCAGGATAGTGAGGATTTAGGAGGGATGAGGGCTTCTGGCACAAAAATAGAACGATATATGGTCCCATTGTTCAAACATTTACTATTATGCTGTACATAGGTTTGTTTTTCCCCCTGAGGCTGAATGCATTCAAATAAAATACTCGTATAACTGCAATAAGAAACTGTTTTCATTTCTCATTGCCAGAACAGCTGGTACAGAGATAGAGTCAAACATTTCTTTGGATATTACATGTACATGGTATGAAAAACAAAACAAAAATCATTGAGTACACATTGGATGCCTTATAACAGAGGGCAATAGCTACGTACGTTTTAAGCACTCATGTACAATTTACAAGAATCTTCATGGAATATTTAATGAATATATTGATGCCTCTTGAATTGGGATTTCCATCATGGTACAGTGGACTACCGTTACAACGAAGTCCTCGGGACTGGCACTTTTGTTGTGTTATATCGAAATTTCGTTATTTTTACTTTGCTGTAACCGGAATTTTGTTAGAACAGTGTTCATTATAACAGGAGTGCACTGTACCCACAATCAATATCATTATTATCTTTTTTTTTTTTTTTTTTTTTTAACTTGGGGACTTTGGAGAAAGATTTCAATATTTTTATCAATTTCACTAAAACATCCGCACGAGGATGCATAAGAGTGGTAACTTTATGATTAGGGTGTACTGGTAACTGTGCAGTCACAGGCAACCATCAGTGATTTCTTGGCTTTGATTGGCTGTGGAATAGTGTTGCTATGGTAGTTATTATCAATTACAGCATTACCACCACCAGTAATTGTAAATTTGCCAGACTTTGCTGAAACTAGGCATCAGGCTCATTTTCCTATATCCATCTGAACACAAAAACAAAACAAAACAAAACCAAAACATAACTGGAATCTGCTGAGCAAATGAAAGTGAAAATTGTATCAGCTCATCTTCACACTGATTTACAGACATCTAAAGCAAACCATCTCATCGGTCAGGAGAAATGAGACCAATGTAAGAAGAGGCGAAATGATTGTAAGAATATGTCAGATGCATGGTCATGGTAGCAAAAGAAAGGCATTCCTTTCAGATGATGATGATGATGATGATGATGATGATGATGATGATGATGATGATGATGATGATGATGATGATGATGTAAGTGACAAGATATGATGTGGGATGAAGTGCAACATACACCTAAACATTGTGGTTCATCTTGACTAAAATCCATGCAACTAAACCACCCCGTATATTCTTGGTGTCTTCGATGTTAATGGAGCCCAAAAGACACTATCCAGTGAATGTCCCTACCCCCCACCACCAAAAAAAAAAAAAAAAAAATTGCAATATCAATAAAGCAAACACACATGTGCATTCACTGTGAGTCAATGATGGCATTCCAGAGACTTGCATGAATAAACAGGCAAAAGACATTGGATTGGACACTCCTTTTCTTCCCCTTTTGCTACAAAATTTAATTGGAGATAAGATCAAAGTACTGTATCAACATCACACTACATTATCATGACATTACTGGCTGGAATTGAAATCTGGAGTTGCTCGGCCGTATAGTTGCTGAGCCAATAATCTCATGTAAACCTTGTGGAAGTTCAAACTCTGCCTCTGAAATAGTCTGAACTGCACATAAGATGTTTGATTTATTTGAAAGTAAAACCTCATGAAACTTCATGTCAAATATATAAACATGAACTTACATACATCAGTGACAAGTAATCAGGAAGAACCACTAGCCTGTATGCAATCTACCTAACCAGAGAACTAACTGAGGTACGCAAATGATCTGTGTTCTTGATTCCTAGCTGATTGGAGAACTGACTGTATTTCTGTGAATAATTTATGTAAGACATGCTCCTGTTCCTGTCATTTATCAACAGTAATATGGATGGGAAAACTTTTTGCAAGACTCTTCATGCTCCGTCCTTACAAATAGCACATTTTGCCGCGAGCAACCTCACAGATTAATAATTTATACATGATTATTCATACAATCTTGGTGTCTTAAAGGAAAATGTGGCTGGTTGTTTTTATAATACACGTGTACGAGATGAAGCTCAGTTTTGCTTATTACGCGATGAATACACTTCACTTGTTCTATGATGTAGTAGTAATTTCAGGATCACAACATTGACAAATCTGAAATGTAAATTGCACAAATTCTATAAATTGTAATTAAGTGCACTTTTGAAAGAAATTATTTCCACAGTCTCATTTTAAATTACAAATCCTTGCATTTTTCACAGTAAATGAATGCAAAATTGTCTTCAAAACTTTTACTACTCTGCTTCAAACAAACATCACTTTAAAAAAAAAAAAAGGTTTTTTAGCATGTCGACCAAAAACCAATGCATATTCACTAGGTAGTGATGTATATATCTAACACCCTGCAGCTTGTAAGCAAAAACCATTTGGGAGTAAGATCACATTTACAGAGATTCAGTGGGTCTATGGTTCATATACAGTCCAATGGGTTTCTGATGCAGGTGTGAGTGAAGGTGTACTGTAAAAGTGGTTATTTTTGCACTATTAATTTTTCACGCTTGGCTGGTTGAGATGAATTTCACATATTTTTAATTTCGCAGAATCAAGGCATTTACTAGTGGAGCATATGACTGCAAAAATATTTGCATGTTTTTATTTACGTCGCGCGTAATGAGCAAAAAAATTTCCACACTGCAAAAATTTCCACTTTTACAGTACTGCCTAAAACAAATGTGAGGTCTTTGGGTCAAGGTTATCAACAAGAAAAACATGTATCACAGTGCGATCACCGTCAGTATCCTGTGAACAACTTTGTCACACTGCATTCTGTACTCATCATGATTCCTATTTTACAAATCAGATTGTAACGTGATTGTTTGATGAAAGTAGAGATGAAAAAGAAAGACATAATAACAAACTTTCTGAGCATGAAACACTCAAATTTGACAGTCATAAAAAATCCTCTGAAAGTTTCAGTGAAAAGTTACCTCATATAGGCATAATGGCTAGTAGTCACTGGCAGAAAAAAAAAAGTCTAAAGTTTACAGTAGTCATATAAAATTACAAAATAGAAATTGAAATTAATATATAGAAATGTTTTGTCACAATTACTATACAGGATATAAAAATTGGTATTGTTTAGCATAAATGTGCAAACACTCATTTCCCTGACATATTCAAGTCTGTAGTTGCAACCATGGTACTTTTTCATTGTCATATGTGCGATAAACAAATGCGTTTAAACTGCCAATTTTTCAGACATTGCAATTGTTAAACCACAAACAGACTGGCCTTGATCTACAATAGTTTTGTAGATTAGTAACATGTATAAGAGTTAATCTGAGATGTCATTTCATTACCGCTTGTGACTGACTATATAAAGTGTCATCCTGAATACGTAACTACAATGTACTAGTCTCCTTGAAAGAGTGGATGCAACAATTCCGTTTTCATCAGGAATAGAAATATGATGTGTGTGAATTTTAAGACACAACACATTGCCCTATAACATTTAGTTACTCAATATCCTAAACACAATCATTATCATTTTATGGCAAATACAGAACACAATGACTGCTAATTAGAATTATACTCATCAGAATGGGTCAGCTATTCAAAACTCTGTTGTTCCATCAAACATGCTTCAATATGATGACAGAGTCCGAAATGAATGGTGACTAGGCCATACTCAAATTCACAAGAATCTGAGTCATGGCTGGTTCCAGCCAATACATGTACTCACAATGACTTTGTTCTGTGCTGCTATTATGTGACCAATAACGAAGAGCATGATAACTACAACAATGTTTTCGGCATATAATACATTATATATTTACAGATATATATATATATAAGACAGATTTTGATAGACAGAAATAGATGTTTCCCAGGCATATCAAGTCCAGAGTATACATATACACCATATATACACAGTATTGATGCATCCATATAAATGCTATACTTTGGGAGGCCACAGGCAATAATGTGTCATACATGACCATGCATGATGGATAATGAGTATACTTGCATGCATGATTTCTTGCTTTCAAAATGCAAAAAAAACAAACAAATAAAACAAACAAACAAAAAAAAACCCATTGACAAGACCAGCCATACACACGTAATTATAAACTTTGATCATGATTAGAGACATTAACTGACAAATGATGCTATCCTGCACCGTGCCTATTCCAGCATCGAAACCAAATTTGCATACGGTATAAAAGGGCTGACAAAGACAGCTACATCATAAAGAATGCAAAAGAAAAGAAAAGAAAAGAAAAAGTACTGCTAGTCTACATTTATTAAGTCTTTGGAATCTACTTTGTCATGGTGAACACTAGAGTGAGAAATTGCTCGTAGTTGATGGTGATCCAGCCGTTCCTGTTTGTGTCGTAGCGTTGAAATGAATTGGTTAATCCCTGGAAGAGGAAAATCAGACAAAAATTGACATACAGGGTGGGGACAGATCTCATGATTACTTTGGTTTGGTTCAATCATACAACTGAGATCATAATATCATTATATATTTTTCTATGGATTGTACCCACTAAGGAAAACAAAAAATAAATACCATACTGTAACTAAATTTTGCTCAGTGTAACTCAAGGTGTGTTGTGAGTAAATCCCCAAGACACTGAAAGGCTCTGACTTGAAACTTTACAGAATCTCATGACAAATCTGCTTTTGACATTGCTCTTAAGTTTCAGGACTTTTTTTCCCCCCTGATACTTGCCCCATTCCCCTTAATCAAACAATCATTTTGTAACTCCCATTTAAATGCATTTCTAAATTACTTGTATTCTCTTCTGGGCACAACACAGTTCTTTGTGAACTCTACACTCTGCATAGAATGAATTTCATGATTTGGGGAGTTTCAAAAGGAGAGAAATTACTTCCGCTATGGTGGAATGCCGCTATGTCTGTTGTTGCACAGCCAACACATCATTTGGGCAACGATGCTACCTACATTAAAAATTCTCTTAGGTTTGAATACAACCAACCTGGATGACGCAACAGCATTGGATGAAGTCATCAAAGGCAATAGCTCCTTTCCCGCCGCGGTCAAACTTGCGCAGCAGGACGTCATATAGTCTGTCGGACAGTCTGTAGCCTGCAAAGGCAATGAAATTTAAAGACACTGACATGTTCAATTCAAGCATCAGTCCTGGTTGTCAAAAATGTTTAGTGAGAGTGTTCTTTGACGGCAAAAAAAGTTTCTGAATGGCTTGGTCAAGTATTGAGGTATATGACATTTACCAGAAATCATAATATACTAACAATGATAATCATAAATACTTCGAAAGACTCTTGCAGTTCATTTGAAGTTCAAACTCTTAGTACTGGCCACTCTGGTAATTTTGTTTACCAGTCATATGGTATGTCTTTGAATATCAGGATGTACTTTTGTGTCAAAGACTTTCACGAGCTATGATTTTGAATGAAAAGTTGTATCATAAAAATATTGCTATCACATTTGCATCATCGCACCCGCATCATTGCTTTATCATACATAGATTTTGTACTGTGCACGTTTCACATACATCTTGCCAAAGCTTTCAGTATATCATACACCCCTTTAAAAGGATAGAACTCAGCTTTTAAAGACCTAATAAAATGCTTCCAAAATTTTTGAATATGCAAAAGAAATGTAAAATATATGTCATGATTATCAATGTAAATATGTTGTCAGTGTCGTTCCGGTTTTTATCGCTTCTAGAAACTCCCCCAAATATCACATTTTTGGAGGACCCCGTTGCAGCTTTTGCGAAAAAGATAGTCACGTGACCAACACCCCTGAACCGATTGATGACGTATAAGCACGGAGTTGTGCTCAGTTAGCAGACGCCGCTCAGCACAAGCACTCAGATTACTAGCTTGGTACACGCGCGTACACGATAGCTAGCCCGGCCAGGCCCGGGCCCGCGGGATGTGCGCTCCCGGTCGACACACTGACTGTCGACATGTACGCATTACCACGTACATTATCACTAAGTTAGTTTGCACAGATACCTGGTACCTCGAGCATAATATCTTCCCCTATATGGGTAAACTTCGACATTGATGATGATGATGAACACTGCAGCTCTGACGATAGCGGAGAGGAAGAGGAGGCACATGAAGTTGAAGGGGAAGATGGGGAGGGAGAGGCAGCCGATGAACCAGAACGTTATCGTGGGGCTGCACCTTACCGATATGAACCAGCTGCATCTCCCCCGCTGCCAGTGCAAGAGCGTATGAACATGGCACCAAGCCGGAGAATAGACCTCACGGAAACGATCGCCTGGGAAATACAGAGTGGTATGTCTGGTATGCCCCCATATAGTTTAAAGCCCAAACAAAGTTCAACTTCTGGTATGCCTGCAAAAGTTGTCAAATTTTGCTCCAAAATGTGAACGTATGCCTAGGAAATGTGCGGAATAACGCTGTAATAACAAGATATTCGATGGGTAAGGACGAAAATGGGATATATTAACCAAAAACATTCAGTCTCGGAACTTACCCGAACGGGGTCAGGCTAGACTCGGACTCGGGAATAACTCTGCCTCGCTTTGCTTGACGGCGGGATGAGTTGTAGTTGTACTGCTACTGGTTTTCCCTCTGGATTGTACAGTACTATGCACACGGGAGCGGCCTGTATAAACTACATTGTAGCGTTCTGGCTACTCGCAGTAATGGTCCGAGTTGTTGCAACACGCGCATCAAAAACCTCTTTGGCGCGCGTGCAAAATTAGTGTGCGCCTCTCAAGCACCTCTAAAAACAATCAAAGACAATTGATGAACAACAACAAAAACTTCAAAGACCGCGCGTCTCAGCAACTGATGTGATGTGCGTATTATAAAGCGTCTTTGTTAGTAGGCTTGAGGACCGCGCGCTGTCCATTTGTTTTGTACAGGATTAGCACGCACTTTCCTGTCTGCTCAGTAAGGCCTCGTTTGGCCTGTGCCCGTAGTATTATAGAGTAGGCTACTGATGAACATGGCGATCACGAACTGTGTGTAAATTGTCTGAAATAGGGTCGAGTTTTCCCTGAGACCGAGTTAGTCTGGAGCCTTCTGGAATAAAAGTCGGTTTACCGACTTTTATTATTTTTCTCAAAATACTCCAAAACGACTCATCATTCCGGCAAACCGCGTCAGCCAGGTAAGTTTCTTTGTAGACTCTTTCGATATATTGCAAGCAAATATGAAATGGTACCAGACGGGTTCTCAAGCCCTTACCAGAACTTAGTTTTCACTTTAACGTTAGAAAGGATACACTGTATTCTACATGACTGACATTGTAAGTTGTAACTGTCTAGTAAGTAGATTAGAAGAACAGGCCCAGCTCGCTCACAAAGTGAGCGGCTACTCCGGCCGCAGCAAGCAAGCGGGAGCGTCCCGGCCGTGGCCTGGCCCGTCGGCCGGCGCTTACAAGTTAAACTACCAGTAGTAGTCTAGTAGTAGATCTAGTAGCAGTCTACTAGTAGTTATAATAGTCTACTAGTAGTAGTAGTCTACTAGTACTACTACTAATAGTGTACTATTACCACTACGGCACTAGGTCTAGTAGACTAGTAAGTAGTAATAGCAGAATCTTTGGTAGTAGTACAAAGGCTACACTCTAACGCCTAACGGTTAGGGGGATATGTAGCCCGACCAGACGCTGGTTAATACGCTACGCGCTACGTATGTACAGCGGCGACTGGGCTGTGTATAGTTAGGGGATATGTAGCCCCGGAGACCGCGCCGCCAGGCGCGGTCCTGGCGGCTTCCCCGCAGTTTCGCTTATGTTCGTTCAAGTATTCTGTGCGCTAAGTGCAAGTGATTGTGAATTCTGTGAACATCGGTGAGCTGCTTATAAGACATCATTTTGTGCATCACAAGCAATGAAATGCATCAAACAGTCACCGATGATAGTCATTTAGGTTTCATCGACCCATGAAAGTATTCCTAGTAGTTTCTGTTGAAAAATTAAGGAAATATAGCGCCGCAAAGGCACCCGTTTGTTCAACATGAAGATATGAATGGGAGCACGGCGCAGCCGCCACACGCAGTGTATACGTGTGGCGGCTGTCGCAGTTAGGGGATAGGCCTATGTTGTTACAGGGTGGGTCGTGGCTAAAAAAAAAAAAAAAAGCCTAACCAGTTTCCCATAGTCAGTTTCTGCAGTATGATCAGTAATTTAGATGCGTCATTTTCTAAGAAAAACGATACCAAGAATGATCGTCAATTTTGGTCGAGTAGTTTTTGTTTTATGCTAAAAATCATACTGTGGAAGGAAGCCCAAACGCCGTGCTTATCTACCGATGAATGCCACGGTGGGGCTGGATTCACGAGTAGGTCTAGGCCTATAAAGCAGGCGAGTCGCCGAGTTGACTTGACGCATGGACGCATGGACGCTTACTCCTAGCTTCTCCAGTCTCCATAGCTACCAACTTGAAAATTTCTCCAAACTCTCTTTATTCTTTTTGAAAACACGGATGGCAACTGAAATATAACTGGATAGATAGCTGAATACAAGGAAAACGTTGATTTCCCTAGGAAAAGAACCAAGGTAAGCGCACATTCGTGGGCTTTTTCCTTTCTTCATATCAGACCACCACTAACCCATCTTACGTATAGAGCACGCTAATCCGTTCATTTAAAATTCCCGCCATATGGCGCTCAAGCTGCCTCCGCTTTCTGCGCCGGAATTCAACCGTGATTCCGATGCGGATGCATCTGGAAATATGGAAGATGACAACTTCAAAACAGTAGACCACTTCAGACGTAGAGGTAAACGCCGCAGACAAGGCAGTGTAAACTCTAATGAAACCCCAACAGGTTATTATACCACCGCCAGTGACATGTCTGAAACTGAAAACCCACCCCCACGGACTCCACTAAACCTCACTATCCATTTCACCCCAGTAGAAAGGAAAAATCTCCACACCCTAAACCCTCTTGTTGTTGCAAAGGCCATCCAAAAACATGCCGGAAACACCCCCGTAGAATACGTAAAGAGAACCAGAAATGGTATTCTCATCAAATGTGCCAACCTCCATCAGCTACAGTCTCTTTCACAAATGGCCGAAATTGGCAATGTAGCCGTTAAAGTGCTCGAAAAAGAAAACACTAGCAAAGGTGTCATCAGTGGTATATCCACCGACCTCACTGAAACTGACTTATTAGATGCCTTGAGTAAACAGAAAGTCTCTAAAGTGGAGCGCATACTGAGGAGAGGGAAATCAGAAAAAACTCCCACAAAATCACTCATATTAACATTCAAGACCCCCAACCTCCCAGCCGCCATACTTCTTGGTTACGAACAGTTTACGGTCAAACAATACATCCCTCCCATCGTTCGATGTTACAATTGCCAGTCACTTGGACATGTAGCAACAAACTGTCGCTCGAAACAAAGATGTGTCCGCTGTGGAGGGCCACACTCCTTTCAAGACTGTATATAGAAAGAAAACCCCAAGTGCATCAGATGCCACGAGAAACATTCCGCGGCATACAACGGGTGCACTGAAATAAAAAAGGCCAAGCAAATCCAAATCATCCGGGTTGAAAACAAAATAAGTTATGCGCAGGCCACAAAAGTCTTCAACGAAAGAAAAGACAACACTGCAGAGCCAACCAAAATCACTGAAACCCAGCAAACCATGACCGCTCCCACAGACAAAAGCGCAGACCCCCCAATAAAGAACAGAATAGGCCATAGAGAACAAGCTCAAAACATTGAAAGAATGGCGACGACCCCAGAAACAACCAAAACTAGCAAAGTTGATCCGCCCAGGGAGTTGGGAAGAGATCCGCCAAATCCAAAAAGAAACTATAACGCCGGAGAGACTAACCGCCCAAATTTCGTCTTGACAGCCACAACCGAGTCGCTTTTAGCATTCCTGATCTGCATGATACAGTCACTCAGACAAGAAATGTCAATATCTGAACTGATTGCCACAACAGCAGAAGCAGCAGAGCGAATACTAAACATCCCCAAAGTTGATATCATCCGTATCAATGCATATGTTCGCACATAACATATACGTCCTTATGGCATTCCTGTCTATACTTCAATGGAATGCACAAGGCCTCCAGAACCACGGAGATGAGCTAAAGAAATTTGTACAGTCACGTGAAAAGAACCCTTTTCACATCATATGCATCCAAGAAACTTGGTTTTCGGAAGAAAACATTATGCAAATACCAAACTATATATGCTTCCCACGAAATAGGAAGAGCGGCCCCCGAGGCGGGTGTGCCATCTACGTGCATAACACTATCCCTTTCAACTCGCCAACCTCTCATGCGGAACTCGAAATCCAAACAATAACTCTCCATATAAAATCTCCCCGTTTGACTGTAATAAATTTCTATAACCCCTGTCAAAAGATTGATCAAAACACAATTGAGGCACTTTCGCAGTCAATCAGAAGCAATCGAAATGATACTAAAAATGTCATAATTCTTGGTGACTTTAACAGTCACAACACCCTGTGGGGAAGCGAGCACACCAATCGCAATGGTCACCTCATCGAGGAATTTATCAACGACCAACACCTGGTCCTGCTAAATGACGGCGCAGGCACGAGGCTAGATCCATACTCCGGCAAACTGTCATGCCTTGACCTTACAATGGCAAGCCCAAACATAGCAAATAAAAGCAACTGGTCTGTCCTTACCGATCGCTTCAGTAGCGACCATTTTCCATTGGCTATAACAATTAAGAATTTCTCTTGCAGTGTTGAAGTAAATCAAGAAGATCGATTAAGTCGTTATCACTTTAAAAACGCAGATTGGAATATTTTTGCAGAATTATCTGAAACCTTGTTGTCCGCTGACATTCAGCACGAGGACACGGAAACTTTTTATGAGAATTTTATCACAAATTTGACAAAAATTATCTCAAAATCAGTTCCTCAAAAGAAAAAAAAAGACCGTCCAGCTGTTCCCTGGTGGAACAAGCAATGCTCTGAAAAAGTGAGAGAAAGAAATAAAGCAAAAAACAGAGCAGCAAAATATATGTCACAGCAATACCTAAATGATTATAAAATAAAGAAGGCACAAGCTCAAAAAGTTATTAGACAAGCCAAACGTCAGTACTGGGAAAACTACTGCGCCAAACTGAACCGCTTTACCCCTACCAGTGAAATATGGAAAACCATAAAAACAATGAATAATTTTTCTGTTAAATTTACTAGGAATATACCTGCGTTATTTGTAAATAACACTGAAGTAAAAGCAGATAAAGAGAAGGCTGAAGTTTTCGCACAATTTTTTGCAAATATCGGAAAAAAGAAACCAAATACCGCCCTCTACGATACCGTCCTAGAGAGAAACCGACATGACGAACTAGAAAAATATCCTTCAGTACTTAATGAAGATTTCTCCATGAACGAAATGTCGAAATCTCTGGATTGTGGAAAAACATCCGCCCCAGGACAGGATCAAATCACCTATCTTGTCTACAGCAAATTGCCCCCTTCAGCACGAACAACCATGCTTTCACTCATAAACCAAATCTGGAATACTGGCCACATCCCCAAAGCCTGCAAGCACTCTATACTCACCCCGATAGCAAAACAAAACAAAGACCCCCAAAATGTCTCCTCGTATCGTCCAATCGCCTTAACTTCCTGCTTTATTAAAATCATGGAACGTATGATAAAATCTCGTCTCCAGTGGTACTCAGACAAACACAATCTAATTCCAGCGCTCCAAAGTGGCTTCAGGAAGGGACGTAGTACTACAGACAACATAGTCAACTTAGAAAATAGCGTTCAAAAAAGTCTAGGAAATAAGGAGCATACATTAGCTGTATTCCTCGACATCGAAAAAGCATTTGATTCTCTTTGGATTGATGGACTTATATTCAAACTAAGACGTATAGGATTAAAAGGGAACGTGGTTCGCTTTTTACATAACTTCCTGACGAACCGATCAATTCAAGTGCGGATCCAAAGCACAAATTCTAGTCCCCAAACCATCAGTAATGGTCTCCCACAAGGAAGTATACTCAGTCCCATTCTTTTCAACCTCATGATGTATGATATACCTACCGATCCCGCTGTAAATATGTCAATGTACGCTGATGACTGCGTACTCTGGAAATCAGGGAAAAATGTAAAGTTCATTGGCAAAAAAATCAATGAATATCTTGGAAAATTGAACTCCTGGTTCAACGAATGGGGCTTCAGATTATCCGACAGAAAGACAACTCCAGTAATTTTCACAAACTCTATTAAACTTGAAAAACCGGAGATAAAAATAAATGATAATGTACTGAAATATCAACAAAGTCAGAAATTTTTAGGTCTCACTTTTGATCAAAAATTAACATGGAATACACACATAAATGATGTTGTTGATCGTTGTAAACCCAAAATAAATATTTTAAAGAGTCTGGCGGGAACTACATGGGGTAACTTTTCTAAAACCCTTCTTATGGTGTACAGAGCACTGATCAGGTCTCTTCTCGACTATGGATGTGAAGCTTATGAGTCCGCCTCAGAAAGCTCAAAAAAACCTCTGGATTCCATCCAATATCAGGCTCTTCGAGTATGTGCTGGTGCAGCTCCCGCCACATCTCTAGAATCCCTTCAAGTAGAAATGGGAGAACTCCCCTTATGCATCAGAAGAAAGATGCTGACTACAAAATACCATGCGTCTTTGACGAGAATCGCAAACCATCCGGTATCACAAAGCACAAGAAACTGCTGGCAATACGAGTATATGAAAGAGAAAAATTCACGCAAACCTTTCGGACTTAGAATTCAAAGCGCAAATCTCACGACAAAACTCGAACCTCTCACTCCCCCAGAAATCCCCTTCTGGCACTTAAGCGAAATCAAAATCTCCTTAGAGCTTACTGAGTGGCTCAATAAAGACGACAACCCCTTAATTCAAAAACAATGGAGCCTAGAACTGATCAATTCCAAATGGAAACATCAAATTCACATATTTACTGATGGATCCAAATTGCCAAATGAAGGCAATTCAGCTGCCGCCTTTTACGTGCCATCACTTCGCTATTTCCAATGCAAAAGATTACGTGATCACACATCATCATATCGAGCAGAACTATCTGCAATCATCCTCGCCCTAAACTGGCTTGAGCAATTAGACCTCCACACAGGAGCTGTCATATTCAGCGATTCGCTGAGCTCACTTAAAGCCATCAAATCACAACCGTACGACGACAACTTCATCACTGAAATCAGGACAATTGTCACTCGTCTAGAATATAAAGGCACGGACATCTCACTCGAATGGATTCCGTCACACTGTGGAATTCACGGCAATGAAGCCGCTGATTCCCGAGCTAAAGAAGCCTTGACGAAACCTATCGAAATCTACAACGACCTTAGTTTTTCAGAGATAAAGTCAGTCCTTGTAACTAAGTATAAAACAGAATGGCAAAGTAAGTGGAATAAATCAACCTCCTTTCTAAAAACCATCCAATCATCTGTAAATTTTCAACCATTCACATGTCATCTTCCCAGACAACATGAAATGATTATACACAGGTTGAGAATGGGCTGTCTCGGCCTTAACTATGATTTAGCAAAAATAGCAAAACACCCCACAGGAAACTGCCCCCATTGCCCCACTCCTGAAACAGTTATACATTTTCTAATAGAATGCCCGAAATATACAATAGAAAGAGCCATGTTAATGGCAGAAACCAACATAAATCGTGACTCTGATATCATTAAACTTTTAGCGTCTCAAAATCGAAATATTCAAAATTCCATAATCACATTTGTGTACAGGACAAATCGTTTGAGTCAAAGATAAGTTTGACGAACCTTAAAGATTATAATGTAGTATTTTTATAATGAAGTGTAAAGTAGAAAATTTATTTTGTAAAATTTGTAAAACAGTGAATTATTGATATTATGTGAATGTGTATTTGTATGATCTCAGATGTATACATGAGTAGGTATGAGTGTGTATATAGGCATATACACACATGCATATTATATCATATGCCGCAGTGTATATTAGTATTCGGAAGATTAGTGTAGATGTTTTATTTTACATGTATGTTGAAGGTATAGGCCTACCACCAGTGCACCTATCTTCATCATTTGCACCCTTGATTCTGCCCACAAATGTTCGCTATATACATATTGAAAAAAAAAGATAAATAAAATGAATATATTTGGATTTGGATTATATCGGAATATTGTTCTCCACACGCTCAGGCATGACGGTCGCCACCATCCTTCTCGAGTTACCTAGGGCGCACGCCTGAGAAGCCTGCGAAACGCATTTCGCCGGGTTGGTAAGACAGAACCGAGGGTGGCAACGTGGCCGTTTTGACTGAGCGAGGAAAACATCAAAATTTTTATGATTAAAATAAAAATATGGTTGGAAATAAAACAAATATGGATATTATGATAGAATTTAAATTTGTTAAGAAATATTGATAATTAATCTATAGGGAAATATATATATTATATAGTCTGGCAAAAATAGTCAAAATTATGACTGATTGCCATTAAACCTAAAACAACAACAACAGTATTAGTACAGACACGCAGTGGTGGTGGGGCTATCGTGAAACAGGCCCCACCGCAGTCACGCGTGCACCGTACCCGTGCGTTTATAGGAAGCAAGGGTAGGTCCTCCTAGGGTTTAGGGTTAGGTAGGGTTGTATTTCTGGTTAAATTGGCCGTTAAATTAGTCGAGCCGAGGGCCATATTATGAAGTCATTTCGCCGCATTCACGAGTATTCACTGTGGAAGGCAGCCCCACCGCCGTGCTTACCTACCGAGATGAACGCCACACGGTGGGGCTGAAACAGGCGAGTCGCCGTAGTATTACTATTAGTACAGACACGCAGTGGTTGGGCCTATTTCACGAGTTCGCCGAAAATAATGGATATCCAAGCGTACCACAGTTGTAATCTGTATTGTTGGCAGTATTAAATCCGATACAGTTCATTAAATATTCTTTTGTCTAAAGGCTTAGCCAATGACAATAGTGCAGCGCAGCACCTGCTATGCGCTCGCTAGCTCGCTCCCCCGCCAGCGCTAGCCAGTGCAGCCGCCGGCCGCGCCCCGGCTGTCGCTCTGCGCTGCGCTAGCATAGCCTTGCCAGCTCGCTGGCTACGGCTAGACTGGTCGTGATTAACGACTCCGTTCTTAGACGTCATCACAATTTAGAAGTGATAGTGCGCCGCATGCGGTGAAAGTATAGCAAGTTTTCCAAAACCGAGGAAATTGTATCCATTATGTTAACAAATATAGAACAAAATTCAGAACAGTAAAAAACCCCGCACAACCATAGAATTACTTAGAATTTAACATTTAATATTATTACATCATTGAGAAAAAAATGCCTAAACCATTTTATTAGGTCTTTAATAATGCTGTTTTTTAAAATTTGTATTTTCTTTTGAAGTTCAACAGGCCTTTAAGTTCATGATTTGGTGGATATTTCACACAAGTTTAAAAGATACTCTTAAACTTGATTTCCAATGCCAAGAATACCAGGGACAAATTACATGAATCTGACTAAGCAGTACGATCATGGTAACAGTGCAATTCTTATTTTTGATGTTTCAACCATGTTTGGCTTTACTCTTGATAAATCTATTTGCAAATAAAAATGCCCATTACTGTGAAGCATCTTTTTGAGAGTGTGTAAAAAGCATTTTTAGAGCTAACTTTGTGGTGCCTGACCAATACATCATGCAGTATGCCTAATACCTAAACCAACAGCAAATAAGAAACAAAGAGTGCATCATTTACATCAAAGACAATGCTTGTTTGAAGTTCACTGAATTGTAAAGCCTTTCATAAGCCACCAAAATGTGCTTCTCCAAATGAGAGATGTTAGCAAATCTGAGAAATGTTCAATGTGTGTGTTTAGAAACCAATCCCCAAATTTCAGGTGGGCATGTGTGTGTGTCCTGTTCTATTTCCTTCGTGAAGCTTCTTCTACAGGTAACTAGCGAGTGGACACGCCTTTATTAGTGGTATTTCTCATGATAGTGCATAAAATCTTCCAGATGGTAAGCATGAGCTTGATCAACAAACTATCAGCAGACACTGTTTGTCAGCGAGACCCTTTCTGATGTAAAAACAACAGCATGAGCTCAGGGCTATTTATGAAGTCATACCAAATGTTGTGAGTGCTTGTTTTAGTTCATTCTTGTCGATCGTTCCCGAGTTGTCCCTGTCGTAGCTCCTGAACGTGGACTGCCAGTCTGTCACATATTTCCACAGTGCTCCAAACTCCTGGAAGGTGATGGTGCCAGAGTTGTCGCGGTCAAACATGGTGATCATGAGTCGTATTGTCTCTGGATTGAACGGGGTCCATGTTCCTGCGTGATAATATGATAATCCTATCATTAACTCTAAGAATAAAGAGGAGTCCCTTTTTTGTTTCTTGTAGTTGATAAGTTTAAACTGTAGATAAGAGATGACTTCTGGTATTTTGGCAATACTGTTTTGAAAGTATCACCTATTCAAACTTCTGGTGACATTTAATGTTTTTTTAAATGATTTCAAATAGAAGTAACTGAAAATTCATACAACTGTCCAAACCACCATTTCAGCTGCAACTCAAATGGTTCTAGAAGGCATGCACACTGTGTGTCGTCCAAACCACATTGTAATACAAATAGGAGGTTCTGACACTGATCAACTGAACGACAGTGCTACTGTTACTTACCATTTGACAGGGCTTGCTGCAGCTCAGTTGATGAAATGTGGCCACTTTTGTCTTTATCGACCCTGAACAGACAGATAGACAAACTGGTATCAATGAATGTTTCTGTTTTCTTCTATTAATCCAATCATGGCATAGACTACCTGCAGGTGTATTTTCTGATGAAAGTTAACCATGTCATATTGTTTACTTTGCTCTATGAAGTACATTTCTCAACAAAATTTCTCATTTCAACTTGCCATAAATCATTTGTATATTTGTACATTGATTTTTAGCTGTGAGTTACTTGACACATAAATGATGTATTTGATACACCTATCATATGTCACATATCATTTTAGATGGCAAACTTTGTGCATTGTGATTGCTTGCGAAGAGTAAGTTGTTTTGAGCAACATTTAAGCTGACATTGATAGATGGGCTTACAAAATAACCAACTGGTTCAAATTTACAGTATACATGTACATGACTGGAAATAAATTAATAAGTATTTCCTGTGATTTTGGAGGGATTTGGGCATAGTGCCTGTGGACTTCGACTGTTCAAGATATTAACATGAAAGTGCAGTGCACAAGCGCATCTTGGCCTAGATCCACACAGGGTTATAGCCAGTTAATTTATTTGTAAAAAATCACTGTATACTATGTACAATTTGGTCTAAAAGGTCTACGTGTTACCAATGCAAATCCCACTGCAACACTGTTTTGTTTTGTTTTTTAAACATGGATGTGCTAGATTTCTTCATTTAGATTTGTATGGAACATGTTCCACAAAGAAGCTGGGGTTCGCACTTAAACTCCTACAAGTAGGCATGCCCATGCATGCTTCCTGTAGCCACCATAGACCCCTACAAATTTTCTCTTATCCTCGAACTCGCGCCATTTGTATATGGAACTGTCTACCACCTCAAGCAGTAACAGCATGAACCCACGTTGCTTTTCAGGAGGCTGCCCTTCCAACTATAAGATAAATAAGAAGATGGGCCCTTCTCGTTGGTGACTAACTGTTAGACTGAATAATCTGTCTCTTGTTCGATGGCCTCTTGTTAACTGTAAAATGGTATCTACGGTTGGTAATATGGTCGGCCCTGAGGGGCCAACCGACGTAAATGATCTATATCTCCCGATTATACAAATTAAAAAGCAAGCTTTCCAGATAGAAGTGATAAATTCAACCAAAACGCCATCCAAAATTTGACCGCCCACTAGAAAGGTTCTACATGAAAAACCTATGCTTTTGCGCACAGTAAATTTTGACACAACAGGAGATTGAACCTCGGTGCTGGTTTTTTACTGTTAACAAGAGGCCAATCAGGCCATCTATAGTTTACAAGAGGCAAATTTATCGGTCGAGACCATGCACTGCACTGATCACTGACACTTGAGTGAAAGGATCCTATCATCAGATCACGTGATGCTGTATGCCTGTATTAAATTTAATTAGTTTTCTATATTTATGAAGAGCATCTTTAAAAGTTGCACATTTCAGATTTAAAGGGTGTGTACAGTTCTGGTCGAGGTGAGGATTTAGTTTTTAACGTTTTGCGAGATATTCAGGAACCACTCTTTGAGATGTCAAAGAGCATGCAGTTCTAAGGCCTAAGGGGTATCAAAAGTTTATTCGATAAAAATTGGTTTTGAAATGGCTGAGATCCAAAAACAAGGTTTTTGAAAAAAAGAGATCCTAAAAAAGTTGTGGCATGTCGCCTTTTATTATTAGCTCTTTTTTGGATATCTCGGCCATCTGAAAAACAATTTTCATCAAATAAATGTTGAATCCTTCTTAAAATTACATGCTCTTTCATATTTCATAAAATGGCTTTTCATTCACTTAGGAATGTTCAAAACATGAATCCCCACCTCAACCAGTACTGTACAGTCCCTATTGCCCGGCTTTAACGTTAGATCTATGCATATTGAATTGCAAATTTTAATTAAAATTGGTCGAGACCATGCATTGATTGTGCATTTGGTATAACACATGCACCATCAAATATTGCCACTACAACACAACACATCCCAGTCCAGCTGTGTTGTAGCTGCTGTAGGGATTTAATACTTCGTCAAGACTCCAGCCAGAATGCGACTTGTTGATGACATTGTCATTGTTAACGTTATCACTTGCATCATGCATGCAGCACACACCACACCTTGTCGACAGACAATGCGTGCACCTGCACCACACAGCGAACTCAACACATGGGACTGCGACTAGTTACAAGTTCGCTGTTTGTTTCACGCTATCACGCCCAACTCTGCTAATTGGCTGACTTTAACTCAGCTTGACGGTCAGAAACCACAGAGAATTAAGCTAGAACATGAATATAAAACTTTCCTACCTTTGAAAAATACCCCACAGGAAATTCTGGTCCGGAGCAGCCATAATTTTTCCTGTCAGTAGTGTCACGTCACTTTCCGTTCCGTAGAGACGTCAAGCAAAATACTGTACGCTGTACTGTATGTGGCAAACTTATAGTTCAGTTCATATTCAGTGTACAAGATAATACAGGCGATGGAAGCCCTCACTCTCAAAAGGTGGAGGCCTCTTACATACAGCCCCCCCCCCCCCTCCCCCAGATCCCTCCCCATGGGTGGGACTTGTATACAAATTGTTCTGCATGAGGGAGGGGGGGGGGAGCTAGGAGTAGGGCCCCCACTTACTTATTTTGCACCATACAAAGAATACATAGGGTGTCACCACTTTGGCCCCCTACTTTTTTTTTCTTTTTCTTTTTCTTTTTCTTTTTTTTTTTTACCCCGGAAGTGCGTAGGCCTAAGTGGAACTATTTAGAAAGAAACCTTGAAGTGTGAGCTTCATGGCTTTGTTTTTGCGCTGAAGACCTTTTTTCTTTTTTTTTTTCTTTTTTCTTTTTGCCAGAAGAAACCCGGAGGTTGGAAGAGAAAGATGAGCTGAAGACCTTTTTTTTTTGCTTGTTGGCTCATGAAACCCGGAAATGCCCCCCCCCCCCCACTTTTGAAAACGTGGCGCCAGCGGTGTACTGAGCAAACAAAGGGCTCATTTTATTTGACCATGGACCCTATTTTACATTTGTTGATTCTTGGCGATTTTCAACAATATTCTGTTTTTTATTTCCTTTTTTTTTTATAGTCTTTTGATGCATAGGCCTGTACAGTCACAGATGAACGCACTCCCATCAGGCACAGCCATGCATCTCACATGTCTCGGAGAGATGTAAGCGCTATAAATAGAGCTGTACATGTTCTCCTGCTGCTGTATAGTTTGTTATTGTTGTTGTTGTTTTTTTAAATCAAAGCCTGTCAGTACTACTGTATAAAATTAACACCGGTAGATTATACCATGGAGCAACTGGTTTTTGCCTTCTGGCGTAGATAGGCTTATAGAGTAGAAGAAGTGGTAAGCACAAAGAAGCAGACAAACAATACACTGTAATCGGTTTGTCTGTTCCATTAAATCATAGTCCATCAAATTTGATTTACTCTAGTCTCACGAAGACATCGCAAAGTTTTTCATAGTTTACCCTTATCAGGCCTCAAAATACACATACACATACAAGATGCGTATACAATAGTCTTAGTTTACAAAAATACAATAGGCTTACTTTAATTCAAGCATCAAAGAACCATATTCATAAAACAAGAGGTTACACTGAAGGTCATGTATTTGACTATATAGTCTATATAGCTATCTTGATATACTAGCTTCACTTTTTGTTTGTGCCTGCCATATGTGTGAGTGTCAAGCCAAATTTCTTTCTTTTCACATTACGTATTCTTTGTTTTGTCGTTTTCAGCTTTGTGTTTGATCAAAAACTAAATATGAATGATGAGATACAACAATCATATTTTCTTGTTATTCATGCGTTATAGGGCCTACCTTGATTGGTGACACTTCTAACAATTTCAATGTCCTAACACGTATAAAGCTGAATAAAGATAAAAACAAAAGATCTACTCCTACCATCAATTGGTGCTCTTTTCACTGAATTTATTGTTTGTACATTAGTCATCCCTATAATTTGGCACATTTTACCAATATGAGCAGGTTAGTGATGTGCATTCATTATATTAATCAAGGAGCGCATAAAACAGTACCCAATATTTTTATCATTTCCTCCACACCAAAAATAAATAAATAAATAAATGAATACATAAATGAAATGTAGATAGATAGATAAATAAATAAATGAATAAAAACATAAATACATGCATACATAGATAGATAAATAACAAAATAATGACACGTACAAGTAGAAATATATAGTGAAAGAAGAACAATATGACTTTTAAGTACTAACAAGTAACCTGATAATCTTTCAATTAGCTCTTTTAACCTGTCCATGCCATGGGTTGATCTGTGAAAGCGTAGGTGAAATCAGTGTTGTGACAATATGGTGCGTTTGTTTGTTTGGTTTGATCACGCGAGTCCATATAGGTCCTGCTCGACGGCACACCCGAAAGTCGCGAAAATAGTCGCTCGAAAATAGACATTTTAGTTTGAATTTGATACTCCATCAAAAGTTCACAGGCACCACATAATAATCATTTTAGACATGATATTATTGAGACAATAAAGTTTTCTTAAACGAGTACAATAAATGCCTATTCGGGGCTGGGGTGCCCCAACTTTTTATTCATTTTTATTTATTTTGATTTTGCTTATGGCAGACGATTTTTGGATGGCCCTAGTGGCAGCAAGAAATGAGGAGTTGTTGTTATTGTTTTTTTTTAAACTCGTCGGCCGATCTTGGGAGAGAAGTGGGCAGCCAAAAGCGTGAAGACCTTTTCTTTTTCCCCAGTCATTTCTTCTTCTTTTTTTTCCTTTGCTTGTTAGCCGATTTTCATAGACAAGTGGAATAAAAAAAGTGGGATTTTTTTTTTTAAATTTTGCTTTGCTTTGTTTTGTTTGTTTGTTTGTTTGTTTGTTTTTAGTTTTGTTTTTGCTTGTCAGCCAATTTCGGAAGGAAAGTGAAACGAATCAAGGTCCCTGTTTCCATAAATTCGATCCCAACACCGTCCCTGATGCATGCTGATACAATATAATTATGTTGGGATTATATGGGATTCTTTTTTTCCTGGAGGGTGGGAGATTACTAGGGAGCTTTCGGGTTTTATTGTTATGGTTTCAGGGAAGGGACGTAAATGAGGCTTTTATTTGTTATTGGAGACTATGTGGATATTTTCCTTTCTTTAACAATTAAAAAACACAATGTCTCAAACAAACTTCCAGTGGTGGACCATTCCCAGCAATCATCTGCTCAGAAAATTTTGTTGTTGTTACTTGGCTTTTTACAGCCACCATAGAAATCGTTATCTACAGGAATCTTCACAATCGCCAAGTCGACTAGATTCATGCCGTGAATCGTGTTACACAACCGGGCGGTTTTGCTGTGAAGATATAGGCAATGTAATAATTCATAGCGCAGAATGCAGTATTGCATCACAACGTCAAGGTCTGCCAATACAATCATGTCGGACAGAAAGGGACTGAGTATTCCACGGCGATTGCCACTTTTACTAGTGGCGGACGCTGTGCTTTTACCTGGAGCATCGATGAGAATACCTGTAAATAACCCTCGGAAGTAAGTATGAAGGATTTTCCCGTGCTGAGAAAGACAAGAAAGGCAACTATTCAGCTGCTTATTATGTGAACAGCGGTGAATGAGCCGCCCTGCCCTGTCGCTATACACTAGCGCTCGCTCGCAGTTTCGCACCTCTTGCTCTGGTCGGGCCACTTTCAGGTTCAGCTACTATTGACACGATTGACCTTGTATCCTCCGTAGAACCGTAACAGAAAGTAGGGTAACTACTAAATACTAACTGCAACCAGCAGCCCCAAACGCATTTGGGGCTGCTGGTCGCAGTTAGGTGATAGCGGGCATCATTCCTAAAATAATGTGTCACCTTGTCAATGACAAAATCTGTGTGTATTAAAAGTGGGGGGGGGGGGGGGGGGGGGGGCGGGGGGGAGGACATTTGACTAAAGACTACATCAAGCCAGGTTTTGCACCCTCCTCTTTGCGTTGAATGAATGAATGAAGGATGACATTGTTACAGTAATGTAAGTGCTGGTGGTTTGGAGACTGTTTTTTTTTTTTTTTAATTAAAAAGAAATTGGATGACAAATATCACCATTTGAACCATTTCATTTTTCTTGGTAGCACACACTTCACACAAACTAAGCATGCTACAGTGTATTATATATAAAGTAAGCAAATTCTGCTCTGGTCTGACTTTTCTTGGGATGTTTAAACCTATGTGTTAATGCGCTGTGATTTGTTTAGTTTATTTTGTTTTGTTTTGTTTTTGCTGGTTGTGCAAATGCTTTGTTGGCAAATTTTTGAAGGCTTTGCCAGTATGGATGCTGCAAAATGGGGTGATGGGCAGAATACTGGCAGATTCTCCAATTACTTTCCTTCCAGAAATTAAAGCCAAAATGTAGTTCTGCAGAATAGTCAATTATTGCTCTAAAATGTACTCTTGCATATGCTCAAGAAATGTGTGCAATAATGTAATGACATGATTTAAGTTGGGTAACAACAAAAATGAGAACTACTACTAGCTGAAAAAGGTTTGTAGGAAGTCCACAATCTTGGAGCTTACCACAATATATCGATTATCAGTAATCAAGAAATTGGGCCACAGCGATATCCAATGATCTTCTCTACTAGAGTGAATCACATTCAGCTTTTTGGAAGAAAAAAAAATGATTGTAAGGGCACAACCCAACATCATGCCACATTCTATCCTCCAACAATGCTTATTGTGGGGTTAACAGGGAGGGCTCTCCTGGAATAAAACTTACACTTTTGATCTCAAAACACTCATCATCCTGGCAAATCGCGTTAGCCAGGTAAGTTTCTTGGTAGGCCCTTTCGGTGTATTGGAAGCAAAGTTCAAATGATCAAAGATAAAGTTTTAGCCCCTCCAAGAACTTTGCTTTGGCTTTATTGTCAAGTGTCTGTCAATGTTCTTAGAGAAACTATTTTAGAACGAGTGGAAGGAAACCAGCGTATGCTGTGCATTAGGATGATTTGTAGATAATACATTGAATATTGATGATGTCGCTGAGTTTCTATTTACCTCAGGCAAATGGTTTTGTTACATTCTGAATTTTGGTCATCATGGAAAAAAGAGGCGGTTTGCAGTGACTGTTTTGAGTGAAAAGCAGTCTGGCAAATGTAATAATTGAAAAGCACTTATAACTGAGAGCCTTTTTCTTCAAGTAAACTTGTATTGATATTTTAACCCATTGAAGACTAGTGCAAGTATACTTGGGCAGGTACATGGGGAATGCATGTTATAGCAAAATCAGTTTGTCCTCAGTGGATGTAAAGTAACAAAGATTACATCTCTATCTCAATGCATTATCAGCATGAACATGGTGAAGAGTCGCATCCTCCGCCACAACACACTGACCAGCACCATCATTGGAGTTATCCCAAAGGATCCAGAAAAAGAGGTGATGAAGATCAAGTTGTTCCTTCTTTTCCAAGATCTACTTCTTGACTTTGTTAAGGTGTTCACAATACATCTATTATCTATGGCTGCTAGTAGAAAGATAAATAATTTTCCACTTGCCCTGTAGGCATTTGAACAAGGGCCCATGCTTTACTGTATATTGTACCACCAGGAAAAGGGTAGAACAAAACTTGTTCGTCACACTGTACTGATGCCATATTTGTCATTGATTTTGATTTGCTAGCTAGAATGTATTGTATGTAATTTCTCACATAAATTGCCTCCTATTTTAATTTCTTCCTTGGAAGTAAGTT